>CM023481.1:63722318-63966656 GCA_013339685.2 Hyalomma asiaticum | reverse complement strand
TGCTTGCTTGCTCCTTGATAAGTGGCACTTGCCCACTACTGGGGTTTGGCCAAGAAGCCGACGGTTAAGACAAGGGGGAAATTATTTATTTAAACTAGAACGAAGGAAGACGGAGAAATCGGCGACGTAAGGAAGAAAGAAATGTCGAAGAACGACAGAACATTTTAATACATGTGAACTACAGTAAAATACCTTGAAGTTCAAACAATTAGTGGGGGCTATTTCGAAGTAATAAGTTCTGATTGGAATGATGATTAGCAATGAACGCTTCTTGCTTCACGAAGGAAATCGCATTTGGCTAAGCAGACATTCCTATTGTTGTAGCCTAGTGAAGACGCCCCAAACATCAGAACACTTTGAGAATTGAAAGGACTCTTTAAAGGGGCCCTGCGACACTTTTTTGACTTTTTCTGGAGCATTGGAGTGTGTGTAGTATCAAATAATAAGATGAACGCAAAAAGAATTACACGAATCTGTGCACGAGAACTGAAATTTTCAGTCCCCGAAGTTCAAAACGCGAGCAGACGGCCTGAAAAAGACGTTCCCTTTCGCATTTCGCTTTCTCACTGATGTATGTGGTTACATCCAGTCAGGGCGCACCTCTTCTAAGGTGGCCTGGCACATTTGTCATCATGGTTACAACAGGGACGACGAGCCACATGTGTCAGTCAGGAGATACAGTTGGTTTTTAAAATATTATACTAAAAACAAACTTCCTTTTTTGTGTCAGGAATGCTTGTGTTGTGTCCCTCACAAGCCTCGAGCACTTTCAGGTCCACCGGTGGGTCGCTACATAGTGGCCCAGCACTGCTGCTGCTATCGACCGGTCTTTTGTACCCCTTCGCCACCGGGCACATAGACAAAAAATAAAAAAAATAAACAGAACGATCGTCCCCGACCTCCTGAGCCGCTGAGTCTCCACTGAGGGCCGTGGGAAAAGTTTCACGTGTTCGGGGCTACGCCTAGAGGAGGCGCTGGCTGCGCTTTTTAAACCACCGCGAATAAACCGTGCGTTTGTCGGCCGAGGACATCCCTGGACATGTGTATTTATATTTCTTGCGCTCAGTCGCGCGGCCTCACAGGGATCAGTGAATGTAGAATGCGAATTGGCATGTCAAACCAATAACAATGCGCAACCACAGCCGTCACTTCCTGTAACAAAATTCGCCGTTGTGTGTCGCCACGGTTCAGGTAAAACTCTGCGGAAGCTGATTTCTTCGTTGAAATAGAATTATAACCATTTAGTTGTGGCGCTCCCACTCTCGCTGCGGCATCCCCGCATGCTCCACTTCAAGAAGAAGCGATAAAAACGGCTTGTTCAATTGGCGTCGCAGGGCCCCTTTAAATTTCTTATTAAAATTCGAATTGTTGTTTCCTCTGACTAATGTAACGCCGGCATGTAATTAAAATTATCAATGGGTTCAGGTTCTTGACAATAACAGCATATAATTGTAGATACCACGAGACCGGACCTCTGTAAATAAGAATTCAGTGGTGGGATACGACAGCGAAATTTTGTAATGACCACTTCCAATTGTTTATAGTGGATAGGGGCCATGAACCCTTCGTCGTCATCAAGTAGGTGAATTCACTGAATCTGGGTACCTGGCCATAAAGGTTTGTTTTTAAATCAAATTGCCGATTCGTTAGCAAAGGCTTCGCTTCAATCATCTATAATTCGGATCCTACCACCAACTTCACACTCAACGGCGGCCAGATTTCATGTGTTTACACTTGCAAAACATTTATCAGAGCCAGTATTGAAGGCTTCGCCAGACTTCTAACATCTTTTATTCACCTGGACTAGCGGATTATGCATCTCCCTTGATAGAGGTTGCCATCACAAAACTACTGTGCAGAATTCCCTCTTTAAATTTTTATTTCCACAGGTCCGGTCTGGTTGCTTCCCTATTGTGCCCCTTCTGTAATGAGGAGGAAGCGATTCACCACTTTTTTATGTCTTGTCGCCGCTTCAAAATCCAGCGAAACAAAATTCTCGCAACAATCATTCGCCTGGACTTTACTGAAACGACTATTCTTTCCTTTCGAGGGTCTACTTTCAGGTACAGTCACAGGGATGTCTATTTAGCAATTATGAAATTTCTAATTAAAACCAAGAAAATCTTGCCTTAATTTTGATCATTTGTGCTTCACCAAAGTACACGTATTAAAGTACTCGTTAAGACAAAATAGTATTGACCAATCCCCTGCATTGGGTATGTGCCAACTTACAGAGGAGAAGAAGAACAAGTAGTAGAAGAAGAAAAATAGGTGAACCACGCCGTTCCAGTCACAGCGACCGCCGCACACGGTTCAGCTCCTGCAGCAGGTGAAGGACTTGCGGCTCTCTCTACTGCTTCAACGAGACTGGAAGGCCTTGGAGCCGTACCTCATCCGCCCCCGTTGGAAGAGCTACTGGAAATGGCTCCGCTCGACGAAGTGAGGCACCGGTTACTGCCCCGACTACCCCAGCAATGGCTACTTCTTCAGCAAGTAAGAGACTGGTTGCAGCTGGAACAGCTAAAGCACAAGCTACTGCATGTGGGAGTCAAACGGCAGCTGCTGCACCAACGGCTGCTCAGATATCGGATTACGACCCATCAGCTGAAGACGCGCCTACTGTTTCGGCTACAGAGGAACCGGTTACTGCTACTGTTGCTACTCGAGATCCACCGACCGCGTCCTGAGTAGTGGGAATGGAGTACGCGTCCATTGGTGTCCACTGGTGTTCGAACGCCGTGAAGCAGTGGCCTACATTCATCCCGAAAACATGTACAATCAGGACTGTAAACGAAAATCTCATTGAACAGTTGCAACTAGGAAATGATGACCCTTTACACATCCTTGACACCGTCCCATTAGAGAACCATCAGTGCGATCAGTCTACGATGAGGACAGGAAAAGCTTTTGTCGACAGGCAGAAAGAATAAACATTTATTTCGGACATCAGCCTGAATGAGCTCTTTTATCGGGCAATGTGAGCGGATTCCATAGACTGAAAACTGCGAATATTTTATACTTAATATTTTCTACTCGTGCAGTATTCTGCATATATGTGGACAAAATCGCTTGGATGTTACGTCCGTCTGTACATCTAAACAACTGCATGCATTAAAAGTAGTACTGTACCATGCAGTGAGAGACACCGAACATTACTTAAACGAACACGGCGCATCTGGTCTTGGTGAGCTGATGACCATAAATGACCCTGAAACGTTGCTTTTCATTTCGTTTTTCTTCCTTTCTTGAAATCTTGGTAGCGTCAAAAAGGCCCTGAAATACGTTTCCAGGTAGTCTACAAATGACCGTACTGCAAGGGTTAATTGCTTCCCGATAACTTGCTGCAACGCTTTTTCGAGTCCAAAAACGTTTTCGAGTCCGTGAAGTATGAGCGGAGTAACGATGTCCGGAAGCCTTCCCACTGTTTTTTTTTCCTTCCCGGCGAGAGCGCTTTTGTGGTAATTGACGTCATATATGAGAAGTACGCGGTGGTAATTGACGTCATATTGAGAAGTACGCGGAATGTAACAAACCTCTTTACCTCTTTACATGGCGTTTATCGACTAGGAGAAAGCATTTGACTGCCATAGAAATACAAGCAGTTCTAGAAGCTCTATACATCGACAACGGGTACCTGGCGTATACGTGAAAACCATAAACAACATATACAAAGATTGCACAGCCACACTACTCCTACATGAGAGAAGCAGAGAAATCCCGATCAGGAGAGGTGTGAGACAGGGAGATACAATATCCCCGATGCTATTCACTGCATGTTTAGAGGAAGTCCTTAAACGTCTAGACTGGGAAGAAAAGGGCATTCGAATAGACGGAGAATATCTAAACAATTTAAGATTTGCAGACGACATTGTGCTCTTTAGCAATGATTGTGACGAATTACAAAACACGATTGATGACCTAAACAGGGAAAGCATTAAAATTGGATTAAAAATGAATAGGCAAAAAACCAAAGTTATGCTCAATAGCTTAGCTAAGGAACAGGAATTTAAAATCAACAATGAACCCTTGCAATGTGTAAACGAATATGTATATCTGGGACAGTTAATATCAGGAACTCCTACCCAGGAAAATGAAATTCTCCGTAGAATAAGGCTGGGCTGGAGCGCATTCGGAAGGCATTACGAAATCATGACCGGACACTTACCGCTCTCATTAAAGCGAAAAGTATTCAATCACTGCATTCTCCCAGTACTAACGTACGGTGCAGAAACATGGAGAATAACGAAAAAAACTAGAGATGAAACTAAGGAGCACGCAACGTACGTGCAATGGAAAGAAAAATGATAGGGGTAACGCTAAGAGATAAAAAACGAGCGGAATGGATCAGAGAACAGACAGGAGTAGCCGATATTAACTTATCAATTAAAAGAAAGAAGTGGACCTGGGCAGGACATGTCATGAGGAGGAAGGATAATAGGTGGACAGTAAGAGCGACGGAATGGATACCACGAGAGGGAAAACGCAACAGAGGTAGGCAAAAGGTTAGATGGAGCGATTAAATTAAAAAGTTTGCGGGCATAAAGTGGAACCAACTCGCTCAGGATAGGGTGGATTGGAAATCGTTGGGAGAGGCCTTCGTCCTGCAGTGGACCTGAATAGGCTGATGGTGATGATGATTATGATGATGATGATGATGATGATGATGCAAAGCAGTCAGCGAGAAAAAGATTAGTGAAGCTTGCACTCGCGGAGCAATTAAGGCTAGCGAAGCTGATGCACACTCGGCTGGTCCTGGTTTCTCTACCCGTAATTCGTCGGGGTCGGAGGTTTCGCGAAACGCCCCACAAAGCACTTCGAGGCCTAGCACGATCTACGATGAACCTCGAGCTTCGTCTCTTCACCATACACCTCTTTCATCCCACACAATATCCCTCATACTGTCCCTACTGTGGAGCGCAGCATATCACTGCACGTGGGAATGCCCATGTCCACCGGACTGTTCCCCTATCCCATCACCATCACATTCCTCCTGGGAGAATGCGCTGACCAGCTCAGCGACGCAGGAGCAGCGTCGTCTGATCCAGCGAGCACGTGGAGTGGCGCGAGCCGATGGGGCACTGAACTAAGGGCTCCACCCTACGAGGAAGATCCCTCATTCTGTTTTCAATAAATGTTTACTCTCTCTCTCTCTCTCTCTCCGGAACTTCGTCCATTCATCATCATTCACTCCGTGGTGTTACGACTGGGGTTTGCACTTCGGAAAACATTTGTGCGAGCCCCTCTTCGAAAGCCCACCGTGTTTTGGCTACGCGGCGGAAGGACCCCTGCTGCGGGATTGATGACCCGGCGACCTTCGGGCAAGACACCGCCGGCAACTGCACCGGGACGACAGCGCACGGGTGCGGACGTGGCTCTCTGGCACCTTGTGTTTCGTGTGATTCCGGCGAGGAACGGTCGTTTGTGTGCGGCCATGTGGACGCGGACATTAGCGCACTTCCGGACGAACGCTCTGGGTGGCCGAGGTGTGAGCGCAGTGGTCAGCATGTGTGCGTGGTTTATCGCGATTCGGCGGGTTCAGAATGGGTGTGCGCGTGCTCTCCTCGCGGCTATGGCGAACGCTGGGAGAGTGCGGGGTTGACGCCCACTTGAGGGTGGTGACCATGAAGGACGCTAACGTGTGTTGATTGGACATTTCTAATTAAGGCTTATTCCCCAGCTAGGGATCTGGGGACGACAACCTTTGTAGAAAAACGAGTTGCCGAGCTCTCTCTCGGCGCATTTCTCATTCTCAACCATGAAATAAAACTTCGTTAAGTTTTCCTCTGCCCCGGTCTCTTGATCTGCCTCGGCTCGTATCTCCGGGAGTCTCGGAGCCCGAGGTATGATTCCGCCTCCGCAAGGTCCACGCTACCAAATGGGTCGGCTCCGTGGAGCGGCAGGCCGGTCCCAACAAACTGAATGCTGAGCAGTGGGATGAACCGCAACAAATGGTGGCAGCGGGTGAGATCCCAACAAACGGGTGAGCAGCGGTGGGATCCCAACAGTGGATATGCTGTGAATTTTTTTTACCTGGCAGTTTGACGCAACCGCTGTGGAGTATCGGCCATGAATCGCGCGGCAGGAGAAGGATAGGAGGAAATAGAAAGAAGAAAAAGGAAAGAAGAAGAGATGAATAAGAAAAGGAAGCTAACCTGAGATTTTATAAAGAAATGACGAGAGAGTGGTTATTTTGATTCCAGTATAGGGTAGCTGTCACAAAAGAGCCACATTGTGTTCATGTTATCACTTATGACTTCCAAGAAATGAAACTGATATTTTGTGTAAAGGTAAACAAATAAATTAGCAGGGAAGCCTCGTAGTCTCGGATAACAAATTAAATACGGCATCACATACAGCTTTATTAATTACAGTGACCGAGTGCCGGCGCCCACAGGGAGAGTAACGTGGTTACGTCAAACTCCAATCCAAGGTTTCAAATGGGTATTTCCAAAAATATTTTTCTTTTGTGTTTATATATACGACATTCCATTAGAAAATGTTCTGTTGTTTCCTGTTGATTACAATACGAGCATTGGGGGGATGGAGCGGAACCAGACCTGTGCGCATAAAAATTTAGTTGCGGCACCCTACAGCGTAATTTGGTTAATGAAACTTCAAATTTCCTTGTGCCCCACCAAGTGCTTGGCCAAGGAAACCGAAGGTGCCGAAATTCGTTACTGTTTAGAACATAAGATTCAGCATGGCTGTCTCGATGAGGAAATTTTCGTAATCTTGCAATGACATTAAATGATGAGGGATTCAGAACCTTCAAGACTGGGCCTTGATTGATGCTGCCGCCAGTGTATCCGCTGCCTCGTTTAGCGTAATTCCCGCGCGGCCAGGCACTCATACCAAGTGTACCTGTTAGCAGTGATGGCCGTAAATAAAAGAACACGCACAGTTTAAAAGAACGAAATGCAAGTTATTTACTTTGACAACTAAAAACGTGAGTTACGACGTTAGACAAGAATGAAGTTACAACGTAAAAAGCACACACTCTTCGCACAGTCGCACAGCCGCTCGCACATCGCCCGCGCATAGCACCGTCCGCACTTCGCAAGGTCGATAGCACCCAATCTACACACTCCCGTCGTCTCCCGCGCACTGCTGAATCTCGTCGTTCTGTTTTCAATCAGTTCGATTTCCTTCGATTCTCTCGCTTACTCCTCCAATGCCACATGTCCACTGGCACTCACAGCCGCGCCGTCACAAGTTGCCACAAACGCAGAAACACGCACATACAGGCACTCACGCGCACACGCATTTGCACAAAAAGTTCTGGGAACCGAAGGAAGGACCACCCGGCTCGTGCAGGGCAATAAATCACCAGACGCCTCCGTCCTCGAACGAGGTGGAAGCTCGTTTAAGCTGCCGACAAACACTCAGGCGGGAGGACGGAGAAAGATAAGGAATAAAAAGAATTGTCAAAAGATCAGGTAGGTCCTTTTCATAAATTCGTACTTTTCACTGTTAATTTCATCCTGATTATTCGATTCTGATTGGTATTCCACAGTACCTCAGACTTAACTATTTCAACTTCTGACATCTTGGCCAATCCCCCAGGGTGGGTATGTGCCAGAATTAAGGGAAACAACAACAAGATTAGCCAGCGGTCGCGTACATACCCGATGCACGTGTTAGGGCACATATGCTTGAAATTCTCTCCTCCAGTTCGATGACTTTGGAGCCGCCAGGTCGGTACACAGAGAGAGTCGGTCAGTATAACCACCGAAGATATATATGGTGGAAGTTTGTGTAAAGAGAGAATAATTGCTGCTAACTCAGCCTGGAGGAAAGGCGTGCAAATCTAAGTGAAAAGGACTAGTTTAGTGTGGTTGAGTAAATAGCCAACCCTGCCTTCTCCTCACTGACAGATGCATCTGTGGCTATCATTGTGTTTAATTTTAGGTTGTCACTATTCAAATATCCTATTCAAAAACCATTCAAATATCTGCTCGGCAACAGTCGCGTTCTTTGGAAATGTCTTATCAAATTCAATGACTGCAGCATTCTTCCGGGTATTTAAGATAACTGTATCACACAGTATTACCTGTAATGATTCCAGTAACATTTGCACGAACATTACTTTGGGACAATGGAGTCTAGACCAGTGATGATAAAAATATTTAGCCATCTCACTAAAGAACACATAGTTGGAGCATCTCCGTGGGGAAGCATAAATATTGATAAATGTTTGCTCTGTCAGGAGACGGAACCTACTTTGGAGAGGAGGCAAGAGTGCCTCGTGGCGTAGGATATTAATCGCCACCAGTGTTGTACACGTTCCTCCAAAACAGGAACGAAAGCTTCCCAATTTTGTAACGAGTTCCCGTTACAAGTTCCTTTAATCAGAAAGGAACGCGTTCCAGTTACATTTCGGAAATTGGAACGTGTCGTTACATTTACGTTACATTTGATTTTTAAGATTCAAAATAGTCTCGGAAAATTGTGAGCTGAAATTAAGTGACTTAAACACTTTAAATTCACTTCGAGCTACGTACATTGCGCGAACTTGAACCTTACCGGCAGGAGATTATCTGGAGATAAAAAATATGGAAATAAATGCTTCTAGACATACTTTCAGGGAGCACCGAACGTAGTCACGACACGTTCACAGCGACTTTGACTAGTCTATTACGAGTGCAACACATAATGGGTCTTCCAATGAGCAGTCAGAATAGTGCTCCTCAGGTGTGAAAATAGAAAGCCACTCACATTCACCAATGCCTGTGAGTAGCAAGCCCGCATTTAACACTAAAAGCTATAAATGCTCTAGACCTGTCGATTTACATTGGCATATAATAGCTTGGGCTTCACCCGCGCCTATAAATACTGGAGCTAGATTTCCCGATATGTCATCATTTCCTGCCCTAAACTTCTTCCCTCAACATTTGTAGCCTTTTTAGTGGTTTAGTAGTCTAACTGACAGTTCTGAATATATTATTTTGCTTAGTTCTCACAATTTTAAAGCATTTGTGATACTGTTCTTTCGCTGTTATTTATGGTGGTGCGCAGAGTGTGTCGGTGTGAAGAATTCAGACTGCACGATCAGCTGATGAGCTTACCGATGACTTATACAACGTGGGAATATTTTTTTTCCTTATGGCGTCCTAAGGAGTACGCTTTGTCTATTCAATTTGTACAGCAGCCCCACTCTCATGCAATTGCGAAATGACTGATATGTGGGGAATAAATAAATAAATAAATAAATAAATAAATAAATAAATAAATAAATAAATCGCCTCGCGTGCATCATTTCGTCGGACACCAACCAATAAATGATGTCTGCAAGCAAAAATTACGTATGTCACGCATGAAAGGTTCTCAGCAGCATGAACAGCACAACCCAAGTAGCAAAAACTTGCGCACGGGCTACTGAGCGTGGCTCTAGTTTCTATGAGATCAAGACATAGTAGAAATACCTAATGTGAACAAGAAAGTAACAAATTGACCGATTTACACTTAGAAAACAAAGCTGTCTTTTCGTTATGCGAATAGGAAAGAACATTAAATAAACCATACCTGCACGTGCTTCTTTAAGTTTCTCGCCGATCTTTTCGACACTCCACTTGTATTGTTTGATGGAGCACAAGTCATACATTGGGCTAAAAAACACAGGAGTGCGATGTATTCACTCGGTTGACACATCGTGGGTAGCCATGGCCAGGGAGCAATCTATAATTCCACATCGGCACTCATTGCAACAGAATCTTGATGGCGCAGGAGGCAAGGTGGTGTTCCGTGATTTTCGAATGCCAAGTGAAAGATCTCTACAGTGTGTCCAGCCTTCAGAACAACCCTTCCTTGCTGTTCAGACTGGCTCAAATAAAGCGAAAGACTGTTACCCCTCCCCACATCGTTGGTGTCGTCGCGCGCGCTTTCCTGCGCTCCTGCTGGCGCCTGAGAGTTCTTTCGCCATAACTACGGCCCTTTCGTCGACCCCTTTCGTCACAGCAGGAGGGCCAAGTTTTCCTGTTTTCGGCGGACGTGGTCGCCCCATCAGCAGAGGCCGGCAGCGTGTCGAGTAGAGTACGCCGCGTTGGAACGGTCGCTTGATACTCGACTTTCCGAGAATCCTACAATCCCCCACTCAAGCAAGCCGGGAGCGTCCGTGGAAACACAGCAGCCGATGTCTTCTCAGCGATCTTCAGGTGGACGTTTGAAAAGAGACCGCGCTGCCCTTTTGTTAACAGGCCCCAGACGACTCGGTCGTGCTGGCTGGCCCTGTAGTTTTGTTCTCCAAACTCTCGTGGTTTACGTTCCCGGCTGCTTGTATCACTAGCTCGCAGACAGGTACGTTGATCGAGACCCTGCCTGCCTGCTAGCCACGTCACGTTATCTTGACTTCACAACAGGGTGCAACTATAGCCTCCGCAGTGTAACATCTGCCGCTGTTCGTCTGCTTGGCCGAGCGGTCTCCTGCGTAAAAAAATGCCATTGACGCCGAGGCCCACACGTGTGAGCCGTAACCGCATTCTCAGAACTTATGCACTGAGCAAAGCGCTCGTTGACAGTGTCTTAGTTCGGAGGGAGCCTTGGCGGCGAGATCTGAATGGACGAAAAGAATCTCGCGGCTGGCTGCGGTTCGGCCTGCGTTGCCGTAGACAGCCAGAAACTTTTCGTCCAGCCACAGGGTGCGGCTACCGTAAGGGAGTAACGAAATACACATGCGGTGTGCCTACACTGGCGAAAGAGAAGCTTCGCCCTCGTCGAAGCCTCGACTCGAGGAAGAAGAGAAGAGGAATGGCGTTTTGCGTGTGGTTTTCTTTTGAGTGAAGGAGACTGCTAACAGGGAAGCGGTGACTCGTGGCCCGGCCTCGAGTTGCATGTGGGTTGCAGCCCGGCCTATCCGCCTTGCATGTGGAACGGCTGTGGAACGCTTACAGAAGGAACGTCGTTCCCTCTGCCGTTACTTTTAAATGTAACGCGTTACCGTTACAGTTCCACCAACCTTTAAAGTAACGGTGACGTTCCTTCGTTCCTCCAAAAAGGAACTAGTTCCAGGAACGCCGTTCCTTGGAACGACGATTCCGTACAACACTGCACGGTATCACGCTGTGGTTGACGGACGCCGGCGTACGGCGCGCGCCGATACGCGTGCCGATCACACTCACGCCGTTCACACTCACGCCCCGAGACGTCGCGTCCCCTCTTCCGCGACCGACGCTTTTGACGAACAGTTGCTTGCAAGCGCGTACCATGTGGATAGGCCTAAATAGTCATTCGAGGGCTATCACGGCCTCCACCCCTTCGCCACGGCAGTTTGGAGTTTTTTACCACGTGACGTGGTACGTAGTTTTTCATCACGTGGCTTTAAACTCTAGAGTGGGGTTTTTTTATCACGTGACACAAAACCCCCTACGTAGTAAAATAGGGCAATAACGTCCTTTTACTACCTTTATAACAGGTGGTAGTAAAACTATGTCATATGCTCATTTTACCTCAACGAGACGTAGTAATTTTGAAAACAAGGGAGTTTTTAAGGCTCATGAGCCGCGAAAACCCAAATATCGGGCAACTTTTGCTTACAGTGTACATGCAGTAGACCATCAGAAGGCTCTGTCAGGGCATTCCAAATACGATTGCTGCTGTTTCGTCTTAATAAGCGAAGTGCAGGCAATCCTTTCGGTGCGATATATTCCATGTGTTGAATCCTGTTAGGATTTGCAGTATAAATTATTACCAAGTATTTTAAACTAGAAGAGAAGCTCAGGGGAAGATGAATGCTTGAATCGATAAACAGATCGCAAAATACGATTTAGAGCAGGGAATGTCGCAGGAGCCAACGTTTCGACCCCCCCCCCCCCCAAGTGCACTTGTCTTCGTCAGGACAGAAGACAAAATACGATTTAGAACAGGGAATGTCGCAGGAGCCAACGTTTCGACCCCCCCCCCCCCCCCGCCCCAAATGCACTTGTCTTCGTCAGGACGGAAGAAAAAATACGATTTAGAACAGGGAATGTCGCAGGAGCCGACGTTTTGACCCCCCCCCCCCCCCCCCAAGTGCACTTGTGTTCGTCAGGACGGAAGACAAGTCCACTTGTCGAAACGCTGGCTCCTGCGTCATTCCCTGTTCTAAATCGTATTTTGCGATCTGTTTACCAAATATTTTCATGATTCTACTCGTGTAATCATCTCCTGGTCGGACATCAGGGATGTATGCACGGGAGAACTGAATGGAAAAACTGTGAGAGCCCTTTTGTTAACGTTGAGGGCCATGTACAGATCTTTAAGCAAAGTTTCGACCTCATTCAAGTAGGACTGTAAGATTTGATGTAAAGAATGTGTATCGCCCCGCCATGGTGGTCTAGTGGCTAAGGTACTCGGCTGCTGATACGAGGGTCGCGGGATCGAATCCCGGCCGCGGCGGCTGCATTTCGATGGAGGAGAAATGTTGAGGCCTGTGTGCTGTGCGATGTCAGTACACGTTAAAGAACCCCAGGTGGACGAAGTTTCCGGAGCCCTCCACAACGGCGTCTCTCATAATCAGAACTGGTTTTGGGACGTTAAACCCCACAAAACAAGAATGTATATCGTCGGAGGTAGAAAAGAAAGCGATGTCATCCGCGTAAACATATACACTGTCACATCGGTGTTTGAAGGAATGTTGCTTCGCAAGATATTCAATCAAGATTTTCAGCACTGAACCTTGCGGAACACATCTTGTCTGTGCGTATTTGTTGGATGAAATGCCTCTCTGAAAGCAATAAAATGTACGTCCACTTAAAAAATTTCGAACCAATGCAGCTATATATTTTGGGACGTTCGTTCGGATTTCGGAGCTTTTTGATCAAGATGTTGTGCTCTACGCTATCATATGCTTTTGCTAGATCTGATGTAACTAATGGGGCGTACTCTTTTCTGTGCCGAGCCAATTTAATTCTGCTTTCCAAGTCCACATGGACTCAACAGATAGAGTAACCACGCCTGAAGCCGAACAAATTGACGCGTACCACACTCTCTTTGTCTTCTTTTATTTCTGCTCGAACACGCCTTCCCGCCAGCCGCAGTTTTCCCATTGCCGTAGTGGGCTGAGGTCACGTGCATGCGCAAGAGAAGGAAGAAGCCCGCGTGAGAACGCCCGGTCATTGCATATAGAAGTGCACGCGCACTCTTGGACCTGAACTAACGATGATGATAGTTTTGTATTCTCCGGGCAAATTATGAGAGTCTGAGATGCTTCGCATTTCAGGCTCTCATGAATGGCTAAAGACGCTTATCCTTCGCGTAACAATTGGCTGAATGTCGAACTCTTCGGCATTCAGCCAAGTGTTACGCGAAGGATAAATGTATTTGTGCAAATTGATTGTGCATATATGTGCGGCAACGTGCGCTTACCAGGCACGTGGACGGCACCGCGCCTAGCTCAAGGTAACGTCGGCACTCGCGTTGCTGCAGAGACGTCTGCTTTGTCCAAGACAGAGCGCGCTATACGGTGCACGGATGTGCCTGTGATAGGGGACGTTAGTTGGGGTGCTCCTCGAGCAAGGACGAACAATTGCATGCTGGGTTACAGTAGTACATAATTCGTGTAAGGTTTCGTGAACGCACACTAGAACCACAAGTGACGTCGGACACGTCATCATCACAACCGCTGAAGTAGTAAATTTATTTACGATATGTACCGCGTCTGAAGAAAGGGCGTGGACGAGCGGGTGCGATGCTTTCCTGACACCTCTGGGTCCTTCATTCCATTCCTGCCCACCCACAGCGTGGTTGGTTGCCTTCGGTCATTCCGATGTTTTGTCTGTGCCTGTCTTCTTAATCGCTGTGACCACATTTCAGCCGCAAGCTATACAAAGAACGGTACGCCACGCTCTGCGCACGCGCTGCGCTCTTGCGACTTCTGGTTGAATCCACGGCGTTTCGCGGAGTAGAGCGAGCTGCTCCGTGGAGTGGATCTGGCGGCGGAGCTGCTCCAGATCTGTCAATGAAACATAGAGGGAGTACTCTCAATCTGCCAATGGAACATACTTGCTCCGCGCGGAGCAGAAAGACTGCTACCGGAACTGCTCCGAATCTGCCATTCGAATTCACCATTAGGGTGCGTGGGAACATGAGTGGTGCGGCGTTTTGGCACGAGTACGTCAGTGAGTGCGCAGCCGCACTCCTCCTGCGCAGTGTTGAGCGTGCTGCACAGCTGTTTACGCGCAGAATTTCTGTTCTTCTTCTGGTAGTAGGTGCAACCGTAAACAAAACAGTGATGCTCTGTCGATAGGCTGGTCATTCGAAAGCGCTGTAGTGAGCGAAAAACTGCGCGCGCACCGTGCGTGCACTCGGCGCAACAAACAGCTCGTAGAAGGGGGCGTGGCCCGGGGAGCGCTCTCCCGCGCGCTAGCAGACTACAAAACAAGTTTCGGTTCGAGAGTGTCGCTGGAACGGTATTATGGACAAAAAACTGCGCAGGAATATGCGTCACTAATGACACACTCATCCACCAGCACAGGCCTACCCGCACACATTGGCCGCATAATTTAGAATTTTACTGAGCTCGTCTGCAGAAAAACTGACGTTAATGCTTATCTACGCCTTCAACCGAGTAGCGTAATTTCTTTTTTTCTCCTTCATACCACCTAATGGAAAGAGTGAGACGGAGTGAAACACACGCTCACAGCCGGCAAACGCGTACGGGGAGAGAGCCACACGTGGCCTCCGCGATCGGCTGCGGCAGCGCGCCGTTGCTCCGGCCATCCCATTCGGACGGAGAGGGTGTAATTGTGGAAAGGGGCGTGGCCGCTCTCCTCGCCAAACCGCGGTGCGCCACCGATGGCTCGTACGGCTCGCTTTCCATGGTGCGGGTGGGAACTGTAGATGAAAAATTGTTTATCTGTCCGCGTGCAAAGCGCATTAGCAAATCCCTGCGCAACAATGCCAGTAACAGGCAGGGTAGCTTACTGGGGCAATTAGGCGCAATTGTCTCTTAAATTCTGATGCATTAGGAGCAGAGTAGGGCAGGTAGAGATATTATATCACGTTTCATAACAGAGACGCTTCTGCACGCGCAGGTAATTTTCTTATTTTTCATAGTCGCGGCGAATTCGTCAGCATCACGAAATATTTTAGTCGGCAGAGCATCCAATTTCAATTTAGCGGTTGTTGAACATGTTAGCTGAAGAACTTGAAGTTACTCCTCGTATAGAGAGATCAATATATTCATACCGTTTTTCTGTGTAGTGGGGCACTGCACAACAGCATTCAGTGCCTGATATAATATTTTAGACGCTGTATGAATGCAACTAAAGTGAATTTTAATTTTGACATCTTTTTTTTCGCGTTATAGACAGGACAAGGCGAGTTTAATGCGCCGTAGCTGCACCTGTGCTGAACATACGAAATCATTGGAGGATTCTCTGCATAAAGCAAATATGATTTGATTGATTTGATTGATTTGTGGGGTTTAACGTCCCAAAACCAGTTGTGATTATGAGAGACGCCGTAGTGGAGGGCTCCGGAAATTTCGACCACCTGGGGTTCTTTAACGTGCACTGACATCGCACAGCACACGGGCCTCAACATTTCGCCTCCATCGAAATGCAGCCGCCGCGGCCGGGATTCGATCCCGCGACCTTCGGATCAGCAGCCGAGTGCCATAACCACTAGACCACCGTGGCGGGGCGCATAAAGCAAATTTGACAGTACTCGTATACCCAATCAACCTGGGGTCCTCCAATAAAAAATATGCACTGATGCCACTCGATTGCCATAATTAACAAAAAGGCGATTGAAATCGTCATGTTTTGATTGTAGTTCAGAAGAAATGCAGCGAGATAACGTGTGCAGACAAACGAGGCATCGCTTTCAGGGATGTGAACGGTTCCTCCATATCCGTCACGAAATCTTCAGTTTCCTAGCTTGAACCAAAAAAAAAGGATACTACGTTTATCAGCAAAATGTGCCACGTATGTGTGTCAGAGAGATCGCTGTTGACTGCAAAAGAAATGATTTGATTGGAGCCAACCAGATGTTACAAAAAAAAAGAGAAAAAAAACGATGGACCTGGCTGTGGCAGCTTGCACTGCTTAAGTGGAAACATGGGCGCCGTCTTTTGTTGTTGTACGTGCATGTAGCGTGGATAAGCTGGGAACACGCTCGCAGCAACATCCATATTTAGGCGCCGCGCCTTTGTGGAAGCCAAAGTACAATTTGACTTTATAAACTGAAGGCCGCAGGCATCACTGCTAGCGGACCTGTCGTCTGGCACAAAATCCTTTCTTGATATGGCCTCTAGCCTCGCTTTGCAGCGATCAGTATTTGAAGGAGATTCGTGAAAACTTATTCCAAACGTTGTTTCTTCCAATCAACGTGACAAAAATGTATGCCGCAGTGCATTTATCTGTAAATAAAGAAACATATGGGTTTGTGATGTGAAGCGCACCACACACATATATCTATGAAGTGAAGATTTACTAGGGGCATTACACAAGTGGAAGAAACTGCTCGCACCTACAAGGAACGTATACGACATAGTATGCAAGGCGAAAAAGAAAAATTCTTTGTTCAAGTGCAACAGACAAGCGCAGTCCACTGTATATGTTGTTTGAGCCACAAGAGCCTCCCTGTAAAATTCCTGCCCAGTACTTGGAGCATTTCCTGAAAGGCATAAAAATGCATACTTGAGCGCTGACACATATTACAACTTCTGTAACAAGGAAAAGGCTATTTCGCACTATGCGGCCCCAAATGCAGCTCTAAAGAAGTGTCGGTTGCCTGTATTCGTTAGCAAACGGCTACTAAAGCTACATGCAAAACCGGTTCGTAAGTGTTTAACAACATACCTTTACTTTGCAGATGCAGGAAGAAGTTGCAAAAAATTTGACAGCGTGTTAATTCATGGTTATTCCGCCTCGAAATGCGCCAAAATGGCTGATTCTTCGCTGAACTCGCACCACAACTCTCAGGCAGTGCCGGTCAACCTAGCGTGCCGCGAGCCGTAGGCTAAAGCCGCCATCTAGTGGCGCCTTGAGGCGGCACCGGAATTGCAATTAACCCTTTGTGTAAGCGCCGAATGGGACGGCCGGAGCAACGCCGCGCTGACGCAGCCGATCGCGGAGGCCACGAGCCACAAAACGCGATTCCGGAAGCCGCCGCTAGAGGCGCGCCACATTTCTTTGTAGTTCGGGTAAGATTGTTTCATCACAGAGGAACGATAATAGATAAAATAAATAGACGAAGTAAAAAATTAGTTGTGAAAATATGTGTGATTCGGGAAAAGAAATGGTTGTAAACGAAAAAGAAATAAAGCTAGAGCTTGGTGGCCCGGCCGCCGCCCCGTTATAAAGGGGACGCTCCTAACATCCATCCATCCATGGCGCGCCTCTAGCGGCGGCTTAACAGAGGTTTATTCACATTTAACAGAGGTTTATTCACATTTACATAAAGCGAGCTCGGCGGCTCGTTTTATACTGACTGATGTCCCCATATTTCAAGTTAGTGAATATGGCTTAATTAAAAGGGCCCAATCATCGGACGAATGTCCGTTTGAAGAGACATTCGTGCGACGTCCCCGATGACTGACTGCCTTCAAGTGGGCGTCCACTTCACCCCCTCTCCATGTCCGCCTCAAGCGGAAGGGGCGTGTCTCCGCTAGGTGCTGACAGGTCTTTGACGAATAGTGCAATCAGCGCACACCTGTGGAAGACTCGTCGCAAGCACAGGTCTCACAGGGATCCCCGGCACACGCACTTGACTGAAATTCTTGGCGTGCAAAGTCAAAGCGTTCGCACGCACACACGCACACACACACGCACGCACGCACGGAGTAGAAGAAGCAGCGTCATTTGGCGGCGCCACGCCGTCGCGGACACACCTGTACCAGGCGACCATGGCTTGGGTGCGTGACGAATACGATCATCGGGCCTGGGTTCCTACCGTGCGCAACTAGCCAGAAAGCTGTTTTCGGCCGTTTAGTCAAGAGTGAACTAGAAATACTGTGTGGCTTTCTTGCGTGGCTCGTTTTCTTTTTCCTGTTTCCTCTCCTAGCCAACGCAGCAGTTCGCAAAGGTTAACATTGCACCAACTGCCTTCTTGAGCAACGCCCCGCGGTGAGGTAATGTCGGCAGAAACGGCCTCTAGCCTTATCCAATATGTTGCGTCGGATGGCACGTGATCTGGCAAAAGCAGTTCCAAAAGGAGGGGGACTGTCGCACAGCTAGCGACAAACGCCTGCTCACAGACAGAGAAAACAGAAAGGAAGAGCGTCCGCGAAGATGAAAGACAAGGACGCCGGAAGGAAGGATGATTGCAGCGGAAGGGCGAGAAAGGGAGAGAGATAAGCAAGAGATGTTGCCTTCCCAGTACTGCAGAGCGATTCTGGTATTTTGTTTACCTTTATCAAACAGGTTGGCGACAGACTTTCCAAGGCCGATCTTTGGCCCTACCTGTCCCCTCGATCGACGGGCAGCAGTTCCACGGTGGCTACACAGAGGAAATCGGTGAGGCCGTAAGCAACCACGGCACAACAGCAACCCCTGCGAGTGCTGCAGAATGCAGTGCGTCTTTCACGTAGTACTGCGGCTACTGCTACTATATATAGTGATTCTTAAGAAAGGAAGAGGCGCTAATTTCTGTCTCCCATGTAGTGGACACGGCTAAGCGCCTTGAGGGGAGGGGGATAAGGGATATAAAGAGGTGAAGAAGAAGGAAAATAGAAAGGAGAGATAGAGAGAGAGAGAGAGTGTTCGTCAGCAGCAGGAAGTAGCACGTCCCGCCGCTCGCAGAGGCAGCAAGTCGAAGGCACCCGCCGCACCAAGGCGATGGCGTTTCCGCCGCCGTCGGGAAGTTCCTACACGATCGGCACAGCACTACACAGCGCGTCAGTTTGTGCAAGAAGCGTGGCGCGTTGTGGATGGTCCGCCGGGATAAACACGGCGAGGGTACGTAGCAGTGCGACTGCTACTACGCCGCTCAAAGGCTCCCCTCCCGCTGTCTCTCTGACTTTCTCTCTCTCTTTACAGTGCTTGCCTCCTGGAATGTTGGAGAGGGATTCTTTAAAAAGAGAAGGGAAGGCTCGCAACTCAGCCAACTAGGCGCCCAGCATACGGGTGCCTGCATTTATTCTGTGCAGGTTTTCGGTTTCACCCTGGCTGTCAAGGTCGTGTACACGGCACGTTCGAGTGATTCAGGGTAAGGAGGAAATGGACATTTCTCTCCAGGGCAGGCGGCGCTGTGCGCATCGCGTTTCTAAAGCAAGTTGAGGGGCTTTACGCGTTTCGCGCAGCGAGCCAGAACGGCTCCAGCACGGTGTTGTCCAGTTTGGTTGAGTTTCCGTTCAACGATCGCTCGACCACGCTTTCGTTGTGACTAGACTGAGCGCCTGGGTAACTTCCGTGCGAAGCGGGTATGGCTGGTGACTGGTACTTGACATGAAGGTGTTCTCGGTTCAGTCCTGGTGCCCTGGCATCTACCCTTGCGGGAATGAGTGGCGCTGTCTGTGCTTCTGCGGAGGGACACAGTGCCTATGATTGAGTGGCCGGCGCAACGTTCGTGGGAAGCAGAGGTAAGGTGAATTTTCAACGATACTCACGCGATTCGTAATTAGAGTATAGCTGACCGAGTTGAAGACTGACAGTGGTTGTCGTCTTCCTCTTGTTCCTTTTTGACCTCGCCAAAGTGCGCTGCTTCACATATACGGCGTGATAAGCGCACAGCAGGCTACTGAAACTACTGAGCGCCACCAGAAGAACCTTTGGGTGCCTCGCAGTGTCCGAATGTCCTTCGGGACGGAATGTCCAATAGGTCACTCGACAGGCGAGACGAAATGCCCGAGACTTAATGTCCAAACCAGACGGAATTTCCAACGATACTGAATGTCGAACAGGACGAAATGTACAACGAGACTAAATGTCCAGCCGAGACGGAATGTCCACCTGCACTGAATGCCCAACGGAACCACAAGAGCAACCTGCTCGATTAAATTATACAAAGAAGTAATGGAGTGTCTGAGCAGTCATCTACGGCGTAAACCTGAACGTATACCCGATTGACGTGTAGCGCTGCATTTTAAGAGGTATTTTATTTCAAAGTTGCAAAGTATACAGTACATTTTACATTGATTATGCATGTAAGTTATGTGTGCAGCAGTTGTCAAAAATGCAATTTAATGCCTGACAGAGTGCCGTAACCCGTCCCAGTGAGTAAATCGCACAGGGAGCAGTATACTGTACAAAGCGTTCAGGCAAAACATTAACAACAACTAATCAGCCATAGTTACACAAATTGTTATACTGGTAAACAAAATTTCGCGAGATGACTATTCATAGTTTGAGACGGGCCTGCAAGTCTCATTTTGTGACAATAGTGGCAATTGCGAATTCTAACACCAGCTTCAAAGGTACGAAGCAAAATATGTGTGGAAAAATCCAGGCTTCAATCACTAGAAAGCTTTCAAGAGTTTTCATAAAAAACAAAACAAAATTTACTGTTGAAGCATAGGTACCCAGGTGTTCATTTTCCTTTGAACACCAGCTACTGAGCGGTAGTTGAGGGAGCATGTGCGCGTTAGCTTTTGTGCACAGTAGTTCGTATCCTTTCACTGCAGTATGTGATGCGTCTGATGCTGAATGCGTGTTGTCTTCCAGAATAAGCATCGTGATATGCAGCGGCGTTGTACTTCACTTTTTCATAAAATAATTATTGCTATTTTCTTGTGTAAAATGTTTTCAAACGTTAATGTGTTGTGCTTATAAAAGAGTGGGGCAGAAAGAATGCGTTCTAGGTCGAACGATTTCGATTATACGTACTATTCTGTAGTTAATGACTGCATTTTTTGTTTTTTTAGTAGTCATACCCCATGTTAATAAACAGTTATGAATATGGCAAAAAATTAATAAACAGTTATGAATATGGCAAATGAGCCCTGCGGAAATCCGCAAGGAGGAGTATAACGTTTGTGTAAGGGAAAATTAGCATCCACCCGTTTTGTAGCACAAGGCTACAAGGAAATCCATACGGATTTCTCAAAAATGAAAGCTTCCTAGTTGCCGAAAAATTCGTCCTGGTCCGGGGTTCGAACCCGGGACCAACGCTTGACCGGGGCGCTCGCTCTGCCAATTGAGCTAACAAGGAGGCTAGCGATTGACAGCGCGAGGGCGAATCCATCGACAACTCGAAGCACATGGGCGTGAATATATGGCAAATGAGTTCTGCGGAAACCCGCAAGGTGGAGTATAACGTTTATGAAAGGGAAAATTAGCATCCACCCGTTTTGTAGCACAAGGCTACAAGGAAATCCATACGGATTTCTCAAAAATGAAAGCTTCCTAGTTGCCGAAACATTCGTCCTGGTCCGAGGTTCAAACCCGGGACCAACGCCTGACCGGGGCGCTCGCTCTGCCAATTGAGCTAACAAGGAGGCTAGCGATTGACAGCGCGAGGGCGAATCCATCGACAACTCGAAGCACATGGGCGTGAATATATGGCAAGTGAGTTCTGCGGAAACCCGCAAGGTGGAGTATAACGTTTATGAAAGGGAAAATTAGCATCCACCCGTTTTGTAGCACAAGGCTACAAGGAAATCCATACGGATTTCTCAAAAATGAAAGCTTCCTAGTTGCCGAAACATTCGTCCTGGTCCGAGGTTCAAACCCGGGACCAACGCCTGACCGGGGCGCTCGCTCTGCCAATTGAGCTAACAAGGAGGCTAGCGATTGACAGCGCGAGGGCGAATCCATCGACAACTCGAAGCACATGGGCGTGAATATATGGCAAATGAGTTCTGCGGAAACCCGCAAGGTGGAGTATAACGTTTATGAAAGGGAAAATTAGCATCCACCCGTTTTGTAGCACAAGGCTACAAGGAAATCCATACGGATTTCTCAAAAATGAAAGCTTCCTAGTTGCCGAAACATTCGTCCTGGTCCGAGGTTCAAACCCGGGACCAACGCTTGACCGGGGCGCTCGCTCTGCCAATTGAGCTAACAAGGAGGCTAGCGATTGACAGCGCGAGGGCGAATCCATCGACAACTCGAAGCACATGGGCGTGAATATATGGCAAATGAGTTCTGCGGAAACCCGCAAGGTGGAGTATAACGTTTATGAAAGGGAAAATTAGCATCCACCCGTTTGTAGCAAAAGGCTACAAGGAAATCCATACGGATTTCTCAAAATGAAAGCTTCCTAGTTGCCGAAAATTCGTCCTGGTCCGAGGTTCAAACCCGGGACCAACGGCTGACTGGGGCTCTCGCTCTGCCAATTGAGCTAACAAGGAGGCTAGCGATTGACAGCGCGAGGGCGAATCCATCGACAACTCGAAGCACATGGGCGTGAATATATGGCAAGTGAGTTCTGCGGAAACCCGCAAGGTGGAGTATAACGTTTATGAAAGGGAAAATTAGCATCCACCCGTTTTGTAGCACAAGGCTACAAGGAAATCCATACGGATTTCTCAAAAATGAAAGCTTCCTAGTTGCCGAAAGATTCGTCCTGGTCCGAAGTTCAAACCCGGGACCAACGCCTGACCGGGGCGCTCGCTCTGCCAATTGAGCTAACAAGGAGGCTAGCGATTGACAGCGCGAGGGCGAATCCATCGACAACTCGAAGCACATGGGCGTGAATATATGGCAAGTGAGTTCTGCGGAAACCCGCAAGGTGGAGTATAACGTTTATGAAAGGGAAAATTAGCATCCACCCGTTTTGTAGCACAAGGCTACAAGGAAATCCATACGGATTACTCAAAAATGAAAGCTTCCTAGTTGCCGAAACATTCGTCCTGGTCCGGAGTTCAAACCCGGGACCAACGCCTGACCGGGGCGCTCGCTCTGCCAATTGAGCTAACAAGGAGGCTAGCGATTGACAGCGCGAGGGCGAATCCATCGTCAACTCGAAGCACATGGGCGTGAATATGTGGCAAATGAGTTGCGGAAATCCACAAGGTGGAGTAGCGTTTATGAAAGGGAAAATTAGCATCCACCCGTTTTGTAGCACAAGGCATATCCTGTCAGTGGCTGTCCCAGATAAGTGTATCTTGTACGACTTCTAATGTCTGGTTTTCACATGAGAAGCACGCTTTTCACGGTGCCCACTGCCACCTATCATTACTTTTGTTTTCTGCATGTTCATCTTTAATCTTACCTTAGCCCTTTCCCGGCCTCAGTCTACAATCATCTTCTGTAGTTCGTCGCCATCATTGCTGAAGAGTACTATGTCGTCGGCGAAGCGTAAGTTGCTCAAATATTCGCCGTTAATCCTCAGTCCTGTTTCGTGCCAGTCTAGTCATTTGAAGATTTCTTCCAAACATGCAGTAAATAACACTGGAGAGATCGTGTGTCCTTTGATTGATTGATTTGTGGGGTTTAACGTCCCAAAACCAGTTCTGATTATGAGAGACGCCGTAGTGGAGGGCTCCGGAAATTTCGACCACCTGGGGTTCTTTAACGTGCACTGACATCGCACAGCACACGGGCCTCAACATTTCGCCTCCATCGAAATGCAGCCGCCGCAGCCGGGATTCGATCCCGCGGCCTTTGGATCAGCAGCCGTGTACCATAGCCACTAGACCACCGTGGCGGGGCTTGTGTGTCCTTGTGTAACACCTTTCCTTGTTGGCCTGCTTTTCTTAAAGGGACTGACAACCGATTTTTAAGGACCCCTTTTTTATGGCGCAATGGAAAGCTCGCCCCCTGTACTGTTTTCAGCTGCAGCGATTACTTCCAAATGCGCGTGGATATTTCGCACGCAGAATTTTTTGATCTGAGAAGCCTCTAAAGATGGCAGAGTGCGCACTCTAGCAACGTTGAAAAGTGATCGCGATGCCGATAATCCGCCTCGCTTCCGGACATCGTTCTGCTTTCGCACGAGTGAACGTAGCTGTGATTAACCACCCACACTTTGATCTGTTCGACTGCTTTACGAAATAAAAAGACTGTGCGACGAGCTGGCATTTTTTGCAAGGGCAATCTTGTATTTGTAAGGCGTTCTTTCGCATGTCCGCGCCTACTTCGTGAATGGCCGAGCTCCGGCGCCGCCACTCTGGCCATAGCCGAGCCAAGCCTGGCCAACTAGATCCGAAACCACGTTTTCGCACGTGATGGCAGAAGCGTGCAGTAGCAACGCGCGCTACAAACGAAGGGTTATCTGCACACTGTAAGTGGCAAAAAGCTTATAATATCAAAGGTTTCATGCTGTCCGATACTAATAAACACATAAAATATTGCGTAAATTTGTAGAAGGTCACATGACCGCACTCTAACTTTAGTTCGTATGTTTGCTGCTTGAGTTACCAAAGGTCAGCTTTCACGACTTTGCATGAAGAAATAAAAACATAAACCCGTGTTCATTGAGGATAAGTGACGTCGTTTGAGCCAATGCAACACACAATCTTTCCGGCAGTGGGGTCATCTCAATTCAAGTTTTGGGTGGTGTCGCAGCAGTATGGCGGCTGTAGACTCTTTATATATGTTAGCTATTATATTTACGTAGCTATCGCATATTCCTTGACGACGCAATGCCTCCAGAACTGCTTGCTATCCCTGGCGAGTCAAAGGCCTTTTCGTAGTCTATGACAGCCATATAGAGGGTTCTGTTGTATTCAGCGGATTTCTCAATTACCTGATTGATCACATGAAGATGGTCTATTGCGGAGTATCCTTGTCCGAACCCTGCTTGCTCTCTTGGTTGATTAAATTCAAGTGTTGCTCTTATTCTGTTTAAGATAACCTTTGTGAATGTTTTTATAGTGCTGAGAATACACTAATCGGCCTGTACTTCTTCAGGTCTTCAGGTTTCCCTTCTTGTGTAATAATAGAATGTTTGCATTTTGCCAACGTACATTAGAAGCTTTGAGGCATTCTGTGTACAGTGTCGCGAGCTTTCTAGTTAAGAAGTCTCCTCCATCTTTGATCAAGTCGGCGGTTCTGCCGTCTTCTCTAGCTGCTTTTTCGCAAGACATGCATACCTTGAATTGCTTTCCTAACCTCGTCTGCAGTGACGCATGGAACTTCTCTGTCCTGATCGGCGCTTATTACACTCCCGGTGGGATTACTCGTGTATGAGCTGTGGAGTTCCGAACAGAAGTCCTCGGACAACTTGGCTATATCATTGAAGTTAGTAACGATGTTGCCCTGCCTATCTTTCACTGCATGCAATATATTCTTTCCCGCAAAAAGCTTCCTTTTATTTGTTTTGATGCTGACTTTATCTGACAGCTGCTTCTATTTCTTTCACGTTATGGTTGCGTATGTCACTGACTCTACTTTTGTTGATGAGCTTAGACAGCTGGACGAATTCTATCTTATCTCTTGGGTTAGTTATTCTCATGTGTTGGCGTTGTTTAATTAACTTTTTAGTAGTTTGCGAGAGCTTATTCACATCTTGTCTCAGTGCTTTGCCTCCTACTTTGATTGTGGCTTCGGTGATCGGTCTAGAGGTTTTCGTTCATCTTTTCTATGTCCTCATTTTTTTTCCTGTCCTAACAGTGACGTAGGCAGGCATGGGCTGAACGGGTTGAAGCCCCCCACCCCCCCACTCCCGAAATGCCGGTGCTCCACTGACTATCTATGCTGGCCCATCACATATATGAACCAAGGCGCGCATTCTGGGAAGGTGCGGCTTTGGGCATTCGCGTCTCAGTGGCGGTATTGAAAACGAAGAACGCGGCTTTTTCAACTCACAAAGGAGGTTTACTTGTTGTCACTCTAAGGCGGGGAAAGTTGTGTTTGTCTGCAGTAAACCGTGCATGGTGGCAAACGATGTGCACCTGTCATTTCTCAGCAAAAGTTGAGCACTAGGATAAGAGCCTAAAAGAGGCGCTTGCACTCTGTGGAGCAGAGCACAGGGGCAGACAGACCCTTCTGCAAGGCTTTGGCAATAGGTGGATAGCAAAATATCGGTTGTCGCGAGGAGTTGTGGGTTACTCCGCAGTCTGCTACAACTTCTGGGTCGAGGATTCGCGCCGCCGCCCCACGCCGCCGTCGTTTCGCAGTCGCGATTTCCCGTTCACGTATGCGCTTGACGTTTTATTCACGACGCAGCTTTGGTGAAAAACCGCAATGCAAGCATCGCTCAACAGTTCCGAAAGGTATAGGCGATGCGCAAAGCGCCGACGACGCCATCTGCCGCCACGGCGCGGTAGCGTTGGTGGGTCCGGGCGAGCAGTGTTCACGTGAGCGTGTGCGCGAGTGCACGGATGGATGTGTTTTCATCGTGATTTAACGACTCTGTCGGGCTTCAGCGATGTCGAAGAACAACTTCTGCGTTCTCGGCTGCTCACACACACACAAAAAATCGCCAGGAACGCACTTATACAGGTTTCCAGTGCTATTTAATGAGCGAGAGCGGCGGCGGCGGCGGGGATTGCGGCTGTACAACGCAGAAGGTAAAGAATCGCGCTTTGTTTACGGCAGTGTTAGAACGATTGCCGTGTTTTGATTTCTCCATTTATGTCGCTACGTCTTCAGCGAACGCTACTACGTTTACACTTGGTCACCTCGCCTGCATTAGAGATGCTACAATGCACATGAGGTTGTTGGTACTGATAAGACGCGATGCCTAGGCTCTCTTGAAAAACGAATGGCGCGAAGCGCAATGCCAGATAATGTGGGGCAGGTGACGGCTCCTTTACAAAAGCGCCGTGGAATCACACGTGCGCTGCATGAAATCGGCTGCATTCTACCTATTGACGGCACTGGAATGCGATCACCGGTGCAGAATGTTCGCTGTGCGCTCGCCTCAACTATATGCATATTGGCAGTAAAACATGACACCTGTGCGCATTGAAGGCTTTGATGATCACGTAGAATCTAACGCCATTTTGCAACACTTGGTAATAGCTTGCAAAAAACCTAGCAAATACGTAGCCAAGCTGCTATGACAAGCTAGGTGTGCACCAACTCCGCAGTGACTAAGTCTCGCGCCACTAGCGCAAGCTGCCGAGATATATTTTCACAAGTTTATCGTGCTGGTTTCAAAGTTTTACCAACGCTGACCCTTCGCGTGGCCGCACCCGTGAAATCCATGCGCCGGTGCGACAGTGATCCCTCAAAATGTGCTATATAAACACATGCACGGCACGTAAACGAAGCTACTGTGTCGAGAAAAAACGTTGGTTCACGCGTCAGTGCATGCAGACATTAGTGATCGGGACGTTATAAACAAAGCGGTGTACTATACGATGAGCTCCACTTTGTAGGGAAGCTTGTTGACGCTTGTCTGCGGCAAACACTTGGCGGGTATGGTGACATTGTCGTTCCACACAGCGGTGACATCGGACACATGTCCACTATAATGAGCAACTCCTATGCGCACACTATCACCGCAAAAGTAATTTTCTGGGACGCGCACAAGCGGCAAATCGCACGCGCGCACTTACGTCATGCTTGCAGTGAAATGAGGCGTCTGCTACGCGACCCATCAGCGGTTCCGACGGGCGCCTATAGTGTGAGAGCTGTCAATGCTTCGTAACCCTCCCGGACTTTGTCATTGTGTGGCGGGTATGTCATGTGCCCAAGGAATGACGTCGAGCAGTTATAGAACTTTTATGATTAAGTAGGCTAGGTTCGTCAATATCACATATGTAGCTTCTAATACATTGGAGGTCAACTAAAGATGTGGATGACTTGCAAGTCATCCGCATGTTTAGTTGGGATCGCGGTCGTTCGCGATCGTTGCAAGAACATGTTCTTGCAACGATCGCGATCCCGACAACGCCGATCGCGAAGCGTGGTTATGGGATCCGCGAATGTCAACGTGAATGGGCAATCGGATTTGTAAATCGCGTTCGCTGACACACGTGGTTGACACTCGGCGAAGGATATCGTTCCGAAATCGGAGTTGTCACTATGCGTGGAAGTTGTACGTTGAGTATATATTTCGTTTCAAAGGCCGGTACCCAGGTTCAGTAATAACATAGCGGCTCACAGAGCGCGCGTTGTTGTCCGCTGCAGTCCCTCATTTGCTGCCTTTCGTTTTTTCTGGAGAGATAGGTGCCTCGTATAACTGCACAGAGAAGGCACTTACTGCTTTGAGTACATGAAAAGTGTATGAATAAAGTTGGCCTCATCTCTCTTCCCTCTTTCGTGCAGCCTCACTAGTTTTTTCATTGTACCGAAATAAAGACGGCACATAATCAATGTGCTGAGGATTCTTGCTGGGTGCACCTGTTTGTATGTAATTGATCGTTAATTAAGTTCTTGAGACTCGAAATTAAATGAATCAAGTTAGTTGCCAAAACACTTGCCTGTGACGAAAGGGTATTCGCATGTTCTGGCTCCTACATTCGGAACCCAAAGCTCGCCTGTCACGGTCGCTCGTTTGAAGGCAACTAGTTATTTATACTTTCGCGCGTAATTCCAAGGAAAACAACACATTTTCTACCCTTTCACGGAAGAATTCGCGCACCCTAATGCCGTGCAGCAAACCATGATAACTTCACAGAACCGTGTTTTCTTTGCGAGCAGCGGAGGCGTGCAGCAAGAACCGGCGTACAAGGCTGAACAAAGGAACCGGGCAGCTAAGCCTTGAACCGGAAGTCGGGTGCAGACTAAAACGTCGTTTTGCTATCCACATATTAGTTCTCTGTGGTGACGGAAGAATACGGCGGGTCTGGGTACCCGGAAGATGCGTGGTTTTGCTGCGGGTGAAACGTTCGTCGGCCAAGGTCATCAAGCTATCGAACGAAGCACAAAGCAAAGTATACCGTTGCTCCCTGTCCAACGCCTTCCTCTGTGCCGTTCGACCCTTCTTCCCCTCTTATTCCTGTTTCTGTGGGGCGCTGACGCCCTTCGTGCGTCGTCGTCCTGAACCTTGGTCTAAACTTCAACACAAGTGCAGCAACCGACCACAGGAAGCCTATATGTGCAGTGAAAACGCGGTCAGCCTCGTACACACTAAACAAAAATAACCAGGAACGGGAGTAAACAGCTTGTCCTCTAGCGCAATACCTTTTCTGGGTTTTTTTTTACTGTCGTAACAGTCAAGGTAAAAATTTACTCTCACGCAAACCGAGTTTTTGAGCGTTGAAGCGGCAGTAATTATTTACCCCCCTGGAGGTTTTCAGCGAGCATACGCGGAGTAATTTTTTACTGCCTAAACAATGTTTTCTCGGCTTTTTTAGAGTTATATTTAACGCTCATTCAAGGTTTACTGTGGCTGGGTAAACACTAGGCTTACGCAAAATGCAGACATCACTCAATTATTGGGCAGTAAACGAGGGCTCACCCTTCGAACTTGTAACATTGGAAGCACGTTTTCACTCGTTGAGGGCGCAACAAACACAGGAACAAGCGCGGGAGCAGAGATACTCGAAAGTGCGTTTTCACTTGGCCGCCGACCACCAAGACCGGCGCTAGGACAGCCAGCATCGCTCGAACTCGGCACGAAAACCACGCTGCACTGGTAACACTCGGGGTAGTTCGCCGTGTCGTTGTCGTACTGGTTGACGATGCGGTCAGTCGGGAACGTTTGCGACCGTAGTTTCCGTGCTTTCCCAGAACTCGGCGGTGCCTCCATCTGAATTCTATTGACGCGGCCACAAAATTCACGGTGGAGAAAGAATCGGACGGCTGCCTATCATTCCTCGATGTCCTCGTAAAGCGAGAAGATAATCACTTAATGATCTCTGTCTCCACGAAAAGCACACACACTGGCCGCTATCTCAATTTGAGATCACTGAACGCTCCCTCTCATAAACTTTGCGGTATCTCAACACTTTTGCGACGAGCTCTCCGAACGTGCTCAAAAGAAGCAGAGTGACGTGAAAATTATTCATCGAGAGTTGACCTCATCTGGATACCCTTCTTCTTTCATCAAGTCAGTACATCGTCAACTTTCACGACCACCTTAGCTAAGCACCCGTTCTACATGCAAAAGAGCGTCGGTTCCTTATATTCCTTGTTTGAGCGAGTCCCTTGCCAGAGTTCTTCGCTCCTACGATGTTCAGGTGTCGCACGTCCCTGCAAGAAAAAATTGGAAATGGCCTTGCGAATGTGAAAGACAAGCTGAAGCTAGGCTGGGGAGAATTTTCCTGGCGTCCTCTACAACGTACCCTGCGGGGATTGCGACCGAGTTTACATAGGTGAAACCGGAAATTTCATGAGAAGATTACGCGAGCACTGCAATGACGTCAGGAATAAGAAGGTGGCATCCAATGCCCTGGCAGAACATGTGTCATCGGGCCATGCGATCAGCTGGAAGGACGCTTCCGTCATCGCCACGGAAAAGAGCTGTTTCCGCGACTTCATCTTGAATCTCTGTTCATCCAGACTACGGCGCAGACGCTGAACAAGAACAGCGGCAATCTCCTCTCCTTTACAATAGAGCCCTCCTGGGCGCCGCCATGAAAAGCCGCTAGCGACGTCTAGCGGCGGCGCCATCTTGGGCTGTTTGCTCGCTGGGCTCTCTGTGAGGGCGCTTGCATCCGTTGTGTTTCAGCAAGATCTTGCTTTCGCTCTTTGTAAACATCGCGGAATCGGTAGGTAGGTTCATTTGTGTGTGTAGGATCTGACTGATTAGCAGGACAGTTGCCATCGGCATTGTTTGCGTGTTATTGCGAGGGCAGAGGGGGGATCAGCAGGTCCGGTTGGTAGCAGCAAAACTGGGAAACCGGGAACCGTGTCGCCTATTTTTTGTTTGAGTTACTGTTGTAAGATGACTCGCCTCATAATAGGAATACTGTTGCTTTTGCTAACAATAGTGCCACTCATTAAGGCGAGTCAATGCTTCAGTCAGAGTGTCCTTAAAAGAGGGTGGTTCCAAAATTATGGAAAGTTATCAGAAGAAACGATACCTTGAGAAATAAATGACTAATCACCTAACACGATATATCAAACGAACCCTTCATTTAACGCGGACATGACTCAGGCATAATCAGCATAATAGCAAGGCTTTCGGTCATGTTCATGACTATGAAAGTGAGCGTGTTATCAGTGATTACAAATCGCTAACTAATGTTTGTAAATCACACAAGTTGGGTTAGTGGTTGCGATAATGAGAGTGTACCGTGATACTTACCAAATCACAATTAAAGAATGACCTGATTTTGCAAAGCATGTAATTAATGACACATAATACAAGGAAAAGCTTGAAACTGTAAGAAGCCGCTCGAGATGGGTGTCAAACGAAAAGTGCATCTCGAAGGATGTGATATTGGTCATAGTTGCGTTCATGACATGATATGATGCTCCGACGTCATGCTATGATATGAGCATGACTCTGGGAGCATGCACTATTGGAAGGGGATCGGTATGGGTGTCAAATAACAAGGTGCATAGAATGTAATATTGGTCGTCGTTACGTTCATGACATGACATGATGTGCTCACGTCATGCCATGACATGAGCATGACTGCAAACATAAGACCACTGGAAGGGGGTCGATATGGGTGTCAAAAAAAGGTGCATGTCGAAGAATGTAATATTGGTCATAGTCACGTTCATGACATGACATGATGTGTTTATGTCATGAGCATGACTCTGCAAAAACAATTGTAACGGAAGGAGGTCAATATGGGTGTCAAACGAAAGGTATAGGTCGAGAGACGCGAGCTTTAGTCACGTTCATGACATGAAATACACGATATGACATGAGCATGACAGAGCGAAAGTTAACGGAAGGGGCTGAAGATGGGTGTCAAAGGAAAAGTAAAGCTCGAGGGATGTGATATAAGATACAACCATGTTCATGACATCACTTACATGATATGACATGAGCATCATTATGGGGCCGATACCGGTTGTAAAACGAAAGGCACAGGTGAAGGTGTGAGTTCTAGTCATTTTCATGGAATGATATGGTCATGGCACGACATGGTTATAACTCAACATGGAAGCTTTAGGGGGGGTTGAAATGGGTGTCAAACTAAAGGTACAGCACGAGGGATGTGATATTTTATAATCATGTTCATGACACGACATGGTCGTTGCACGGGATGATCATTACTCAACGTAAAGAAATTCAAAAAGTAGGGTAACGGCGTTCGGACGCTGATAATAAAGCAAGTAACCTTTAACAAGGTGTTATAGTCAGTAAGTCTGTGTGCATAACATCGTCAAAAATGTTGTGGCATGATGTATAAGCCATGGCATATGCGCGGCATTTACTCATTAAAACCAGCGCTAGCTGTTCTTGGCTAGAGTTCCTTCAACTGTCGGATATTGTGTGCTGACTTTCTCTGTAATGAATAACTTTGGCTAATACATACAAACCTCGCTGGCATCTTGGCGTAACTTCGGCTCCCACGGTGCGTGAGACCTGGATTTTCTTGTTCTAATTGTGTTTCCCATTTATCGCACTCATGGTTAAGAAGCAATCATTCGGGTCCGTTTTCGAAGCCTAGTTCATTATCGACTTCGGTCGAGCACGCCACTTATTTTTTTCTTTGAAGGAAGTACCAGCCCAAATAGAAAGACAGAATAGGGACTGCTGAGAAAGAAGTGTAGAGGCTCCCTCCAACAAACGACAAATTTTCCGGGAATGTGCGTACAGCAACTCACATAAGAAAAAGACAGACCGTTTCTTGGCTGCTGCATGCTACAGACTGAAAGTCAGTGAGGAAGTGAAAAGCTCGTCGCACAGACCGGAGACATACAGCAGCAAGGACGAGAGCAACAAAGAAAGAAAAACAAATATCCGTACTAAAACCTCTTGCTTTGGTAGCACCGCGAAATGTGTTTAGCTCTCGTGGTTCAAGCTAATCGATTAGGGAGAGAGAATGAAAGAAGAAATCTGGGACATTCGTGCCATTTGCTAAGAACGCACTGAGTAGGGTTCAGGGGGTGTTGGCGACATCAGCATTAGACCGCGTGGGAACATGAGCGGTGCGGCGTTTTGGCACGAGTATGTCAGTGAGTGCGCAGCCGCGCTCTTCCTGCGCAACGTTGTGCTTGCTGCACAGATGTTTACGTACAGAATTTCTTTTCTTCTGGTTGTAGGTGCAGCCGTAAGCAATGCAGTGATGCCCTGTCGATAGGCTGTTGTTAAAGGACATTTTAAATCGCTCTAGTAAGCGAAAGACAGCGCACGCACCGTGCAAGCACGGCAAAACGTATGGGCGGTTCGGCGCAACAAACAGCCCATCGAAGGGGGGCGTAGCGCGGAGAGCCGTAGCAGACGACAAAAACAGGTTACTGCTCGCCGGTGCGAGAGTGCCGATGGAAAGGTCTATATGCTCGCTGCCTAAAAGACTTGCTTCACCGTGAACAAGGCTCCCATGCGGGAGCCGGAACGTCTTTTACGAATATATTTACTGTGTGTTCTTCATATACTGAAATGTCGTCCTGTATGTCTTCTAGCACGTGAAGTTGATGAGAGTCTTCCAGAGTTTATCATGGACAACGCTACGATCAATACATAAAGGGTTTCAAAAAATGTGTTTGTTACAGCGGCATTTTCAGCTAACCTACCTCAGGTATATGCCGCCCGCTGTCCCCGGCTGCGCCTTCTATCACGAATTCTTTACAGCATTTCATGCATATGTGCACATCGATCATTATACTTTATTTTTAAATTATCATCAAGGTAGTATAGAGTGCGCAAGTGACGAATCTTCGCATTGGCGGGGAAAAAATATGTCTTTCTACTACATTTCGTCGATACTTTGCCGTCTGTGAAGCTATTGAATGTGCGAGAGTATTATTTCAGCACTCAGTTGACACGACAACAGAATGTAGGGGTTGAAGTAAGCCGCAGATGATGTCTAATGAGCGCCAGCACAAAATGGAGTACGCTTGGCCATGGCAAGTATGTACTCATTGGGCGACGGTCCGCACAAATGCGTCACGTGAATATTTTCGTCCCGAAAGTATCCTCGTAAACATTCTCGTCATTGTGGCTGGTCGTTGGGGCGTAATATTGTATAAGTATTAGTTTGTATCTCTTGTTTAGTTTTATCACGGACTCCTGCTACCGTTTCATTCATGCTATAGAATTCTTCAATATTGCCTGCAACAGTAGCGCACCCAGGATCTCTGCCAGGGGGGGGGGGGGGGGTTCAATTCTTCACCAAAGGCCGGGCATGCGATTACACAGTTGTTGCGTGCGTAAAAAAGTAAATAAAATGCCAAATAATAGTAACATCGATGACGATGATTATTTTTATTATTTTATTTCGGTGTTTTGCAGAGAAATTAGCGCCACATTCTTCTAGGACATAGGAGCAGTTACGGAGTGGGAGGGGGGTGTTACGACTGGGGTTTGCGCTTCGGAAAACATTTGTGCGAGCCCCTCTTCGAAAGCCCACCGTGTTTCGGCTACGCGGCGGAAGGACCCCTGCTGCGGGATTGATGACCCGGCGACCTTCGGGCAAGACACCGGCGGCAACTGCACCGGGGACGACAGCGCACGGGTGCGGACGTGGCTCTCTGGCACCTCGTGTTTCGTGTGATTCAGGCGAGGAACGGTCGTTTGTGTGCGGCCATGTGGACGCGGACATTAGCGCACTTCCGGACGAACGCTCTGGGTGGCCGGGGTGTGAGCGCAGTGGTCAGCATGTGTGCTTGGTTTATCGCGATCCGGCGGGTTCCGGATGGGTGTGCGCGTGCCCTCCTCGCGGCTATGCCGAACGCTGGGAGAGTGCGAGGTTGACGCCCACTTGAGGGTGGTGACCATGAAGGACGCTAACGTGTGTTGATTGGACATTTCTAATTAAGGCTTATTCCCCAGCTAGGGACCTGGGGACGACAACCTTTGTAGAAAAACGAGCTGCCGAGCTCTCTCTCGGCGCATTTCTCATTCTCTGCAATGTAATAAACATCCGTTAAGTTTTCCTCTGCCCCGGTCTCTTGATCTGCCTCGGATCGTATCTCCGGGAGTCTCAGAGCCAGCGGTATGATCCCGTCTCCGCAAGGTCCGCTACCAAATGGGTCGGCTCCGTGGAGCGGCAGGCCGGTCCCAACAAACTGAATGCTGAGCAGTGGGATGAACCGCAACAAATGGTGGCAGCGGTAAGAACTCAACAACTGGAGGCAGCGGGCCAATCCCAACAAACGGGTGAGTCAGCGGTCAATCGCAACAAACTGGTGGCAGCGGTGGGATCGCAACAAACGGGTGAGCAGCGGTGCAATCGCGACAGGGGTTAGGTTGGCCTCAGGGGGGGGGGGGGGTTACAACCCCCGAACCCCCCCCCCCCGTCGGTGCGCCACTGGCCTGCAATGTCTCCGATTAGGAATTCCACGCCGTATTCGCGCTTCTCTGGCAGTCCTCTGTAGCAGAGGACATGCCCTTCATTAAGCAACGAGTATCCTTCCCCTGGTTTCCTAACCTCGCTAAGGTCAGTGATATCCCAATTAATACCATTTATTTATTCCAGTAGTTCAGCTAGTCTACTTTCAGTTGATAGCGTTGGCGTGCTGAGAGTCGCTACGTTTAGTTTCCAATGGCTGCCTGCCCGTGTTCAGAGGCTTTTTGAGCGTGGTACCGGTCTGGTAGGATCCTTGTCTAGAGGTTCCGTTGTTGCTGCTCCTGTTGCTGCCATCGTCGTAGGTACAGGGTTTGCTTGGTTGGGTCATTTGGGAGGTGCTGGCCGTGATGTTGCACCAGGGGAGGCCAATTCCTGATCTGGTGCTTCGGTGAACTAGGCAGATGAGGCATGGTGGGGGTGGAAGCCCTTATGCATCTCATGTCCAGATCCTGCCCCGCGGTAGGGGTCTTTCAAAGGTGTTATATTGTATGGTCACGACAGCAGAAAGCCAGATAGTTAGTGGAAAGAGAAGAGATAGAGCGTAGTGCAAGAGATGCTATAATGAGTAAAAAAACAGGAGGATTCGAACTCTGGACCCTTTGATACGTGTCAGAAAACGTGGTCTAGTTGTGTGGGTCGCCGAGTCGCGGAGGTGTTTACTAAGAAACCCCTGCAACCTGCTATGGCGAACTGTGACGCGAACAAATTCAAAGTGTCTGCGATGCAGAACTTTTGCTGATTTCGAATACCAGGAAGGCACACCTAGGCGTTTCGGATGCAACGCGGCGCTTTCCGCTGTTGTCATTTTTTTTTCATTGCTATTGATGATGATGATTGTGGTTCGGTTAGGAAAGGACGCTAATTTCTGCAGCCCATGTAGGGAGCACGGCTAAGCGTCTGTGGGATTGGGGGAAAGGGAGTGAAAGAGATAGAGAGGAAAGGCGGTAGTGGAGGGCTCCGGAAATTTAGGGTTCTTTAACGTGCACTGACAACGCACAGTACACGGGCCTCTGGCATTTTCGCCTCCATCGAAAATGCGACCGCCGCGGCCGGGATCGAACCCGCGTATTTTGGGTGGCAGCCGAGTACCGTAACCACTACACCACCGCGGAGCCCTTCATTGCTATTGCACGTGTGCCCTGGCTGACTGTGGCGTGTTCTCCCTCCCTCCCCTTTTCTCCTTGATCGCGAGAAGGTTGCTTAAACGGGCCCTGCGACACAAATTGAGCAGGCCGTTTTTATCACTGATTCTAGAACTTCTGCATGCGGGGATGTCGCATAGAGAGTAGAAACGCCGAAAGCAAAGTGGCTATAATTTTATTTCAGCGAACAAACCGCCCAAAATCGCCTCCCGTTTGAACTGAGGCGACACACACGGATATTTTTGTTACAGGAAGTGACATGGAGTGACGGCATTGGCGGAGCCAGGCTGGGCGTTTTGATTGGCTTGACGCTCCAAGGTGCTTGTCACACACGTGTGGTGTCTCCTTGGTCACGCTTTTCAGTACCAAAATATACTAAAATAGTTTTTATGCTTCGTAAGAAAGAAAGCAAGTATCTGACATTACTTGCAAAGCGACACTTGGCGCTCTGTGCAATGGTTTGCGCGTCCATATGGCACGTCGACTAATACCCCTGTCACACGGCGCATGTAAACGTCATTCGCACCAAACAACATTTACAACTAATTTCATTCTGTTTTCGCGTTCCTCGTCTACACGGTCATACAAAATGACATTCGCCAGTGACGTCGATGTTTACCCGCCGGATACTAGGATAACAAAATGTTACAAATTGTGCGTTTTACTTGCATATTTTCTCTTTATTGTTAGAAACACAGTGGTAAACATCGGCAGGCTATGCGAAAATATATCGCAATACGATACGGCAGCATTAACAGGGAAGAAATCCGCACAAGTATCCAAAGCAAGACTAGCCCAAAGCCGCTTCGATTTCTTCCGTAGGCTGTGTTCCAATTCTGGACAGCATCGTATGCAGTCTACCTCGACAGCTTCAAAGACAGCTTCGCGTGCTTTTTGTCTGAGTAATGGAACGCGCTGGGATGACGCTCGCACGACGAGGCGTCATCTCGCGCCGACAAAAGAAAGCAAGGAAACGCTCACAACTTTTGTTAATTTTGCCTATTTTGTGTTCCAATCTACGAAAAACTCAATGCAGCTCACTTAAGTTGCGTAAGAAAGCGCCTATTTGCGAGCAGACGACCGCTCCGGCGAGGTTCGTGGATATTCAAGCAATCCTCGCAGCCGCCATCTTGTTTGGACTATAGACCCTTTTCATAAACTGTAAAGCTAGCTTCCCTGCAATGCAACTTGCCCTACTAATGGCGACAGCTGCCTTTTTTTAAATGCTGTCAAAATTCAAGTTGCACGTGCTGCGGCCCGTTTTTTGGGGCTGTTTGTATCAGAAGGGCTGGGTCGACATTTTACACGCCCTATCGCAAGAAAATTGCGCTTGCACACGTTGTTTGCCGGGTTGCCAATGCCGCCATTAGTAGGGCAAGCTGCATTGCAGGAAAGCTAGCTTGCAGTTTATGAAAAGGGTCTATAGTGACTATATTTGGACAGCAGAGTAGCCTGCAGCAAAGTAGCCTTCGTATGCCGTCTTCGCGAAGCTGCCTATTTTGCCGTCTACGTGAGAAATGGAATGGGACTTAAAGGGGCACTGACACCAAAATTTTCGTCTGCTGTTTTTTCGCTGCAATACGTAGCTGGGGACCTGTTAGCCATAACACGGCACATCATTTGCTCCAGCGCGCGTCAGATAATTATTTACGGCCTGTTTATTACCCAATAGTTTCAGTTTTTGTTTGGGAGAGCTCAAAAACACGACGAGGCGCCTGGTGAAACTGGCGCCATCTAGCGCTCGCGATGGAGTAGACGAGTTCGGACACGTGAGCACACATAACTGTGACGCACTTCCGCACGTCAACCGCCGCGTGCTCGTTTTATTTCGCCTGTCGCACGTCCTGCGCGTTGTTGTCGCTGTTGCTGTCATCGTTGTTGGGTGGCAACTATTTTCTTGAGGTCTGGCGTCGCCGGCAGTCTACTAACGCAGCCGCAGCGAATAAGCAATGGCGGCTATGACGTCATCATTGCTAGCTGCACTGTCGGAGCTCGGCTGCCGTGGTGACGTCGCGGAATTTGGGGGTCCCCTTCAGGTCACCTTTGCTGCTGTCGATGTCGCGATGTACGGCGTCTAGCGCTCGATTGCGCATGCGAACTTTAATATTCATTTAAACTACCTTCGGAGCTGTGTTCGCCATTGAGATTTGGTAGATGACATCTGTATGTCCACGAAAATCGATCTCTCAGGCTATCTTAGCAGCGAAATTTTGGTGTCAGTGCCCCTTTAAGATGGCCGCTGTTACGCAGCCGTCTATTTAGCCGTTTACCGTGAGTATTGGAACACACCCGTAGCCGGCGATATCGCGGACCGTGCCTGCGTTCCTGTGACCGTGATTGACGACGATCAGTGGAACAATAATTGCCCTCCAGGTGTTCACTGCAAAAGTGCCGAAATCGGCTGAAGCGGCCCAAGCCAGAAACGCACGTTTGTAAACATGGCCGACAGCTAGGAAGCGTCCGAGTGAACTCGGTGTCTGGGAACAAGAATATAGCTGCACAGATTGCATCAAATGTCGTACTGTACGTCAGAAAGTTGTAAAAGGGCCACAAGAGAAACTAACAAGAACCGTAACGTTCTGTACATTTTCCTTTTTCTTGCCAATTTTGCATCTTATTGTGAAGCCCCTGTCGTCGAGAATACGCATGTAGCGACTGAATGAGTTCGGTGAACTCATTCAGTGGGCGAATGCCATTAGGTGTGCATGTCATTCGCTATGCCCGTGTAGCAGCAACAAAAATGACATTAACACGTAATGACATTCGCTGCAAATGCCATTACACGTGCCGTGTGACAGGGGTATAAGAACACAGCGAGTTCGACGCGTGCCGCCGTATTTGGACTGCGCGTCACGCCATCTATTGCAGGCGCGGCGAAACAACGCGCTGAGCTACCACACGCTCCCGGTGTCTTCCGGTGTCGCTCTATAAGACGACGCACGTCGCTGTATCGCTGTTGGACGCCTCCATTGACGTCAGCGGGAGAGCGAAATACGAAAGGGAATGTTGGTTTTATGCTGTCTGCTCGTGTTTTGAACTTCGAGGGCTAATAATTCCAGTTCTAGACCACCGATTTGCATAATTCTTTTTGCGTTCATGTCAGCATTCGATCCTACACACACTGCAGTACTGCAGACGGCAGTTGAAAAAGTGTCGCAGGGCCCCTTTAAGAGGGGGGGGGGGGGGTTGCTGTCGCGAGCGGCGAGATTCGTGAAAAGCGGCAGCAACGCGCGCGTGCTCGAATGGGTCAAGATAGAGATGGGTCGTTCAGGAGTGAGCCGGATCATTTGCAGTGATGTTCCGTCCTGCGCCGAAGAATTCCCTTTCCGAGGCATGAAAATTCCCGATTTCAGGCATTTTTCCCTGCATGCATCTCTAAAAATCCCCGCATATTTCCCTGCACAAACATATATACATATATGCGTTTTTGACATGTTTCCGGCTCTTGTTATGCGGAAGAACCTGCGCGGAAGCTACCTTCGAACTGACTTTAAGCGGTATGCGATGCGGAAGAAATGCCGTAAATACTCGTTTGTGTACACACGGCAGCTGTATAAAATGAAAAGTGTGCTATAATTATTGTTTTTGTTACTGAAAGGTTCTGCCTTGTCGCACACATAATTGCCAACTTTTGGTGAAAGAATAATGGCTTCCACTCGGGTTTGCTACGATGGCGATCGACAATCTCGGAGCTCATGCGCTGCAATTACACAGCGCATATGTGAATTTCCAGCGTACCGCCCGGAGTAAACAAAAAAATTCACAGCATATCCACGGGGTGAATGATGATGAGTGGGCGAAGCTCCGGAGTGAACCACCGATAAACCGTTAATCTTCCGTGTAATTCGCCCAGTCGATCATCATGTAAAGACGTCAGAAACACTCTATTCGAACGCTGGGATCTGGCGTTTAAGGGGACGCTAGCACAAACGCGTTACAAACATGCAGTACACTCTAGTAAGGGGGGAGAGGCCACAGCGTCTTACGCAGCCCCTTACACAGGCCGGAACGCGCACCGCGTTTGCCGACGCCATCACATGACTGCTGAAAGAGTATAAGGCGGAGAGGCCACAGCGTCTTACACCAGCTTCTTACACGCGCCGTAACGCGCTAGCACAAACCCATCATCATCGTTAGAAACGGACAGTCTTTCGCTCTCTCTCTCTCTCTTTCTTTCTGTCTCACACAAGACAGCAGATGGAAGAGTGAGAGAGCTCGCGCGCCACCTGACGTTCCTGAAGGCAACTCGGAAGTAAACAATGGCTGCTAATGGGAATGAGAGACAGAAGAAGTCGGCTTTTAGCTAACACTTACACTTCTACTTCTACTAACGTTTCCTACTGGAACATGCCAATGGCTGCTAATGGGGAATGAGAGACAGAAGAATTCGGCTTTTAGTTAACGCGCACGCTGCGAATTTTTTATTGTTCAACAACGCACAGGAGAAATCTCCCACCGGCACCACCTTGGAGGTCAAAGCGTAAGACTGGTTACGCACTACGACCAGGGCTAGGTCAGCTAGTATACCCCCCAGGTAAACGATAATAGCACCACTAGCGCCAATTTGTCCCCTGGTGTTTGGTAGGCCAAACTGTGAAGCCAAAAAACCATAAAGAAATTGCTGATGCTGCTATGGCAACGCTTTTGTTGATGAGAGAGGAGGAAGCGCCGAGCTGCTTGTCGTCTGCTATGCGCTCGACGAGCGCACGACCGCTCGCTATTTTTTTTTCAGGTTGCGTTGCTTCTGCATATCTTGTTTTCGACAACTTTCGTTTGCTATTTTCTCGGACTTTCAGCACATCCACAAAACATTTGTTTGTAAATATTTCTCGTTTCAATGCGCACGAGCCAGCAAGCCTTGAAGCGTGACAGTTTTGTTTGAGCAAGAAAACGGTGTAGTCAGAAAATGGTGGTTTATTCACTCATTTTATTAGCAACGCATTGCAAACGATAAAACTCAATAGATGCCACAATAGCACAAAGCAGTGTATCTCGTACGATAAATACAAATGTTCGCATTCTGTATCGGTTACACAAGCATAAGTCTTCACACAATGCATCGTATACAGAATATCGCTGCAGGGGTCACCACGTTTATTGGCTGTACACAATACAATTCTCCAGAAACGACGGTTCATAGTAACACGTTTGTGAATAATGAACTGACCATGCAGTGCAGATGACCTGCACGTTGAGCCCAACACTACCAGCCCCTTTTGCTATGAAGCTTGCTGGTTGAAATAACCTCCTATAGCAAACTAACTTTCTATATAACTCAGCTTGTGCTAATGTACCATTACATACTGAGCAAATTATATTTACGTTATAACACTTGGCTATGTTTCTCGATATGTCGCGTAAACCATCGTTCAGAGTTGTAGCACTGCTAACAGGGCATCATTACAGAATTTTACAGGAGTACATAGCAGTTATTCCTCGCAATTTTTAATGCCCGTATATTCTATCACAGTTTAAGCATGAGTATCACAATCCTACAACATCAAACAACAAATGACACCCTGTAGACACAGCTTTCCATTGAGAAAAAAAAATGCCGTGTAGGTAAGTGTCGATGGCTAATCATCATTGGAAATTGGGCTAGGACAGAGTCATGCGCAAAGGTATCACGGAAGGCGCATCTTTAGGACTTGGGAAAATGTTCGCAAAAGTAACTCAGATCTACAGCATTTAATGAATCAGCCTAGGCAGATAGCTCAGAACAAGCCTACTCTGACCGGTTTTCAAGACATTCCTCTGATATGCCTGAATCACATAAAGCATTTATTTTATAGAGCTCATAAGCTCAGCTTCGTGCATAATGTTGGAAGCATAGAACAAATCTGAGCTGTATACTATTAGTTTTGTAATTCATCATTATCAGCCTGTCTTATGTCCACTGCAGGACGAAGGCCTCTCCCAATCCTCGCCATTCTTGCCTGTCCTGCGCGAGCTGATTCCATTTGACGCCTGCGAATTTCTTGATTTCGTCCCCCCATCTTACTCTCTGTCGTCCGCGGCTACGCTTGGCTGGAGGTAATTTGTCATTTGACTTTCGAAGACGCCTTAACAAACCGGTGAAAGCGCCTTAACTTTGCTGGTACATTTGCTTGTGGCACAGCGTGCTTTCTTGACTTACTAAAATATTTCTGACTTTTCTAGAAGGAGCTTCTTCCTCCTCATTTGATATTAAAATGAAAGTATGCGTGGCAAGAATGCCGAGTACTATTAGTACTTGTGCGACCTCACCACATCAAGTACAAGTTCTCAAAATTCGTGTTCGCAGCAGTTAATTATAGCGCAACAATGTGAGCTATGAATGTCTGCACAAAGACAAAACCTTGCACGCTGTTTGCGCAGACATCGAAATGCGCTAAAGTGTTTTGGTTCGCGAAGGCACTTTCGGCGAAGTGGTCCGAACAGAGGCTGTAGCCGTCGTACAGTTGCTCCTGTGTGAGTCCCTCGAGGTCTGCCCTTCTGGCGTAATTTCGCCCTACGTCACACCTAGAAAATGAAACAAACACCACCATGGAAATCAATAAACACGTAAAAGCGACACTAATATAGAGAGTACGAAAAAGGGAGAAAAGAATGTGTCACAGGTTACACGGAATGTAAGCAGTCACTGCTTACACGAACTTCACGTTACACGGAATGTAAGCAGTCACTGCTACGTAAATAAATTTGGGGGCTTATTTTTTTAAGCATTCAAATGTGGTAGTGCCGCTACAAGGGACTGGTCGTCGGAATGCTCTAAAGCCGAGCCAGTTCGTCGAAGAAGCGCATTCGGCGAACATACCTTTCACGATTTCTTCTTAAAGGAAAAGATATTAAGAGCCACCGCCAACGATACCGATACCGAAGCGAAATTTCCGTCTGCGCGTCAGCTGGCATCAATCGGCTCACGAGAAACTGTCCACAAGTAGCTTTACATGCTTGCTACATTACTGAAAAATGCGCATTCCCAAGCAAAAAACCCACTGTAACGCACCAACAGAAATCTTTCGGTTCGTCCTGTAGCTGATTTGATAAGGATAGCCCTCGCTACTCCGTACCGAACAAAAAGTGTGCTTACCGTTCGTCCGCTGGGAAACGGGAAAATTTCGCTGCGCTGCTTCTTCCCGAGTTGTGCCACCAAAAAGCACCGCAGCACGCCTTGTGTCTTTTTCCTAGTTTCGCCCACATTTTGAGCGCGTTCGTACTCACAAACACCGAAATGTGCACCTTCAAGGCACATTAAAGAAATTCCACACGTGCACAGTGAAAACGGCAGAAGCAGACGGACGGAATGGCAGCAGAAGAGATAAGAGCGAAAGCGCCGCCCGTCGGCGCAACGAATGCAGCGTCTGGATAAACATATAGGGTGTTAAAAAAAGAAAATACCCGAGGACACCATTTTATTTCTACACATAATTGCATAACTTTCCTTTATTCATGCGTAGGTAGCAAAGATAAAGCCACACATGCAAACGTTGCTGAATTTTCGCTTCCTACCAAAACAATGGCGGACGCTTTATTTCCAATACCGAAACTAGTCGAAGTGTCCGGCCCCTGCTACGACTACGACGAGGGACGAACGGGTGCCGCTTTAAGGAGCTTCGCCCCTAAAAGACGCTCCGTGTAAGAGGAACGAATCTTAAAGGCTATGATTTTCCGTGCTACAGGCGCCCGCAACGATTGGAGAAACCGAAAACTGCCAACCGAGTACGAACCGAAAGTGCCCCGTAACAGAAGTGCTTCGAACATTATAAGGATATGTCTTCACCTCCAAAATTCCCTGCAATATTGCGAAGATTCCCTTTTTCCCTTTCGTCCAAAATGACGTTCGTAAATTCCCTGAAAAAGGGAAAATTCCCTGCACGGAACATCACTGAATTCATTTGAGCGGCTCTTTCGAAAGAGCGAGTGATCCGCGGCTCAGTAAAACTGAGCGGCGGTTCTTTGGGAGAGCGGACAGCGGTTCTCTCTCGCTCAGTGAACCGAGGGTGGGAGGCGGTTCGCTCTCGCTCAGTGAACCGTGGTTCCCTCTCGCTCAAAGAGCCGAGAGCGGAAGGCGGTTCTCTCTCGCTCAGTGAACCGAGGTGAGCCGTGCTTTCTCTCGCTCAGGGAGCCGGGAGCGGAAGGCGGTTCTCTCTCGCTCAATGAGCCGCGGTGAGCCGTGCTGAACCCGCCTTTTGCATGGTCCGAGTGCGCATGCGCCGAATCCGGCGCAAACGACCCGTACGGCATCGCAGCAGACGACGCAAGCGGCACGCAGTGCGGAACGCTGTACCCTTTACCGAAAGTAATGATACTCGCCGCCAGCTGGGCCGGTACGCCATCCAGACACACATTTTTGGTAACATGAAGTTCTCTTACATCATCGTACGGTGCAGGCAGGCAAATGTCGCGTATATGACACGGCATTAGCCGTGAAGAACGCGCGAAGAACACATCGGAACTTGTAGTTCAGTGAAACCATTGCTCCGTGCTTCCGTAATCAAACAGTATTTATGTAAGAACGACACGGATAGGCAAAAACAGACATCCGGCAATGCACATGGTCACTCGGATCAACCCAATAACGAAATCGTACCCTGCAAGATAGAGGTGTTATTCCATCACGCTTCCTGTTGTATCCGATGATGGAGGACGAATACTTCACATAAGTCTGTGAGTTGACGCGGAGTTCAACTCACTAAACACTGGATCACGCAGACACACCTCATCCCCGAACATTCCTCGTTCGTTGCTGCCATGAATTCCTTCACATGCGCTTCGCTTAGCGTTTTCATTGATCCTGGCCTCGTTGTACATCCGTTAGTGACTCCGGCCAGGCATGCTGGTGCTCCGTGACTTGAACAAGCACTACTGGCAGCAAACCTTACGCGGATTGAGCTCTAGCTATCTCCCTGTAGGCTTAATCGGAGAGAAACTTCGGAGAGTTGAAAAAGGCACGACACGTTCATTCACTTTCAGCGCACCAGAAGAGTGCAAGGTAACTGTCGCTCACTGAGGACACCTAAACCGAGCGAACCAAGACGACTGGTTCATTTTCGAAGGGAGAAACCGGAATGGGGACGTAGAGAAAAGCAACAAAACAACAAATAACAATACACAAAAAGTCAGAAAAAGCGATCCTGGCGTCTCTCGAGCATGCAGACAGCGTGACAGGGGCAGGTGCCCTACGCTTTCACGAGAAGTCACCCCCCACCTCTTTTTCTTTTACGCGCGTGGTCTCAAACAAACCGGATTCCACCCCTCAAGTGACCACACGGGAAGCGGGCGGCGTCTGCTAGCATCCGCGCCTTTCCCGTTCGGGCGGCATTTTGCGACGTTTTTAGACACCCAAGGCTTTCTCATGGCCTGCTCTTTTCGCTGTAAGTGTTCACCATGCCAGAGAGGCCTCCCAGAAATTCGTACAGCGTTTCAAATCGAAAGCAACCGCAACGATCGCTGTGTGTGTCGCTGCCCGATCACGTTGTGCCATAGAGAAACACTGCGGTAGCGCACGACAGTTTGGCGGGACGCCGTACAGATTAGGGACATTAGTGAGTTTTAGTATATCGGAAAGCAGCAAACGTAAAGATTTAGCGTTATGGTTAACGTTACGGTAAAGCTGGGTGCACTTAGCGGCACAAACTAGACTTTTAGTATAGCGGAAGAGAGCGAAACGCTAAAGCTAACGCAAAGGCATGTACGGCGACAACTACACCTTAAAACAACTCTTATTAAATCCCTAAGTGCGCCACAAAATCATTGAGCCAGTATCGTGTAAGTGTGTTGTTAGTGCTGTGTCGACAGACCCGAAAAACATCGCTTCGTTTCAAAATGCCGCCATCGAGTCTCCTTTCTGACCCGTACTGCCTGTCATTTCGAAGTTGCGATGACATAGGAGCGCTTAATTTATACTTTGGAAACCAGAGAAGCTACGCAGGTAGTCCATGTCGTCGAGGCTATGCCGTATACGAGAAATTTCGCCGAAATTCCCGCTTTGAGAAGGGAGATTTTCCACCTGTCATCAGTGCCCCGGAGCTCCTGCAACATTTCTCCAGTGCCCAGGGGGTGCGCATCCGTGCATGTACCTGCGAAGGCTGGCTTATCCAAGTCGCCTTTGTGACTGAAGGAATACTTCGCCAAACAATACTGTCATTTCAAGCATTATGCATACAGTAATGCACCACACTACTCGTCTCGGCTTTATTTAATTGCTGGTAGCTCGAAACAGCCGATGTACAAAAAGAAAAAAAAAGCCCCGGTGGCAGTGCCGCCATCTCGACGAGACTATCGTAAACGTGAGCAAAGCGACATGGCCTCTGAGATTTCGAGCGCCGGCACGCGCAGTCTCGAAGGCCGTGAAAGCGAGTGCACTGATATTTTAAGCCTTGTGTGCCGCTTACTGAGAGCGTATCTTGAAAACGGCGACACATTGTCACCAATACACGGCTGGCGGAGCTTAATTAGCCAAACCTGAGGCAAATAAGAACATCAGCGGGTAGTGAATGAGCTTAACAATGCAGGCCGATGTCCCGACAGATCTGAAGCGAGCGGTCTCACTTCGAATGACGTCGCCATCTTGGCAGCCGTACGGGTCCCTTTGCGAGCGTTAGCGTTGAACGATATCTTCCGAAAATAGCGTAGGCACGTAAGGGTATCGTATACGTTAAGGTTCTGCGCATGCGCGGTGTGTTCCACGGTAACTTAACGTTAACGCTAAATCTTTGCGTTTGCTGCTTTCCGATATACTAAAACTCACTATTTAGCGTGTCCGGTAAACCGCTATACGCAAGCGCTTTGCGTAGAGCGGAATACCGGGCGTAAACAGCGCATTGGCAAACATGGCCGACTGACCGCCCTCCGCTTCGAATCTTTCAAGTGGTCGTCGCGCGCTCTGTAGCCATTAAGTAACTACTGACGGTTGTATTTGCCTTAGCTTTGTATCATGCAGCTTCGACAGTAAAGTATCCGTGATGATTCAACGCCATTTCTGAGAGCCAGACTGAAATTATAGAAGCTGTAGGCTTAGCGAGTGGCTTCCAGAATCTCGGAGGACATATAACGCGCGTTTGCTTGTTCTGTTTATCCCCCATAGCTGGCGCCACTTCACTGCGAAAAACAACGCTACACGCTATCCGGTATCCGCTACACCTTTGCGTATACCGGTTTACCGGACATGCTAAATGTCCCTATTGTTTCGTGCCGTGTCCGCGAGAGGCTGCCACACAGACATGCAAAAGGCGGACTGAAGTACCTGGATCGCTTTTCGTTTCGACGGCGGCGACGAATGTTGGCCGTCGCGGGCTGACTCGCGCTAGCCGCATCTCGCTCGCTGTGTGCGCTGCGTGAGGCAGTCCATCGTGAGCTGGTGCAACACTTCGAAGACTGCAGATCTAGAAGGGTATATAGTGTCTTTAAGTGCAACAGTTCAGCGTAGCTTACGTCCTCATTAGTGCTCATTAGTATAGTTATAAATATGTCACCCATATCATCCGGTCCTCTGAACTTCCTGAGCGTGTATTTTGGCACACCAACAAAACGAATAATGCCGTGTTGTGTCAAGGCTTCATATTATTTCGTTGTGGCGCATGTTAGAAAAAAAAATGTCATGGCATGATCGCACTTCGTTGAGTTTTGATCTGTTTATGTGGGCCGCACAGATATTGTTCTACGTCTTTGTTTCTGTCAATGAGTGACAGAAGCTAAACATCTCTTCAAATTTAGGGCACATCATGATGGCACCCAGACTGACGGGCACTGTAAAGTATTTTAGGTAAATGAACGTCTTCCAGAAATGCGTCCATTCCCAGTGACACACGTTAAAATTAAGTGCTTGACTTAAGACAGGTCCTGACACGAGACAGCGAAACACGGCAAGTGCTGCTTTCCGGATAGTTCAAAGCAGATCTCGCATCTACTTTTCAAACGTGAAGGGTGTTGTGTCGTCGCACACAGCGTGGGGAATTCTTCATTGTATCTGTTTAACGCTCCCTTGGTGCGGCTGTAATTACTTATGGAACTGTTGTAAATATGCGCGGCGCCAAAAAAGCGCGCTTTCCAAGCAACGGCCCTTTCTTTGCACTGCCGTGCAGCAGCACACAAAGGAGGTGCTTCTTTTTTCCGTTGAAAAAGAAAAACCGGGCCAATTTGGAACGATGCCGCGTAGTGTTTTTTTTTACCTCAGGAATCTTTTTTTAGCAGTAATGTGATTTGTCGAAAGGTGAACGTGTTTCAGAGAAAGAAAAGGAGTTTGCTGTTACAAAAGGGAAAAAGCAGGGCAAAATTCTGACAGAACAGAGATGAATAAAGGACGACAACAGGGCTTGCTTACAAATTTTCTTATTTTTCGACATGATGCACATATATTCACAAAATCCGTACACGGTAGCGCCACACAGCAAATAAATTTGGTGACAATCTGCTAATCCTCCACGAGTAGGATTAGTAGAATATGCCACGCTTTCACGTGGCTAGTACGGACTTAGCCAACACCTGACGCGCAGGAACAGGGGCTTTTGTTTGCCTTCTTCGCATTCACGATGGTCAAGAGTCAAGAGTAGCAATATCTAATAATGGGCGGCGCGCTCCGGTCCAGTGCACAAACCGAGTTCTCAGCAAGAACATGTCACGTTCGTTCTAGCGAAATGTGCCGATGGAAAATGCATGGCGACCGGATACGTGGTGATTTGTAGGCGAGCCGGCACCGCGCCGATAAGGCTGATTGTATGCCATCCCGTGAAGCGGAGGCGGGCATACTTTCTAGGAAGAATACTTCTAGGGCATACTTTCTAGGTAGAGAAAAGCTCTCACATACCCTGCTGGTACTTTTTTAATGGTTAGCGCATATTATACTTAATACTTACGTGTAGAACGATTACTACAATATAAGGTCCCTCGCAGAGTTGAATTGTGCGGAAGTCGTATACGCGGAGGTTATGTGTGCTTCGATTGCCTTAAGCAGGCATGTTGACAGGGCCCCCAGTGACATGGGCAAACCACGGAGGCGAATGCAAGGCTGCGGAACGGCCGCCCACCGCTCCGGCCGGTCCCGTTCTTTCCTCGCGCCAGAGCGTTTTCCCTCGGACCCGGTGAGCCGGTGAGCCGTTAAAATGAACCGGTTCACTACAGTTAGCTGAGCCGTTCTGAGCCGCTCACTCAAGTGAGCCGCTTTGCCCATCTCTAGGTCAAGACCCATTTTTTGCGACCGCCGCGAAACAAGCACCAATCAGAAGCGAGCTGCGGAGGCGTGCCGACGGTGGATGGCTGGATGGATGCTAGGAGCGTCCCCTTTGTAACGGGGCGGTGACATGTACGCCACCAGGGTCGTAAGAAAATTTAAGAACTCTTTTTTCTCCCCCTCCGTTTAGGTTGTCCTCATGCCTTTTAATTCTACTTCAATTAAATCGATCATACTGTAGCTAAAACGTAAATTCATAGCCCAGTTTTCTGGCCCTTATGGCAGAAAGCCCTTATTTTTCCCTATAATTATTTTTGTTTGTTCTATCTGGTTTTCTGCCACCAGCATTCTAACCGTCTCTTACTTATTTCAATCGCAGGTATGTTCAGCTTCCCGTTGTTCTCCTTAAAACCCAAGGCTTTTCATGTAGGGTAGTGCCCAAACATACACCTGGGTGGATATTTCCCCATTCAATCAGAACATGCTCCGTCGTTCCCCTATCTTCCTCACAGCATTTGCATTTTTCTTCTTCTTTACTTAATTTCGCTTTATAACTACGCGTTCTAAGACAGTCCGATCTCGCTTCACACAGAAAAGCGCTTCCTCTTGAATTATCATAAAATGCCTCCCTCTTTATTTCGTTTTTTTCCTCTTGGTAGTTATTCAGAGTCGGTTTTTTTCCCATCGCTGCCACCCAGTAAACCTTCTCCGCCTCTCTGACTTTTCGCTTTACGCTCTTTGTTTTCAGTTCTCTTAGAGCCGTATATATTTACTGGTGAGCCTCCTAGTTCTTTTTCTCCACTGCGTGTCAACGCTCTTTCTATATAAATAACGGAACACCTTCACTGCCCACCTACTCTCTTTCATGTTCCTTAGCCTCTCTTCAAACCTTATTTTGCTCTGGGCTTCCCTTGCCTCAAAACTCGCCCATCCCATATCGCCCTTTACAGCCTCATTTGTAGTTTTCCCGTGAGCACTCAACGCGAGGCGTCCCACAGTTCTTTGATTGAAATCCATTCCTGATTGTATCTCTTGCCTCATGCACACCACTGAGTTCCCAAATGCAAGCCCCGGTACCATTACCCCTTTCCACAGACTCCTAAGCACCTCGTACCTATTGTGTCCCCATAACGCTCTGTGCTTCATTATTGCAGCTTTCCTCTTTCCCTTTGCTGCCAAGGCTTTTTCGTGTACCTCCATGTATCTATATCACCCTAATTTACCCATACCCTAAGGTACTTGTATTCGCATACTCTCGGTATTACTTGGGCCTGTACGGACACCGCCTGGTCGTTGGGACCATTGAATACCATCAATCCACATTTCGTTACACTAACTCCTTGTCCTAGAGCCTCGCCTTCATTTCCGCGTATATTCACCAGCCGTTGTATATCGTCTCGACTGTCCGCGAATAAGACAATATCATCAGCATAAAATAAACCCGGAAGCATCTGCTCAATCATCATGCCACCCTGTTTGCGTGTCAAATTAAAACGAATGTTGCTATCTCCTAGCGCTTTTTCCATTCTAACCATGTACAGCATGAATAACAGCGGCGACAAAGGACATGCCTGTCTCAGACCCTTTCTAATATCAACGTTCTCTATGCTACTGATTCCTTCCCATTCTATGCAAACTGTATTTTCTCGATATATCTCCCTCAAAAGCTGCACGCAATCGTCGCCTATGCCCATTCCTTCCAATATTTCCCACAATATTTCCTGATTAACATTGTCATACGCCCCAGTTATGTCTAGAAAAGCCACATACACGGGCCTGCTTTCTATTCTAGATATTTCTATACACTGAGTAAGAACAAATAGGTTATCGTCTAACCGTCTGTCTACTCGAAATCCATTCTGAAGTTCTCCTCAAATATTGTTGCGTTCTGCCCACACTTCTATTTTTAATTTTACTTCTTGCATAGCCATCCTGTATAGTACCAATGTAATGGTTAGCGGTCTATACGAGCGAATGTTATTCTTTTCCCCCTTGCCTTCATAGATTAAGTTCATTCTGCTTTTTCGCCAACTGTCTGGAATTTGCGTCTCCTGTAAGCAGTTTTCTACAGATTTCAATAGTGCTTCTTTAGTATTCTGACCTAATTCGTTAATGAGGCTCACGAGGGCCCTATCTAAACCCGGAGCAGTGCGCTTTGGAATTTTTCCTTCGGCCTTTGTCCAGTTGAAATTCTCAAGTTCTAGCTCTTCTTTAGTTTCGCTCTCCGACATGGTTTTGTGCACTGGGGAAATCTCTTGGACGATCTTTTTAAACGAATCGGCTGTTACTTTCTGGATGTAACCCAGCGCTTCGTCCCCTTCCAATTGATTTCCTCTTTCATCAACAATATGTTGTTTCAATGTGGCAGATTTTTACCTAGCGCTTTTATGTGGCTCAAAACTATCCTATAGGCGCGGCCTTCTTTTTGTCATGAATTTCTGTCACCCAGCGTTCGCTTTCACCTTTAATTTTTGCCTCGGCCAATTTCTCTACAATGGATTTTTTCTCTAAATATATTTCCCATCTTTCGTTGACTTCGACTTGCGGCCGCTTCTCCCTTTTTGCCTGTCTGTGCTCCCTTGACGCTTTACGTCGCTTTTCGGTCGCTTCCCGGATTTCCTTGTTCCACCGTATTTTTGGCTTTCTTTCCTTTCCAGCAAATAGTTTTCTCCTCTTCTCTCATTTCTTTCGTCATTACATGTACTGGCTCAGTGCTCACTAATACCCCCAGTCCTTGCCTCGTATTTTGCCTGCTTCTTCCTCTTCTCTTGCGGCTATATTTGTTATTTGTTTGTCATTTAAATACCAGCTGCCAAACTGATTCTACGTTATTATTATCAGTTTTATATCCCAGTTGTAATGTTGTGCATTTATTAAGCTGTTCATCCCGTCCTCGTCTATTCTCATTTCTCTCAGTTTTTCATAGATTCCTTCTGTCATAAGACAATAATCAATGTTCGATCATTGCCTCTTTCTGACCTCCCACGTGGTCTGTCCATCACACTTGGGCCCCGTGTTAACTATCTCAAGACTATGATGCTCGCAGAGATCGAGCAGTAACCTCCCATTGGTGTCTGTATATCCAACAAGTTCGTGGATTTGGGCATTCATGTCCCCTAGGAGGATGATTTCAGCCCCATGACCAAATTCTTTAATATCGGTGTTTATGCAATTCTTTATCTCCAGATTCTTTTCCTTACAGTTATTTCCCGTCCACATGTAAGCTACACCTAGCCATGTTTCCTTTCCACCTACCGTTCCCGAAACCCAGAGGTGCTCTGAACACGTTTGTTTTACTCTCTCCCATTTGGCTCCACTATGAATAAGCATTCCAGCACCTCCACCTTTTTTTCTGATATGATCCTGTTGCACCCTTCCCAAACATAATTGTCAATATGTGGTGACTTTTCCAGGTCTCTAAGGTGTGTTTCTGTAACCGCATAAACCCCTATCTTTTCTTTCAATCAATCAGTGTTTATTCAATGAACTTAATACAAAAGTGGTTACAAAGTATTTGGACCATTAGCCTGTGTGGCTAGTTACTGGTCCAATCTAATACATGAATATTTTTTACATGTCAGGAGCAGAGGAGCACATTATATGATTATGAATCTTTATACAAGTTCAATGATTGAGTAGCTTCAAATGTATATTATATATAATGAAACGCACATGACAATAAATACGAAATTGCTCCTAAGTCCTAAGTACCCAAGTAATAAAGAAGAACTAATTGCATACATTGTGTAAAAAAGTACAAAATACAGAGCACCCGAAAAGAATGGGCAGAATTTTTGCATAAGGCTGCGTTGAAGAATAAATAACAGTCGAACTTGCATCAGAACAAAGAAGAAAAAAAAGAAACAAGAAAGGGAGAGATATGTACCAGGTGAGACATTATGGACGTGATCTTCACTGTGGTCAAGAACACGACTGATTGACAAAATGTATTTTGCAAGTCGAATTGAATTTGCGGGCAAGTTTAACTTCAATTGGAATTGTGTTCCAAATTTTAGCACCAGTGAACTGAAGTAACCGTTCGCCATATACATTCCTACAATTGGGAAGGTTAAAGTTGCCATGGCCTGCATGCCTTGTGTTGCGGGTAGGTGCAGAAAACGTACTCACATGTAGTGGAAAGTTGGTGTTAACGATTGAATTTATCAATACCGCGGTTTTATAATTTCGCTGAGACGTGAAAGGCAGTATCCGAGTAGAGGAAAACAGATCCGAGCTTGTGGTAGAAGAAGACGTAATGATTCGTAGGGCACGTTTTTGTAACCGTACAATCGGTTCGATGTGCGTTGGATAAGTAAAGCCCCATATCTCGCTACAATAACTGATTTGGGAGTGAAATATAGAGAAGTATAATGATCGAAGCACGTTATATGGAAAGTGACATCTGGCTTTAATGAGCGTGAAGCATGCGAAAGCGAGCTTTTTGGATATGTAATTAACCTCATCCTTCCAGTTCATGTTTTCGTCTATTTGAACCCCCAAGTATTTAAACGTGGAAACTCGCTCAATGGGCGAGTTGTTAATTTCCAGGTGCAGATGGCTATAATCTAGATTTTTTCTCCTGGAATGAAATCTAACGTACTTAGTTTTGACTATATTTAATGCAAGCTTGTTGCGGTCGAACCATGTGGAAATATGTGATAACTCTGCCGTGACTTGTTCTTTTAGCGTGCGGAGAGAGTTACCTCGAAAAAGTAATGCGGTGTCATCAGCGTAACTCTTCCTCAATCTCTAACCATTTTGCCTTTTTTCTGCCACCCTGCATCTTTATGTAACTAATTGCTATAGGCGCCTTCTCTCTTTTCTTCCTTTTACCTTCTTTTCTGGCTTTTCTCAGTGCTACCTGCCCGAAAATCCCACTGGTTGTTTCCTTTGTTCCTTGCTGCCCCGGACTCTGAAGGGCCCCCGTGCCCCCCTCAAAAAAAAAAAAACGCTACTGCACGTCCTGCAAGCCGCCAACCCACCAGCCGCTAGAGTTACTGCATTACCAACTCCAGAAAAGTGGATTCATCTGGCAACACTGCTGAGAAACACCCGTGTAGAAAGCACAGCGCGTTCACAAATAACGACTAAAACGCGGAGAGCGCGCCGATGGAGTGGGACCGCCACCTTATGCAGGCAGGATGGAGCGAAGTGAGGAGGTAAAAAAATAAAAAGATAAAGAGAGAAAAAAAGGAGAATGGAGGGTCTGCCCTAAAGACGACTTGCCTGTTCGCGATGGTCATGTGTAATTCCTCGTATTCGAAGTAAAACTGGGTGCGACGAGCCTTTAGCCGTCGGTAATGAAAGATCTGGCGGTCAGAATGACGCACGACAAAGGAAGCAGACCCGCACCTGGCGCTAACAAAAATTACCCATCACCTTCGCCAACAGGTAAGTCGTCTTTAGGGCACGCCAAAGGATGAAATCCTCCCCTACATTCTCCTTTTCTTTTCTCTCTTTTTTTATCTTATTTTTTTACCTCCTCACTTCGCCTCATCCCGCCTGCTTAAAAGGTCAGCTTCTCGAGGATGTTCGAACAATAAAAACGAGCTCTCTGTCCCTTCACTTCCATCTACTTTCCACCACAGGGCCAGCAAGTTAGCCTTAAAAAGGGTTCAACATCACATACAACTCAGAGTACTGGATGAACGCATGATGACGACTGCAATTGTGTAAAGATCGCGAGCCCTGCATCGAGCTCGAAGACCCTCCCGTGGGGTGAGCGGCGCCGTTCATTCTCTCCTTTTCAATGCCAACCATCCCTTCGATGACATGTACATGCTTAACCCGATCCCTTCTCTTTCTCCACAGTAGATATTATGTCCACTCACTCGTACTAATTTCTACTATTTATTTATTGTCTCTACGATTGATAAGCACCACGGCCGACTTCCGAACAGCCGATCGCTCTTACTTATTTATACAAAGCCGTAAATATTCCTTGCGGCCCGGCATACGTGTACCACCGTGTAACAAATCTCCCTCAGGAATCCGAATCGCTTAACGCCCAAGTTGAAAGATTTCTCACGGTTGCACCAAATCTTATTATATCGTTTTATTTTACATATTCTTTGAATTCCATGACACATTGTCGTTTTACATACAGGTGAATGAGTGCATATTCTTTGCTGTCATTGGATATGACGATGAGTGCCGATAGTGACATGCATCTTGAACATACCAGTTTTTCACGGAATGACATTGCCTCATGGTGGACTATAACTGTAGGTTCACGGTATCCCCGCACGTGCAACTTTAGAAGCGCTTCGACCGCTCCAAAGAAGTCAAAAGCTCTCGAACCTTTTCGGAGAAAACAAGGAGGAGATGGTCTTCTGAGCTGGAAAGCTTCAACTTTATGCTCTCCCACGCAACCCCCCCTCCGGGGGTGACTCTTGAAACACAGAGGAGCGGTGCTTCGGACCGACAATGCTGGGCAGGACAGCGGGGTGCCGTTTGGCGTGTACTGACCACGTGCGGGCAGTAAGCTATTGTGTGACCCCTCGCCTCCGAGGGGACGACTACGCATATCTTCGTTGTGACCGGCGAAGAAGGGACCCCCGCGACTCGGACACTAATGACCTGTCAATCAGGCGAGTTGAATGAAGATGCCCACTCGGGGACCACGAGAAAGGGTTTGGTCATCGCTCTCTCCAGTGCATTAATTGCGAGAGGGATATTTTGGGCGGAGAAAGAAATGAAATGCCGGAGCAATTGTCTCACAAACACGCCCAGATACCGCAGACAGCGAATCAGGGAAAACCTGTAGAGTATTTAAGCGAGGATTATTGAGGGCTAGGGGGTCCCAGTCGCTTGGCTGACATGGCATAGAAGCCGATCATCGTATCCCTTCTAGAAGTTGTTAGCGTGGCTTTGTACCGGCTGACCACCTAACCTTAGCCGCTTCGCCTAGTTGAGATGCGCCCTTACCGTCTGCAACGTAGGCATCGGGGCTCCGGCTCGAGTTAGCTCAAACTGCTCGAGTTTGCCATCAAGCACTAGCTCCCCGGAAACATCAGCGCTGCAACTCCATCGACCACAACGCCGTGCCGTACCAGACTGTGCCGCAGCAGACCGTCGTGGACCCTTCAGCGCTGCCGGTCATCACCACGTATGCCATCTCATATTTATACCCCTGAACTTTCTTCTTGAACTTTCATTAACTTTTGTAGATTAGATTCCTGTACTGTTGACATTGCCCTAGTTAGTGTTTGTTAGTTGTTTTCTTAGTGGTTTGTTATTCTCGCATGCTATTGTTTGTAAAGCTCTGTCATCGCTGTTAATTGTTAGTTGAAGTGAAGTGTTTTTTGCCTTGTATTCCTTGCGCTGCCCTATCACTATAGATTAAATTTTGTTGTTTTGTTTTTCAAACCACGACTCTGACCCTTTCACTGTGTCTGCTTGCGTACGGAACGACCGAAACTGCCGTCGTTCCCTTCGCCGACTTCGCGCCTGGGAGCTTGAACGACGGCCCTGTAACACAGTTGCTAACCGATTGTAACGGTTAAGGGGCCACAAATTAGATTATCAATAATCAATGATCAAGCCGCTCGAAATCACAGATTCAGGTCTGTTAAACCTCTTGTTGAACATAGACACAAAGAAAGCGATTGGACCTGATAACATACCAAATATGTTTCTTGAGAGATATGCGGAGTGGAATAGTAAATACCTGTGTCACATCTTCAACAAATCATTAAAGACGTGTTCACTTCCTTCCGAGTGGAAAATTGCTAAAATCATTCCCATTCACAAATGTGGTAGCACATCACAGGTATCTAATTTCAGGCCCATTTCCTTAACCTCGACCGTGTGTAAACTGCTCGAGCACGCAGTACTTAAACATATAAACACGTACCTTGAACAGGAATCTATTCTTTCGCCCTATCAACATGGCTTCCGTCGCGGTCTCTCAACAGTCACACAGCTATTAGAACTAACGCATGACATATCACAAAGTCTAGATTATAGGAAACAAACAGACTTAATTTTATTGGACTACTCAAAGGCTTTTGATTGCGTACCACACAAGAAACTAATCAGGAAGCTTCAGTGTACAATAGGTGAGGGCCCTATTGTTAAGTGGATAGAGAACTATCTGAGTGACCGCTTACAATTCGTGCATATTCATAACGAAAATTCCACTTTAGCATCTGTTACGTCGGGAGTGCCCCAGGGTAGTTTACTGGGTCCTGTATTATTTCTGCTGTACATTAATGATTTGCCTTCTAGATTGAATGTTAACATCCGGCTCTTCGCTGATGATTGTATCTTGTACCGTGAAATTAATTCCACTGATGATAACCATGTACTGAATAATGCACTCGAGTCTGTATTTTCTTGGTGTAAGGAGTGGCAAATGACTCTGAATGCTAAGAAATCCGTAACGCTTACTGTAGCTAGAAAGAAAGCAGTATCCGATTTCACGTACACTATTAATGACACACCTCTTACCCGCGTATTTGAACATAAATATTCTGCGTCACTTTAACGCATGACCTTCGATGGGAAACCCATGTGAACAATATAACTTCAAATGCACTAAAGCGGCTTTTCTTTTTGAGAAGGCGCCTTCATCTGGCACCCCCAAATACAAAGCTGCTGGCGTACGAGATGCTTGTCAGACCAGTGTTAGAGTATGTCAATATTGCTTGGTTTCCGTACACAAAGGAACTAATCGCAAGAATCGAAGGGGTGCAGAGGAAGGCAGTAAGATTCATTTATAATAAATATAGGCAAACGGATTCTCCTACACAATTATTACACAAGGCTGGTCTGTCAACACTACAAAGTCGGGCAAAAATAGCAAGACTAAAGTTTTTGTTTCAGTTAATTCACGGAGACATAAACATCGATGCGCCAAAACTAATCTGTTTCAGTCGTTCTAGGTTAACACGTTGCCGGCACTCTCAAACACTTAATGAATACACTTTTCATTCAAACTGCTTTAAATATTCATATTTCCCGCAAACCATAAGATTGGAACCAACTTAGTCCTTCTGTTACCAACACTTCATCTTTGAATGTGTTCTTAGAAATGGTAGAAGCAAACGTACACGCTGAGCAGTTTTTGTGAGCCCTGTTGTCCTTTTTCTTTTCTTTTGTCATGTTGTATTTTGTATCCAGGCTCTGTATATTGATAACGTGATTTCATCATTGCACAGCTTGTCATTATAGTTGTTGTAATTCGTAGTTTTGCAGTGATTTGTACCCTCACCTTGCTCATTGCTACTACTGATTCTCATGTATTGATTACCTGTTGTTTTGCATGCTAGAAATGATTGCTTCCTGTTTCTTTTCTGTTTCATATGTATGCCCTCCCTGCAATGATCTCCTTGTGAGATCGGCAGTATTGTTAAATAAAATAAATATCATTATACTGGGAAGAGACCCCTTCTGAGGTTAAACCAATAACAAGATACTGAACCTTCCGTCCTGATCTATATCAGCAGCGCAGACGTAAATAGCTCCTTGGCAATATTGTTACGTTGATCTAACATGCATGATTCCCAACCACCGGTATGGTGTTAAGCTAATCGCACTGGTTTTCTAGTAGAGTAAAATGGCAACCTGCGAGCAAGGGCGAACAGCATAATACCTATTTAGTATCAAGGAAGCAGATCTTCCGCGAAATCCGAATCTAGTTTCAACACATTACGACGTAAGCCGCAACACCGACCAACGGCCACAAAATTACATTATCACTTCGCCTAGGCGTATGATAGCTAGGATGCGATCAACCTTAAAACGTGCCGCCCTTATAGCGTTGCAACCCCCCCCCCCCCCCCATCCCCCTTGTTAAGATCGGCGTGGGCCCCCCATGGATGTGGTGGAGGGAGGCTGCCGGCGGTGGCCGGTGGATCTACTTTTCCGTGAAAAAAGCCGTGGGGAACGAGTGCTGCTTGCGTTCCCACGGATGTACATCGCTGCGCTGCGGTCTCGAAGAGAGAAGTGCATTGTTTGGGCGCTGCAGAGACGGCCATGTTCGCCGCTGGCCTCGAACTTCAAACGAGCCCGGCTCCAAAACACCAGGATCCCAACATTTGGATGGCAGCATGCGGGATGAACCTTGTGACATGGCACTGCATTTGCGGGTGAGCGTTTGGTTTTTGCTTTAAGTTTTACCAGGCTTCAAATTCTGGGTTAACAATTTGAATTCCTGGGTGTGTGTGTGTGCGTTCAGATGCAACGTGCGAGTTTTTAAGCATCTGTTCGCAAGCAAAACCATCGTTTAAGCAGTGGCCATGGACCTGTGTAGGTTGCGAGGGGCAGAGTTGTTGCAGCTGTGCGACGAGTTGGCACTCGAGTGGGAAGAGTCGATGACAAAATGTAAACTATTGAAATTAATAGAGAAAAGTGGTAGCAGTGCGGAGGATATAGAATTCGCTTGGAATTTTGTTCAAGAAAATCTGAAAGAGGAGGAAGCAAAAAGAGTGTACGAGAAAGAGAGGGAGGAAGCAAAGAGAGTGTACGAGAATGAGAAGAAAGAAAGAGCGATGAAATTGTTGGAGCTACAAATGGAGAAGGAGCGGTTAATGGTTCGAGGAGGAATTAGCGGAACTCCTGAAAGAGCAAGCGTAAAGCGTGAGGAAAGTAATGTGCAGGAAGCCTTGTACAGGCGTTTCGGTGCCTCCGTTAAGAATGAGACAAAGAAAGAGGTGCCTGAGATGGCGGAAGATTGCGAGGCGTCCGCTAACGTTGCGTGCACGTTTCAAGCACAGGAAAGAGTGGTTGATTCCGACTGTGAAGAGCGGGCCCAAGTGGCCAGTAACTCTAAGAAATAGAAATGCTATGACGAGAGCGAGACAGCTTCCAAAGGTTGTGAACGAATTGTGCAAGAAATGAAAGTTATCCGTAAAGAGGAGAGTGTCGTTTAGAGGGCACTAGATTTTAAGGCGACCGATGACAGTGCTGCGCTCATTTCATGTGCAAGAGACAGTTCGTCACAAACACGAAAAGCGGGGCCAAGTAGCCAGGAGCTGTAAAACGGAGTGCTCTTATCATAGCGAGGCAGCTACTAATGATCGTGGTCTACTTGCGGAAGAAATGGAAAACATCGGTAAAAGCAAGGCCGCTGTCAATAAGTGACAAAAGTGAGGGTATCGTGCTGGAGGTGGCTAAATACTCTAAGGTTACCGATACGTTTGAGGGCGCATTTCACCCGCAGAAGGCAGTTGATTCGTACAGCTGTGAGAAATGGGGCCAAGTGGCCAGACGCTGTAATAAAGTGGAGCCTCAGTGTAGTGAATGGACCACTTGCAAAAATCGGAGCGCCACCTAGCGCGAAAAACTGTAAGCGCTGCCCGGTTGGAAAACAAACCGTGCTCCAGCCTCGCTTCCGTACGGCGGCACCACGCATGACGAGCTTTTGTCACGTTTTGAGGACGTCTTGATATTTTTTCCTTAATTGGAATGATTTACCTTTCCATAAATGTCACTAGAAGTCCTCATTCTCTTGCCGTTTTTCGCAAACGGATCGTACGACTGCCTTCTCGAGGTGCCGGAACGCGAGCTACAGTGCACGACGCTCTCCTCACACCGGCAGGGCGCACCGCGCCTAGGTTTTGGAAAATAAGGTTAAGTTAAGAACGTTAAACTTAGCAGAAACACAGTAGTCCTATATTTGTGACTGTGTAAGCGCCTGACCTCCTTCAAGTCAGGCATCAGCTGGTGACATGATTCACGAAAGTGGCGACACTGCTCATCACAAATGTGTGATAACATAACTTGAAATGTACACGGAACCACGTACAAGCTTAGCAGGTAATTCATTGTGCTGTTAACATCGATGCCCGACGGGCGATGTGCATTTCAATGGGCGCGAAACGCCAAAATGTCCGTGCACTTGATACGATACAAAGAACGTCCGCATCGAAATTAATCTGGGTCGAATTTCCCGGTTTGCGACCTGGCTTAAAATCACATCGTGGTTATGACACGGAATACCCAACATTTAAAAAAAATTATCATTATGCAGATGTATACGTTCTGGTTTGCGAGTCCAGTATTGGTGTCGTGAGCTGTCTATCACAACTGCGGAAGGCTCGTAGGTCGTTTTAAAATCCAGTTAGATTTGCATGCGCAGTCGATCGTTATAAAAAGAAAATGAACACTGAAGGTTTCATCGTGTTTTCCGGTGACAAAGTGCGCGCCACAGATCATACAACGCGGTTGATACCATCGCATGCATCGCTTGCACTGCTGCCGTCCACGCCCTTTTCTCTTTGAAGCAACAATCGCGGGAGGAATTTCGGATAAATTACTACTTTCTCTTTCTATCGAAATAGTTGCTGCAGGCGAAAACTACGCATTTCCAGGCATATGAGGCACGCGAACCCTCAAGGTGTGAAGCACGTCGCGCTCGCAGCCCGTTTGTTTTCCAACTAAGCAGACGACGCCGGCTCTGGCGCATGCGCAGTCGTACTTATGCAAGTGGTCCATTCCATAAAATGAGTGAAGAAAGTCTAGAGGCTTCCACAAGTGATCAGACCTTGGAAGGCAAGGCATGCGACGCGGCGAGTTGCAGTACAAAGAACTGCGTGAAGATAATTCAGGAGAAACCGCCGTGCACGCGGAGTAAGGAGGAGGTTTTGAGCAGCGCTACAGATGCCCTTGAACAAGGAAATATTCTTTCCACGACTTGTGAACCAAGCGATTCTTTGCTGGAAAAGGAGGAGACAATCGCAGGCAACGTTATCGCAGGGGCGTCCGAAAAGTTCGAATACCCGAAGTTGAGTTCAGAGGAAAGTGCAAGCGCGGCGGGTGTCCGTAAGCACCGCCGAAAAAGAAAGAAGCGAGCTCGAGCAAGGAACCAGCAAGGGAGCGAGCCAGACAAAGGGTCAGCCCAACTCACGGCAGGGGGAAATACTCTTTGTCCGGTTCGGTAAGGCCGAGGAGAAAGAGGCATGTTCTCAGTAAACGGAAGCAACCCCTCCGACGAAGGGGAAAGGCGATGTTCTGGAAGAGAATAGCGTCGAGATGGTTTGGTCAGTAAGAGGCACCCTGGGCGGCCAAGAGCACTAGTTAGATTTTGTTTGCAACGCCAGCAGTGTCTAATTGGTCTTAGGAGTAAGACTGCGGTTGAGCGTCCCGCGACAGAGCGCAGAAAGCGAGACAGACCGACCTTCCATCTATGCTTCAGGTCAGGCCGTCAGAGAACTGAAGGAAAGCGATCGCGAAGCCGAATCAAACACCATGGCAGAACACAGGGAACAGCTTGGGCTTTGTGTATGGCGAGTGAGAAAGCCGTCAGGACCGAGACCCCATAGGGTGCGAATCAAAGGAATTCGCGTACGGGGAACGAGGAGCGGCCCCTTGAGGTCATTTCACAAGCGCATGCAAGAGTGTAGTCCTTTTTAAGAAACGACTTGAGTTAATTCGTTATAGGTCAGAGTAGGCTGTAGTAAACGCTCCTATCGAGGTTAATTTCTGAGGAAGGATTCATGGCGCGAAACCAACATTTGTTATTTTATCAGTTTGCATGTTTGACAAGAAATGGTGTACTGTTAATTACATGTCTGCGTAAATCAACGCCCATTTCGAAGGTCGTTCTAGAGTAAAGCCAAATCAGTTTTTGCGAAGTTTGGCTTCAGGTTCAGTCTTGTCGTGTACTATTTAGATACTTAGATTACAGCGCATGAGGAATGCCCTTTTTTATTTTCATGTGTACGGCATTGAAGGTCATTTCGAGAAAGCATTGGCTACTGTAGCGGTTAGTTGACGCACAGTTACGTGAAGTTGGTCTAAGGGACAACGTGCGAGTTAAAAAAAAGAAGTGTGCGGTCATTTTGAGACACTATGACTGAGAAGTGTCACGTTGAAGCGCTCAATGGAGGAAAGCGTTGCTGAGTCAGGAAGCGGTAAACTAAGCGAAGTTGTTAGTAGGCTGTACTCAAAAGGGTTTTCATTTACGTAGAGCTCGTTGCAGTTGTGACTAGTGTACATTACTTTGAGGAAATGTTCATGACACTGTAAGTAGTGTCCGTTTTCGAGGATGTTAATCGCTGAACACTTATTGTGTATTTTTGGAGAGTGGGCTTCGGCACCACAGATTAGTTAGGCTTATCAGCGTGAGTGAGTTTTTGTGAAGTTAGTTTTGAAGTGAGTTTTGTAAGTGAGCTTTGTTTGGGTTGAAATTCTTATCCTAAGTGTTTATTTGAAGGTTAAGAATGTTACGTTTTACTTCAAGACGATGTGAGTGACAGAGGATCGGGCGTTATTTTCAAGTTAAATAAGGAGAGCATGGAGAACATTCCATTTCTTTTGCATGTGGTAAATCAGCTGACAGTGAGAGAGGAGATATATAGTGCGTTTGAAAAGTAATGTGTATGCTTTGTATGGGTGGCACAGAGAATTGCCAGGTGCGTGCACCAAGTAAATAAATATTACTCTCGAGATTGATCGCTGTCCGCTTATTGGGTTAGGGGAAAGACCTCAAAAGAATGGAAGCTTGCTCCGATGGATTCCGATCCTCCAAGAACGTTTTACCGTTCGGTATGGGAAATGTAATGTCAGTGGAGGTGCTGACGGACTCAGTAGGTGAGTTTGAATTTTAAAGTGGGTGCCATCATTGTTATTCTTTTGCTTGACAAAAATTTTGTAGAACCAATTCTTAGGTAGTTCTGGAGTGGGAACTCTTCCATAGCTGCCCCAAGTTTGTCTTGAGCAAAACTTTGCGAGGGAAGATGGTCACTTGCTTAAAAAGAGTCCGAAATTTTTTTTTTGTGTTTTAAAGTGGTTTTGATAAGCCTAGTGAATCCGAAGCGGATTCCAGATACTTGTGCGCGGTGTGGTGTTGTGGCGCCTGGATTGCTCTAGCTGCGGTTCGTCCTTGTGGGATGTTCGAGCCGCATGTCCACAGACTTCCGCAAGCCCGAGATCTCTCTCTTGGACAGCCATTGCGTTCTTTGCCATTCGAGAGTTTACTGGCGCCGGAGGGACTGTTAAGATCGGCGTGGGCCCCCCATGGATGTGGTGGAGGGAGGCTGCCGGCGGTGGCCGGTGGATCTACTTTTCCGTGAAAAAAGCCGTGGGGAACGAGTGCTGCTTGCGTTCCCACGGATGTACATCGCTGGGCTGCCGTCTCGAAGAGGCAAGTGCATCGTTTGGGCGCTGCAGAGACGGCCATGTTCGCCGCTGGCCTCGAACTTCAAGCGAGCCCGGCTCCAAAACACCAGGATCCCAACACCGGCCCTCTTAAGGCCGGTCCCCACTAGCGTCAAAAACGCGCGCGGCGAGAGCTTCCGCGGCGCGCGCGCGTCACCAAGTCCCCACTAGCGTTTTGCGGCAAGTGGCGACGAGGGTAAAGTGAGCTAGACGAGGCAGCCAAGAATGACTTGCCGCCCCGATTTGTCTTGTTCCATTGGAAAGTCTCGCGAAAACGTGAGCTCTAATCAGATGATTTCGTCTTTCGTTGACCCTGTGTGTCTCTAGCGCTACGGCTGGTCACGGTATCTGCGAGTGCTATTGCGAAGATACTTCTGAACTGCTACTGATCTGAACTGCTACTGCGAAGATGCTTCTTGCTCGGCGTTTCGGTACAGGTAGGCTTAACGAAAACTGTATGTGGTCTGAGCGTGGCCTCTGAGATTTTACGACGGCCATGTAACTTTCCAATCTCAGAGGCTGTGTATTATGGTTCTATGCTTGACTGACAGATAGCACCACGCGTTCGCGGCTGGGAGAATTACTATATATGTTCCCCTTGGGAGCATATTCGCGATGGATGGATGGATGGATGCTATGAGCGTCCTCTTTGTAACGGGGCGGTGACATGTGCGCCACCAGGCTCGTAAGAAGATTTAAGAACTTTTCTTTTTTTTCTCTCTCTCTCTCTCTTTAAATTTTCCTCATGCCTTTTAAATCTCCTTCAATCAAATCGCTCATACTATAGCAAGAACGGAAATTCATAGCCCAGTTCACTGCCCCTTATGGCAGAAAGTCCATATTTTTCCCTATAATTATTTTTGTCCGTTCTCTCTAGTTTTCTGCCACCAGTATTCGAACCGTCTCTTACTTATTTCAATCGCGGCTATGTTCAGCTTCCCTTTGTTCGCCCTAAAACCCAAGGCTTCATGTAGGGTGGTGCCCAAACGTACACCTGGGTGGATATTTCCGCATTCAATCAGAACATGCTCCGTCGTTTCCCTATCTTCCTCACAGCATGTGCATTTTTCTTCTTCTTTACTGAATTTCGCTTTATAAATACGCGTTCTAAGGCAGCCCGATCTCGCTTCAAACAATAAAGCGCTTCCTGTTGAATTATCATAAAATGCCTCCCTTTTTATTTCGTTTTTGCCCTCTCGGTAGTTATTCAGAGTCGGTTTTTTTTCCATCGCTGCCCTCCAGTAAATCTTCTCCGCCTCTCTGACTTTTCCCCTTACGCTCTTTGTTATAAGTTCTCTTAGAGCCGTACATTACTAGTGAGAGTTGATTTCCTTTCTCCAAACTCCACTAGCTTCAACACTAGCTGAGGAGGGAAGGTGTTTGAAGGTTCGAATCGGCGCCCATCGATGGCTCGAGTACTCGATGGTAGCGCGAAGGAAGAGCCGTTGCCCGTTAAAGAGAAGCTTTATTGCACACTTAGGCGTCTGCCCGGGTCCAAGCCCGAACCTCCGCTCGCCGCTCACATCCCAGGCGTCACTTCAACCCTCGGTTCGACAAAGAGTCCTCCAACAAGCCAATCATACTTGGGGGTTGACATCACGCAAACCAATCGCACAAACACTTTTATAACACACACGGCATTGGTCAAACATACGTCATAATCTACAACACCCGAGGAGATAGGCTCACCGCGCAACACACGTCATTTCCCTCTCTCTCCTACGTTGTCGCCTTTGTCTTAGCCCAGACGACCACCGGCGCCGCAGGCTCTGCTCGAGCTATCCTAGGAACCCGCGCACCACGTCTCTTTCCAGAACCCGCCACACAGCCGCGAGAATATTTGCCGGCCCTGTCCACTAACGACATGTCATTTTTCATCTGGGCCTGTCATCGTCTTTTCATTTTAACGACGTTCGTTGTTGAAACCCTGCACGCTTCGAGAACCATAATTGTAACCCGAATGCGGTTGCACACAAAAGCATCCTTCGGTCGCATCTGGCGGGGCGGCAGCAAGGGACGCGTACTGATGTCAAGCTGTGACTGAAGCCGGGCGTCGTGCGTCGCTTCTCTCTCTCTACACGGCTCGCTTCCTATTCAACTCTTTATTTCCTCCTTTCTTTTGTTGCCAGCCGGGAGGCTGCACTGTCCTCTGACAGGGCCCCGGCTGGCCTGCGTGGGCGCTTCTGTGCTTCCTTTCCGGGGAGCCGATATATATTCCTAGATTTCGGCAAAGGTACACCGTGGTAGGGAGAATTGTTCTGCGCTTTGGAGTCTTCTCACGCTCGATCACCAACACCACGTGGGCCCTGCATACCTTGAACTCACTGTGAGCCTCCTAGTTCTCTTTCTCCACTGCGTGTCAACGCTCTTTCTATATAAATAGCGGAACACCTTCGCTGCCCACCTACTCACTTTCATATTCCTTAGCCTCTCTTCAAACCTTATTTTGCTCTCTGAATGCTCGCCACCTAGCGGACGCTGCTGGAACCAGCCGATCCAAGGTCGAGCTCGAAACACGGCATGGTGCCGCATTACCGCGCGCTGTAAAACAGCTCTGTAGTTCTTTAATCGACGCCATGCCGCCTCGAAGCATACCGAAAAAGAAAGAATCCTCATCAAAAGACTTTTGTTGCGTGCCTCAGTGCGTGTCATCGCGATGCGAAGACAGCAACACGTCGTTTCATCGGTTCCCCAAAGAAGCAGACGACGCTTCGCGCAGGGCAACATGGATTAGGAACTTGCGCATTGGGAAGATGGTGACGGGAACTATGCTAGTTTGTTCCAGGCACTTCACTCGCGACGATCTCTTCCTCCATGGTGAGCACACAGATTGTGTGTGCGCGCGTTTATTATCATGCGCGCTTTTCGAAGAGCCGGAGTGTAGTTTAGTTTAGGCAAGTGCGTGAACAAAATAGCGACATCGTTTATACGTGTATATCTGGTAACGTTTTTTGAGTGTGCCTATGCTCAACTTTAACCGCGGTAACATTATTGCTGACGTACTTTTGTCCGCATGCATTGTAGTAAGTACATATAAAGCGAGCGCTTGCCTTCGTTCGCCGCCTTCGTCCCATGCGCGCGCTGCGCCTAGTAATTTCTTTGGTGGTTATGGAGATAATGTGTGATCGTTTAACGTAGCGCGTTTGCATTTCCAGTTCATGTGGTGACAATTCAGGATTTATTGCGCTCTTTCCAACTTCTGAGCCCTCGACCTGTTCACCGCGCCTGTAAGTTTGCCATTCGGCACCGTGCATAGAACTGCACTCTCTTAACACGTTTATAAGTGACGCAATTGCACTCAATAGAGCAACGCCGCGCACAAGTGCTTGCATCTTTCGGAGAGACCTGCTACGCATGAACACGTACCTGCCTTCTTCAACTTCAGGCTCACTGGAAAGGCTCTTTATCCTTAAGAAAATTTAATGCGGGTCTGCGAACAAGTGCGACGTTTGAACGCACAGCGCAATTATTTCCGCTGTTTCGCTGCTCAAATCTTTTAGACCGATTAATATCAGATGTTCGGCAGCAAGAACCCTTCCGCAATCGATGAAGCATCGTGATTCGAACCCGCAATCAAGGAACTTTAGCAAGCCATCTTTGTTTTTCCAGGAATTACATATGACCATCGCGAACAGGCAAGTCGTCTTTAGGGCAGACCAAAGGAAGAAATCCTCCCCTCCATTCTCCTTTTTTCTCTCTTTATTGTCTTTTTATTTTTTACCTCCTCACTTCGCTCCATCCTGCCTGCATAAGGTGGCGGTCCCACTCCATCGGCGCGCTCTCCGCGTTTTAGTCGTTTTTTGCGAACGCGCTGTGCTTTCTACGCTGGTTGTGCAGATGTGAGCTATACAGCGTAAGAAAGCTTAATTTCTGCGCTTTCCGACCACAGTTAGTATTTTTGCTGAGACTGAAGCGTTAAGTAACCACAGTGAAAACAGTGGGAGCAAGAAACTGTGTTTTTGGCGTACAACCTTCCGCATTACTGAGTTTCCAGCAAAACCGCTCAGCATAGGGAAACGAAATTTGCTGTGCCTTTAAATAAAGTTCCGTTCCAGAATTCTATGAAGAGAAATTTCGTGTAAAGCAGTCAGGAAATTATACAGACTACAGTGAAAATGATCGAAACAATAGGAGTTTATAATCGAATAGCCTTTTTTTTTCAATTTAGAACAACAGTATTCGGTAGTTTCCTAGGCCGTAGTTTGTCATCTGCGCGAAGTTGCCTTGCGTTCTGGTGAACACATCACGAGTTATTATTACTTCAATTTGGCAATCTTGAGTTCTACTTCGCAACGCATTACTGAAGAATTGACAAACTCTTTAGGTTTTTAAGTTCTGAAATTTTCAATAATCAAGCAGTCCTTCTCTCAAATCCTAGGAAGAGAAAATCACTTTATTCATATTTCGGTATTTCAGGAGATGTAATGAATTTAGCTAGTTTTTCTGCTGGCCTGGTCGGTGCAAATTGGCATTCCTCGTCATGCACATGTTAATTCACGACGAAGACTGCGTTTTATTGGAATCATACGGTGTCTTATGATGACTTGTGCTCAGAGTTTTGCCGAGGAGCGCCTCAAACTGAAGATTTTCGATAAGAAATAGATCTAAATATTGTTTTCTAGTGGTGGTGCCCTCAGAGAAAAAAAGTATCAACGCGTCATTTCGAATGTTTGTCAAAAGCGGCTCCACTAAAAATTGCAAAGCCGGTACTCTCTCCCTCCAGCGAGCCTCATATAGTTTTACCCCCTTCTAGAGACCGGTTTCTGTGAGCGCGCGCGTCACGGCATTCGGGTATTCAGAGAACCATTTCCAGCTCCCCTCCTCTGCTTCCCGCTGGGCGCGAGAAAGCACCCATTCTCTCCCCTTCTTGACACCTAGATAATGCCGCAGCCCCCGGACCAAAGCATCGCGCGGGCTGTGTGTGTGTGTGTGTTTTCTTTTTTATTTAAATGCGAAGCATTTTTAGCCAACTTCGGCGACTTTGAATCTATCTATCTATCTATCTATCTATCTATCTATCTATCTATCTATCTATCTATCTATCTATCTATCTATCTATCTATCTATCTATCTATCTAGCTGCCTACGACTTCGTGCTCTCCTGGCCGTCTCGTTACTGGAATGTATACGAAAATTGGTGTGCCACAATATAACTGCATAAGGAGCAGAAATGACAGGACATAACATGAAACTCATGACATGCTTGTCATGAGCGGCATGCTTTACATGCCACGGTTTTGGTGCCCTCCTGGCCTTTTCATTAATGGGATGTATCCTAAAATTGGTATGGCACAATATGACTGCATAATGAACATAAATGACACGTCATAACACAAAAATCATGACATGCAAGTCATGAGCGGCATGATTTACGTGCCACGGTCTTGGTGCTCTTGCGGCCGTTTCGTTAGCTTCATATGTACTAAAAGCGGTATAACGAGACAACAATGCAGATCCATTTCACGTTCCTGATGCGTGTTTCGCATTTCCTTGATTCCCATCGACACGTGGGATCTGCCATTTGTTTTGTTTTTCTCTTTTATCATGATGCCAGACAACATATTAGGTTGACAGAAAGCCAGTGTGCAGTTCTCCTGGAAAGGAAACTCCCGTCACAGGAAATATGCTACATGCATGACCACACGTACTTTTCAAGTTGTATCGTGTTTAAAGGGAAAAGCTCTGTACACCGAGAAATTGTCGGGAATACCGCAGCCTTATAATTTCTGCCCGACACACCGACGCTCAACCTCGGCTGCGACCCCCCAAGAAGCCTGCCCGACAAGTCCCGGAACGATCAGTCAGCTCGGCTGAGTAAGAAAAACGGCAAACACGTACTTTTTTTAATGATCGAATAGTGTTTCTTGAACACTTTCAACTTAACCTTGCCCATTACGGGGCGGACATTGAGGTAGTGCATTGAGTAGACGAGAACAAAAAAGAAAAAAAGAAAACACGGCTCACTTCCGATGCTGATCACAGGTTTGAGAACGAGCGCGCATTGCGTGACATCGGGTGCCGCGATCTGCCTCCTGTGAGGCAGAAACTCCAGCCACCTTCACTGTTAGGTATGGTAAAAAAGGGGGGGAGGGGTGCCTGCAATTTCTCGCCTGCGGAATCCTTCCAGCCGATCGCCGCGTTCATTATCACCTTCGTTCCTGCCTCTCCCGTTCTTTTCTCGTGACACACTGGCCTGAAGGCGGCACGAGTCCACGACAAATGGTGGCAGCGATAAACCACGACAAGCGGTGGCAGCGGTGAGATCGCAACAACTGGCTGGCAAGCGGTGGGATGAACCACGACCACGGATGGCGAGCGGCGTGAATGAACCGGAGGCTCCATCGAGAAAGGATCGGCCGAAAGCCCTAGACCTGGAAGACGGCGGGATCCACGTAGCGTACCACGACTGCACGGCGTTGGGTGAGTGCCTGGCTTTGTGCTTGAGAGTCATCGAGTCTTTTAGCCTAGAACCGTTAAAAGCTCGATCGTACAACTGCCTAGAATTGTGGTAGTGCGTATTTCAGCAGAAAGCAGCTTTCAAGGGGATGTAAACAAGCTGCTGAAGGCAACCCATATAGCTTTGTGGAAAAGTGCAGAATTATTGGTAGTGGACGTGAGGAAGTGAACAGGGAGCTTAAGATTGATTATTGATGTTGAAAGGATAGGTGCAGAGGAGGAAGAGTTACGTAGGATTGGGAGTTGATTGAGGGATTAAGAAATTCAAAAAGGTAGACAAGGATTAGGAAACTTGGGACTGCTAGTGTGGGCTTTCGTTGTTTCTGTAGAATTAACCAGGGTTCAATTTCTCTAGGACCAGAATTGAAACGCTGGTGGGGTTGATTTCTACATTTTGCGAAAGCTGAGTCAAAGTTTAAAGCAGTCACCATGGATCTGACGAGTTTCACGAAAGCTAGCCTGTTGATGCTCGCTGAAGAGTTTGATTTGGATGTAGATCAGGACTTGCCTGAGTCGGAAATTCGAAACATAATAGTAGAAAGTGGTAGCGATCCGGAGGACATTGAATATTTTGGCACGTTAATTCTAGTTAATCAGGAAAGGGAAATAAAGGAAAGAATTGAGGACGAAAGACGCAGGCAAGAGTTGAAATTTTTGAACGAAGAGATTGAAAGGCTAGATCGTGAACGGAAGGCAATGCAGAGCGGTAATCAGGTATCTGCGGAAGTAGCGCACGAAAGGTGCGAATTGGTAGCGTGTGCGGTGGAGGTCAGAGCCGAAAAGGAGGCTAGCGCACGTGAGAGTAGCAGCGCGTTGACAAGTGAAGTGAACGTTGCTGATGAGCAGGCCGCAGTGACAGTAGAGGCTATTGAAGGCCGCAAAGAACGCGACGAAGTATCGTGCCAATGGGACGAAAGAGAAGCGCCTAGAGAGGTTGCGGACGATTTGGCACGCATACAAAATGAGGACGTCGTGACGGTGGATCTTGCATGCGATGTCCAAGGTTATTTCGACTCGTCATGCAAGAACACCAGTGAAAGGCCAGGAGAGCGCATAGAAGCGCAATGTGAGCACGAGGTTGCATTTGAGGAACGCGACGAGGTATCGTACCAATGGGAAGAGAGTGAAGCACCTAGGAGGGTTGCGGACGATTTGGTACGGATACAAAAGGAGTATGTCGCCACGGTAGATCCTGCATGTCGCGTCCAAGGTAATTTCGACTCGCTAGGCAGGACTACTAGTGAAAGGTCAGCAGGGTGCAGTGAAGCACAATGTGAGGAGGAGGTTGCAGTTGAGGGTAGCTCCCAGGTATGCGAGCCACACAGCTTAGAAGCAGACAGCTGCAACTTTCCTAAGTGTTTGAAGCGGTCCGCCAGTCAGGAGAGTGAAGGAACAGATGATTTAGCTGAAAATCATTTTGACTGCGTGGATCAGCCAGCTAGCAAGAGCATTAATGTTACACAGGTGCATGAAAAGGAAGCGAAGGTCTCCGAAATGCCCAGAAAGAAGCGGCATAGGCCGAAAAGGCGCCGCAGTGAAAGGAATGCCACATTGAGCGTGGTAGATGAAGGCTTCAAACGAAGAAGCACAAAAATGAGAAAGGTGTGGTTGTCACCCAAGACAAATCGGCGTAGAATAAGTAGAATCCGCCGAACGAAAGGGAGAAGAGAGGTGCACTCTGCGCGGAAGCGGTCCGAGGGCCGGTTGCAGTTATGTTCCCGTCCTCCTCTCGGTGTAGCATTGTCGCGGCGGTTGTGCAAGGTCAGGGGTCGCCGCGAAGTCGCCGAACAATGCGACCACGGTAGCGCAGGCAAGGCGATGGCGAGGAGAATGGGGCTGTGCGGAGAGCCGAACAGGTGCTTCTCGTTTTGCGTTTCCTGTGCAAGAAAAGCGTTCCGAGCGCGACCACCGCGAGTACGTCTCAAAAATGGGAGACACACCGAGGTTTTTCGATTGAGGACTTGTTGGAAAGACATTTTGTTTGTTTGTTTATTTTAGCCTTGCGAAGTGGTTTCTGTATCTCCGCGTGTAGCTTGACATTTGTTTTGTAGCTTTCTTGTAGATGTTAGATTGAATTTCGTGAACTATAACTTTTGTTGAGCCGATAGTGAGCGTGAAGGCGAAGTGGAAAGTGAGAAAGCGAGTTGTTTGTTGAAAGGTTACAGTCATGTATGATATTGAATGGTTTGCGATGTGTTTCAGAGATCGAGTTTGAGGAATCATATGACCGCAAATGTTTTGAAAGAGTAGTGTTTGAATTGCGCGTCATTCAGGTCGAATGCAAGGAATCGAGTTACGGTTTGTACAGCGGGTATGTAAACCGCGGAAGTGTTTGAGGTTATCCTTTAGCATGAGTAAGTCATAAGCAATGGTTGTGAGTTTTCTAGCGTGTAATGCCAGCGAGAGTTTTGTTTGTAGCTTTAGACTCATGTGTATTTTGCGGAAGCGAGCAAAGAATCAGGTTAGCGTTTGCGCGTATATATAGCGGCAGTGTTTTGAGTTAGCTTTTAGGCATGAGTGGATTAATAAGCATGGATATTCTTATTGAGTTTTGAGCATAACTTTAGTGAGTTTTGTTTTCTGTTTATTGCTCTAAAGGCATGTGCAGTGTGTGGAGTTATTTTATATAGAGTGTGTGAAGTGTAAGAATTGTGACCGCAAAGTCGGAGAGCTAGTTTTGTAGTACATCCGCAGAGTGGAAGTTTAAGTAGCACTAGGACGTGCGTAGGCGGATGTTGAATATGGTTAGTGTTCCTGCTGTTATGCGACATAGGTTTGTAATGTTTATTAGAGCACATTTGCGTATTTAGCTTCTGCTCTAATGCAGCTCGACAATTTTCTTTCGTCTGCTCACGGGAACATGATGACTCACTTTGACGGCACAAAATTTTGGGAACAAAAGTTCGGGGTCATATGTGAGGCACGTACTGGTTAAGAGATGTGGAGTCTGGTGGATTTGCGGCAGATTGCGATGGCTCACACATGTAGTTCATCGAGTGGAGTGTAAATGATTACTAAAGTAAACTGTAAGCTCAAATTAATTCAGGGATAGAAATTGGGAGCTTCAGCGAATGTTTACACCTGTTTTGAGGGCTGCTTTCATTAATTTGAGAAATGTAAGGCAGATTGGTTTGTGTATTTTCGACTCGATGGCTCCTAGTGCGGGCAGGGCACTTCCCGTGCCTGTAGTTGTGTGTGTCTGTTTACGTGTGTTCCCAGGACGAGAGCCACCAAGGCATGTGTGAGAACGCCACATCGGAGCTTTCGTCGTCAACAGTGGCCCACGGAGAGCTCATCGAACCCCGACACTTCGGCCGACCTGGTATGCTGGTCACCCTCAGGTCGGGTCTCCCGCCGGCGGACGGAGCTGTTGCGTCCGGGACTACGGAGATGGAGCGGCGCCACCAGAGACTCGTTAACGCAGGTGTCGTTAGAGATACGAGTCGAACGTGTCGAGTGCCGGTAACGATTTCCTCGTTACCTCTGGCCGGAAGACGTCGAGGTGTGTCACCGGAAGACGTCCAGATGCGCCATCGTATGGTCCGGCTGCGTACGTGTGACCTCGGCCACATTCCAAGAAAAAGGGGGAGGTCCACAACCTTCTTCTCCTTCGGACCTTCAACCTCCGATTGGAAGAAGAAGCGTCGACTGGGCCCTCCCAAGAAGGCGTCGCCGGACGACGCTGGTTATTTAATCCACGGGAGAGAAGATTCGATAGAAGATTCGAGGGGATTCGATAGAGGATTCGAGAAAGGATTCGATAGAGGATTTGATTGAGATTCGGCCATCACCTTAAAATCATGCTGTAAATAAATGTAAATATTCTCTTCTCAAACCAACTCCTCGTACTCTTCCTTCCTGCCCCGTGGACTCCTGGCCTGAAGGCGACACGAGTCCACGACAAATGGTGGCAGCGATAAACCACGACAAGCGGTGGCAGGGGTGAGGTCACAACAGCGCGTCACGGCATTCGGGTATTCAGAGAACCATTTCCAGCTCCCCTCCTCTGCTTCCCGCTGGGCGCGAGAAAGCACCCATTCTCTCCCCTTCTTGACACCTAGATAATGCCGCAGCCCCCGGACCAAAACATCGCGCGGGCTGTGTGTGTGTGTGTTTTTTTTTATTTAAATGCGAACTTTTTTTAGCCAACTTCGGCGACTTTGAATCTATCTATCTATCTATCTATCTATCTATCTATCTATCTATCTATCTATCTATCTATCTATCTATCTATCTAGCTGCCTACGACTTCGTGCTCTCCTGGCCGTCTCGTTACTGGAATGTATACGAAAATTGGTGTGCCACAATATAACTGCATAAGGAGCAGAAATGACAGGACATAACATGAAACTCATGGCATGCTTGTCATGAGCGGCATGCTTTACATGCCACGGTTTTGGTGCCCTCCTGGCCTTTTCATTAATGGGATGTATCCTAAAATTGGTATGGCACAATATGACTGCATAATGAACATAAATGACACGTCATAACACAAAAATCATGACATGCAAGTCATGAGCGGCATGATTTACGTGCCACGGTCTTGGTGCTCTTGCGGCCGTTTCGTTAGCTTCATATGTACTAAAAGCGGTATAACGAGACAACAATGCAGATCCATTTCACGTTCCTGATGCGTGTTTCGCATTTCCTTGATTCCCATCGACACGTGGGATCTGCCATTTGTTTTGTTTTTCTCTTTTATCATGATGCCAGACAACATATTAGGTTGACAGAAAGCCAGTGTGCAGTTCTCCTGGAAAGGAAACTCCCGTCACAGGAAATATGCTACCTGCATGACCACACGTACTTTTCAAGTTGTATCGTGTTTAAAGGGAAAAGCTCTGTACACCGAGAAATTGTCGGGAATACCGCAGCCTTATAATTTCTGCCCGACACACCGACGCTCAACCTCGGCTGCGACCCCCCAAGAAGCCTGCCCGACAAGTCCCGGAACGATCAGTCAGCTCGGCTGAGTAAGAAAAACGGCAAACACGTACTTTTTTTAATGATCGAATAGTGTTTCTTGAACACTTTCAACTTAACCTTGCCCATTACGGGGCGGACATTGAGGTAGTGCATTGAGTAGACGAGAACAAAAAAGAAAAAAAAGAAAACACGGCTCACTTCCGATGCTGATCACAGGTTTGAGAACGAGCGCGCATTGCGTGACATCGGGTGCCGCGATCTGCCTCCTGTGAGGCAGAAACTCCAGCCACCTTCACTGTTAGGTATGGTAAAAAAGGGGGGGAGGGGTGCCTGCAATTTCTCGCCTGCGGAATCCTTCCAGCCGATCGCCGCGTTCATTATCACCTTCGTTCCTGCCTCTCCCGTTCTTTTCTCGTGACACAAACACTAGTCCACGCCTGTCAGTCTTGTTACTGAGTGAAAGAAAAAAAAAATTGGCCGCATATCTCCATGCTTCGCTGCAAATGTCGTCGAAAGACGAGTCTTCTACCGGCCGTACTACATGAGTCTCGGTTCATCTGCGGTTCGGCACGAGCTTCGGGCGTTTCCTGGGCACGCTTGAGACGATGGGCATCGACACGCCGGCGCTTCTCCGCTGCAATCTGCTCGTCGGTCTTTTCCCTGCGTTGTCTGGACATGTCTTGTAGAGTGTGTTCTATATCATCAAACGGCCATTTATGGTTTGCCTTGACTCAGACAGCGCCCCGTCTATGTTGCACCGGCCGCATGTGGCTGGCATTGATGAAATGGAGGCAGCGCTGCGTTAGAGTTACTGTATATGCTCCCTACGGGAGCAGAGTTGCGCATAGGTCCGCCATCTTGCACGTCCATTCGCCTTAAGCGGCAAAGCCGCTCCTCTCGAATGTAGGAGACGGCGCGGTTCAGCAGAGACGTGCGCTTTCTCGCTCGTTCATTGCGCGTCGCTGGCCGAAAGACTTTCGCTTCCAAAAATGAAAAAGAAGGGTGATTCGAACAATCAATTTACCAATTTAGACATAAGTGGTTATAAACTGTTCAATGGCCCTCACTATCGGCAGAAGGGTTTTTTTTTGTAAATATCAAATGAAAACACTATTCTGGACAAAATGTAAAAGCTGAACAAATCTCTCTTTTCACGTCGTACGTGACGCAAGGCTTTAAAATACAAAATAGGTACATTGAAAAACGACGAGCGCAGATAACACAAGTAAAAAAGATTACCTTCACGGCGAATCTTCGCAGATCCATAGGTATATCCGGCGTAATGGAAACTGGATACGGCTTAAAAAGTTTTATGCTGCGTAGCAGTCTGTGCTAGATTTATACAAAGTGAATCCTTAAGCATATTCAAACGCGCATGTTTTTGTTCTTTGCGGTGCGATTTTTGTCACCGGCTAGCCAGCTGTTACCAAGCGGGCGTGAAGTCCTACTTACCCTGAACGTTTACGATTTCACTATCACAAAAATATTACTAATGATAGTTACAATTGCTCCATATAAACATATCTTATGCGAGGCGTATGTAGGGATGTGCATTCTAAAACGTACTGCTAAGCTGAAATAAATATTGGGTCGCATCGGGCTGCCGACATAACCCGCTGGGCCGATTCCCACGACCGACCACGACCATTTAATCATTTTGCTTCGAGTGGCACTTCCTTTTTTTTTTTTGGCACACGTTTGAGAAAACAGAGTTTCCAGCAAAATTAAACGACACATCAAGCTGCCACAGCGAACGTTATTTTATCACAGTTGAGCCAAATGAGCTATGCCTGAACGTCGAAACATGGCCTCCGCGATCGGCAGCTGCCGTCGTCGATTGCCGAGGCCACGGTCAAACATCGGACAGCGGTGGCGCGGCGGAGCGTAGCGGCCATGGTGGCGTGGCGGGCGTCAGCGCACGCGCTGCCGTGAAGTTGGCTTTCCCTAAAAAGGACGCATTTGGGCACGTGAGCGCTCTAGGCGAATGGGGGGCGCGAGCGCCGAGTTTTGTCAGAGACGCAACTCTGTTCCCCAAGGGGAACATATACAGTAGCTCTACGCTGCGTGAGATATCGACGCCATCTGGCCATGATATCGGGAAACGCAAGAAGCTTGCGTAGTACGCATAGTTACTGGTACGTGGCAGCACCGTGTCGTTTTACCGAAGCGTAGGAAAAGTAGGCTTTTGCGCATCCTAACAAGCACTAGGGTCTTTAGAATTACGCATCTATGCATTTTTATTAAAGGAACACACCATCTAATACTTACGTATTGATATTGCGCCTCAGATATGCGTAATATTTGCTTTTTGGTCGACTGAGCAGGACAGACACACACACACACACACACACACGACAGACAGACAGACAGACAGACCAAAATTTCTGCGTTGAAGTATCCCAAGAAAGACCATCGTCTTTAAAAGAGCCAGGCCTACGCGGAACCGCAGGACAGTGACAGCGTAAGCTGGAGGAGCGGCGTTCCTAGAGGTCATTTGAAACGCTTGGGGAAACTAGTTCAAGTAGAGGCGGTGGGTATCCCCTGCTCCATAACTCTTATCATTTCGCCAAGTAGGGACGTACCCACTACGTCATAATTACTGCGGTATTGTCACGTGCAAATCTGTATAACTGCAGGTCTTAGACAGTCTCTTGGCATCGTTTTCCCGAGAACGAACCGAACTTTCGGCCCGGCGTCGACGGCGAGCTGCGGTATGGGCTTCTCTGCACAGCTGTCTGTTGTGCCCGAAGTTGCCTTGCTGCAGCCGCTCGCGTAGCTCCGCGATTCGCTTCTTCAGCAGCGGTCCGCACCTTGCCGAAGAGCCAAGTCAGGTTGCTGTCGGGGCTGCGCACGTCGCCTGCCGCGTGACACATGACACGATACGACCAAACTGCTTCAAAGGGCAGCGCTTCGTAATAATGATGGCGGAAAAGTTGAAGATTGCTTCGTAATGATCATGCTGATGATGCCTCTGTAATGGGTGCAGAGCTACGAAGCATGCACCCCTGTGTTCTTTCAAGTGATTCCTCGAACTCGTTATGCAATCCACTTTCTGCGACGTGTAATGGCGTATTATGATTCTCCCACGTAACATTACATTTGTTAAGGCGATTCCTCAGCAGACGTTATACCTGCTTAGGTCTTTCAGCGATGATTTTTCAAGCACAGGCGTAGCTCAGTGGTAGAATACTGGACTGCCACGCAGAGGTCGAGTACTCCTCGGTCCTCGTTTTTTTTTTCTGAAATTTGCGCGATAGTGGTTACGAACACCGGCGGCGACGGCGGCGGCGGACAACTACTGCGCAAAAAAAAAACCACAGCATATCCACGGGGTGAATGGTGATGAGTGGGTGAAGCTCCGGAGGGAATCATCGGTATATCGTGAATCTTCCGTGTAATTCGCCCAGTCGATCATCATGTAAAGACGTGAGAAACACTGTATTCGAACGCTGGGATCTCGCGTTTAAGGGGACGCTAGCACAAACGCGTTAGAAACGTGCAGTACACTCTAGTAAGGGGGAGAGGCCACAGCGTCTTACGCAGCCACTTACACAGGCCGGAACGCGCACCGCGTTTGCCGACGCCATCACACGACTGCTGAAAGAGTATAAGGCGGAGAGGCCACAGCGTCTTACACCAAGAGCGTCGACAGTTGGGCCAGTTGGTGCATGATTTCTGAAGAAAACCAGCTGAACACACACGGACACAGAAGAAGAAGGCGCACAGGACAGGAGTTGTTCGTCCAGCATCGTCCTGTGCGCCTTCTTCTTCTGTGTCCGTGTGTGTTCAGCTGGTTTTCTTCAGAAGTCTTACACCAACTTCTTACACGCGCCATAACGCGCTGGCACAAACGCATCATCATCATCATCGTTAGAAACGGGCAGTCTTTCGTTAATGTTGGGTATTTAGTGTCATCGTGGTGCATGTTTCCATGTGCGCTTCGTGGCGTAGTGCATGGCTACAGTGGCTAGAAGAGGAAAGTGTGCAGACCGCGCCGCCGGCACTGACGCCACTCCGCGATGCGCGGGAAAGGGAAATCGAGGGGGCGCTGAAACCTGTTTACACGTTCATCATCATCATCATCATCATCATCAGCCAATTTTATGTCCACTGCAGGACGAAGGCCTCTCCCAATCCTCGCCATCCTTGCCTGTCCTGCGCGAGCTGATTCCATTTGATGCCTGCGAATTTCTTGATTTCGTCCCCCCATCTTACTCTCTGCCGCCCACGGCTGCGCTTATCCTCTCTTGGTATCCATTCCGTCGTTCTAACTGTCCATCTGTTATCTAGCCTTCTCATCACCTGGCCTGCCCATGTCCATTTTTTCTTCTTAATATCGTTCATTATGTCGGCGACCCCCGTTTGTTCTCTGACCCACTCGGCTGTCTTCCTATCCCTTAGTGTAACGCCTATCATTTTCCGTTCCATCGCCCGCTGCGCGGTTCTTAACTTCCTCTCTAGCTTCTTTGTAATTCTCCAGGTTTCTGATCCGTAAGTCAGTACTGGCAGGATGCAGTAGTTATATAGTTTCCGTTTGAGTGATAGTGGTAGGTTTCCGTTCATGAGTTGTGAATGTCTGCCATATGCGCGCCATCCCATGTTTATTCTACGGTGGATTTCTTTTATATGGGTGGGTTCTCCAGTAAGTAGCTGTCCTAGGTACAGATATTCTTCTACGACTTCTAATGTATGGGTTTCGACCTTGAATAGACGTTTTTTCGCCGTGCCACTTACCATTATCTTTGTTTTCTGCATGTTCATCCTTAATCCTACCTTAGCGCTTTCTCGGCTTAAGTCTTCAATCATCTTTTGCAATTCGTCGCCATCATTGCTAAAGAGTACTATGTCATCTGCAAATCGCAGGTTACTCAGATATTCGCCGTTAATCCTGAGCCCTGTCTCTTCCCAGTCTAACCTTTTGAAGATTTCTTCCAAACATGCAGTAAATAGCATGGGAGAAATTGTATCTCCCTGTCTGACACCTTTCTGTATTGGGATTTTTCTGCGTTTCTTATGGAGGAGCAGGGCGGCTGTAGAATCTTTATAGATGTTGGCTATTGTGTTTATATAGCTATCGCATATTCCTTGACGACGTAGTGCCTCCAGAACTGCTGGTATCTCTACCGAGTCGAAAGCCTTTTCGTAATCTATGAAAGCCATATAGAGGGGTTTGTTGTATTCAGCGGATTTCTCGATTACTTGATTGACCGCATGCCATGGTAGAGTATCCTTTTCTGAACCCTGCTTGCTCTCTCGGTTGATTAAATTCAAGTGTGGCCCTTATTCTGTTTGAGATAACCTTTGTGAATATTTTGTAAAGTGCTGAGAGTAGACTAATCGGCCTGTAGTTCCTCAAGTCTTTAACATCTCCCTTCTTATGTAATAATAGAATATTTGCGTTTTTCCAGCTTTCGGGTACATTTGAAGTTTTGAGGCATTGAGTGTATAGTGTCGCGAGCTTTCCAATAAGGAAGTCTCCGCCATCTTTGATCAAGTCGGTGGTTATGCCGTCATCTCCAGCCGCTTTTCCGCGGGACATGCCCTGTATTGCTTTCCTAACTTCGTCCGCAGTGACGCATGGGATTTCGTAGTCCTGCTCGGCATTTAATACAATACACTCATGGTGGGGAGACTCCCATTTGAGCTGTATAGTTCGGAATAGAAATCGTCGGCCACTTTGGTTATGCCACTAAAGTTAGTAACGATGTTGCCCTGCTTATCTTTCACTGCATGCATTATGTTCTTTCCCGCACAAAGCTTCCTTTTGGTTGTTTTGATGCTGACTCCTTTTCTGACGGCTGCTTCTATTTCTTTCACGTTATGGTTACGTACGTCCCTGACTCTACTTTTACTGATGAGCTTAGATAGCTCGGCGTATTCTATCTTGTCTCTTGAGTTAGTTATTCTCATCTGTTGGCGTTGCTTGATTAGATTTTTAGTAAACTCCGAGAGTTTACTCACAACATGGCTTGGTGCTTTGCCCCCAACTTCGATTGCTGTCTCGGTGATCAGATTAGTAATGTCTTCGTTCATCTTCTCTATATCCTCATTATCTTCCTGTCCTAGAGCCTCATACTTGTTCTTAAGTGCAATGCTAAATTCTTCTCTTTTCGCCCTGACGCTATCGAGGTTGGCCTGTTTCCGTGTAATTAACTTTGTCCTTGTTCGCTTTAGATTGAGGGATATCTTCGCCCTTATTAGTCTGTGGTCACTAATTCTAATCTTATTAACCACTTCTGTGTCTTGTACTATACCTAGATCAGTGCACATTAAGAAATCTATTTCGTTTTTCGTTTCTCCGTTGGGGCTTTTCCACGTCCATTTCCTGTTCCTACGTTTCTTGAAGAAAGTATTCGTTACACGGAGGTGGTTTCTTTCGGCGAATTCTACTAGCATGTCCCCTCTGCTATTCCTATCTCCTTCTCCGTAATTACCGACGGCATGTTCTCCTTTTAGTTTCTTTCCTATTTTCGCGTTGAAGTCCCCCATAACAATCGTATATTGGGTCTGTACCTTGTTCATTGCCGTTTCTACATCCTCGTAGAACTGTTCTACAGCCTCGTCACTGTGGTTGGTCGTTGGTGCGTAACTTTGTACTAGCTTTAGTTTGTATCTCCTATTTAATTACACGTTCGCTCGGTGCGAAATCGTCTGCTCGCCGCCCAGAAAACACATAGGCCGAGTTTGGTGACGTGCGCTTATACACCGCAGCGTTCGTTCTGTTCCTGTTTTTCTGCTACTTGCACATGTATACCGTTTTATTCTTTCTTTTTTCTTTTTGCTTTTGTGGAAACGAGACCTCGAGGCTTGGTCCTTCCCTTCCAATACGTCTGAAGACGTTCGTGAAGCGATGATTTTTTTTCCGTTGTGAATTTTGTTCTTGCAGACTATTTCGGGTGCCGTGCTTCTTTTTATATAACGGCCTTTAATCGCAGGTGCTTTGATATTTGTGACATTTAGCCGAAGTGGTGTAGTGGTGCCAGTATCAAAAGTCCCGGCGCTTGAAAAGGAACTGCCGAAATATGATCTGGTGAGAACGGTATGTCTGTTTAAATGTTTATCTGCTTGAGTTGTTTATTTGGCTACGTTCTTCTATAAACGGATAAGAAATATTTTTATTCCGCACATGGCTCACAATATCAAGGAATTCTTTTCTGAGCACATGCTCGTACAACCTTTCTTATAATGGAGCATATTCAAAAACACATAGGAGTATTAGAACTGGAACAAACAGCGCTAGACACGGGACGGCGGGGGAACGACAGACAGGATGCCTTAGAAGTATTTCTTGAACGGATGGTTGGTAAAGCAAATTCAAGAAAAGGGGCCTTTCCTATCCGGGTTCGAAAATTCATCTTAAAGCATGCATTTTGGTAATTTTCTCCTTACGACAGAGGCATAGTAGCTTTTTTTTTTCCGGGACGTTAAGGCTTCCGGTCTTTCTCTGAAGAGCGGCCGATTTTTCAACCTTCTAATTCTTCGTTTCATATGCAAAATTACTTCATCCAGCAGCGTCACTTCGCCCTCCAAGTGCTGCACATCTTGAGTTTACATTTCCAAAATCATTAGGTTGTTTTTGTTACATTTTTCATTCCTCCTTGCGACATTTTTTTTACTTCTATCAGGATTATTCGGAGATATTTGCAGGCTTAAATTCCTTGTGCACTTTTCGTGGTGAAGGCTTCTAACGAAACACACAAACGAAAACTCGATATCCTGCCCCTGAAAATACATATCCATAATCTTACCAGCCTGGGAAAAGAATGGGCAGTTGGGCGTCCAGCCTTGTCAGGCAGTGGCGAGGCTGGACTTTTCTGTCATTTTTGGGGAGGGGGGGGGAAGGTTTTTTGGAAGGGGGGTGCGATAAATGGCAGGCACAACACCAAACAAAAGGCCCAACCTCCATTCTCAAGACGCACAGCTTCGCTGTCCTGTATAGTATAGTAATGGTCGATATGGCGTGACACGAACTGTTTGCTGAAAGGAAGCTCGCAATATTGTTCTTGCGCTCATGTCTCTCTGCCCTTTAAATATTTCATGCATTGCTGCAATACCCCCCCTCTTTTCGGCAGAAGGAACAACTACTATACCTATTAGGAGGAAAACCTGAGATATATGTTTGGTTTGCGTCCGTGATATGAATTGTGCAGAGCTTACACAAAAAGCAAAAAAAGACGGTCAGATGGGTACAGCGCCCGCATACAACTGTTTCTTCTTTTATGCATTATATTTACACTTTTCGGAGCTACGTGTGAAATAGCAACTCTCGGCGCACTGTCACTGCTCAAGGCAACAATAAATTTGCACAAAAAAAAAGAAAAAAAAACACCAGGAGCCCGCGCCACGCACGCAGATGAGTATACAAGTGTGCATTTCACGCGGCGGCCTGACGTGTATGCGGGAGCGCGCGCCACCTAGCGGAAACATCGCCAAGTGGCGTAAACGTCTCCCATACGCGCCGCTTGGCGGTAATCACACTTTCCTATTCTAGCCACTGTATGCATGGCTTCAGGAAAGAGGTAGCTGATGATGATGATGATGCGTTTGTCCAGGTAGCAGCCTGGACACACATACCCGCTTTCTGTGCCGCATACCTGCCTTTATGCAGTAGCGGGCTGGGGGCGAGCGGTAGTTACTACATACATACATACAGGTGACGACGACCCACGCCTTAAGGAGCTTCGCCCCTAAAAGGGCCCTTGTTGTGATCTCATAACAGCTTACGCTGTAAAAAGCAGAAACCGCGGAGGAATGTAACCGAAGCCAGCCCCCGCGCGCCTACGCACGATCGCATTCACCCCGCCCCCCCCCATCGCAAAAACACAACTAAGGAAAAACAGAGCTCATTGTATCCCCAAAGGGTGCTCCTGCTCGGCCAGAAAGCGTGGAAACGTGTGTGCGCTTTGCGAACAGAAATAGCTCGCCGTAAATATACGGCGCCATGGCACTTTCGCGGCGTCCTCTCTTAAAATCAACGACTATCACTGGCCCAAAACTTGTTAGGACATCGCACAGACTCATTTACTATATAAAGGGCCCCAATTTAGGCGAAATTCACCGCGGCAGAACTAAAGAAAAAACTACGAAAACTGCATCCACCCCCATACCGACCATGCAAAAGCGACCGTTTGCACAAGCCTGTCAGACCGGAGACAGCTCCGCCCGCTAGGCAACATTACAGTGGCTAGAATCTAGCCACTGTAGCAACGTGGCGGCGCCTACGAAAAAATGGTCTATAGTTAGGCATTTCTCTGACGTAGTATTATCTACTGCTGCTGAACGGCCTTGCTGATGCTTTATTGAGGTATATATCAAACCAATGTGCTGTCATGCTGTTTGATGACAGATGATCATGTAACACGCTGGTAATTATTGTGAAGCTTTTCCTAAGTCTATCCATTCCCTCCTCCTGAAAGAGTAAGCAGGCGTTGTGCCCTGTCGGTGGCAGTTGCCAGCTTACTCGTTCCTTCTCCCCTTTGTGACCTTATGTGTTTTATGTTACCATACCTAGTGTTCCTCCAAAACAGGAACGAAAGCTCCTTCCTCGTTCCTTCCCAATTTTGTAACGAGTTTCCGTTACAAGTTTGTTTAGTCAGAAAGGAACGCGTTCGAGTTACATTTCGAAAATTGGAACATGTCGTTACATTTACGTTACATTTAGGTTTTAAGATTCAAAATAGTGTCGGAAAATTGAGGCGAAATTAAGTGAGCACCTTTAATATTCACGTCGAGCGGCGCGAATTTGAACCTCAGCAGCACCAGATTTTCTGGAGATAAAAAATATTGTCACGGTGCAAGAATAGCAAAGACGACGACGACCTCGAGAGGAACACAGGATGCGCAGCAGTTGGGCGCAGGCTGACGATCCGCCATTGGGGCTGCACCGGCTAATCTCCCCGCAGTTCAAATATAACCCATTACCAGCGTATCCCTGTGCCCGTTTCATTTCGGTGAGAGGTGCTGGGTATCGCACAACACGGAACTCCGTAGCGGACTTGTCATCAACCGCTCTACAATGCCCACCGACGACCAGGCCTCTGGATCGAACACGGCGCCAGCATCGGCGCCATCAGCACCCTCGACGCCGCAACACTCAGTCGTCCTTACTCACCCTCGTGACCCTGGAACTTTTTCCGGCAAGTCCAACGAGAACGTGGATCAGTGGCTTGGCCTGTACGAACGAGTTGCGGCGCACAACCGATGGGACCCCACGATGATGCTCGCAAACATTCTCTTCTACCTCCAGGGACCAGCACGCATTTCGTTTGACACGCACGAAGAAGAGTTGACCAGCTGGGACTTATGTAAGCAGAAATTGCGCGATCTCTTTGGCCCACCCGCCGGTAGCAAGTCCGCGGCCATTAAAGACCTGTCTTGTCGGGCCCAAACATCCACAGAGTCGTACGTTGCTTACATCCTTGACATTCTAGCTCTTTTCCGCCGTTTTGAAGACGCCAAGAGCCGTCGCATCACCCAACAATTCACGCGGCTTCCAAACACCGCTGCTATGTCTTCGTGCGAAGACGCTCATCAGTCCTTTCAGTCGCGCACCGCGGATAGCGTTGTGAGAATTGTGCGGCGGGAAATCGAGGCTGCGGCACCATCTCTCGGGCGCCCGTCAGAGAATGCAGAGGCGACGGTCTCCCTCATCAAGACAGTTGTCCGCGACGAGCTTGCGAATGCCTGCATTCAACCGGTGTGCTCCATTACCGGGCCTCCAGTCACACCTGCTGCTCCACTTCGTCGGCCATCACCGACGTTTCGACGTTACCGAGACCCGGCCCAGTGGCGAACACATGACGACAGGCCCATATGCTTCCACTGTAGCGGTGTGGGTCACATTTCCCGCTACTGCCCTTACCGTCAGCCTACTTTTTCACGATCTACGTTTTTCTACCGCCGAAATGAGAACCGACGTCCGCCGTTTAGTGCCGCTTCGCATGATCCGACGTGCAGCGACCCTATGTACCGTGGCCAGGCCTATGACGACTCGTACCGTGGCCCTCCTGCATCATTCAGACGCTCGAGCCGTTCACCGTCGCCACATGATCGTCGGTCCCGCTCGCCTCTGCACCGCCGTCCGTCCTCGCCGCATCCTTCCGTACGATCATCCCAGGAAAACTGACAAATTCAGCTCCCGGAGGTGACGCTGCATTGGACCCCCGACCTGCAAATCATCTGATTACTTTGCCGACCGACCAGAACCAAATCGCCGTGGAAGTTGATGCCGTACGAGTAACTGCCCTGATCGACACCGGTGCACACATCTCAGTCATGAGCGCTGATCTTCAGAAGTGGCTGAAGAAAGTTCTCACACCTGCCGAGTCCGCCATTGTAAAAGTCGCTGACGGAGGAACACCCGCCATGCTGGGAATGTGTGCCGCTCGTGTAAGCGTCGAAGGTCGTCACACATCCGTTTTGTTCCACGTCCTTGGCCACTACCCTCATGACGTGATCCTCCCCTATCGAAAAACCTCACGGCGCATGTCCAATAATCTCGTATGAACACATATGAATCATACGTGTTCTCGTACGATTCATACGAGATTATTGGATACGAGGTATACGAGGCATATGAGATTGAATACGAGGTATACGTGGCATATGAGGCATATCAAGGCCGATCGGCCTTGATTTTTTATCGGCTCACTCAGCTGTCATTGACTGCTCAGCTGGTGTGGTCCAGCTTGATTTGCCTGACGTTCCCGAACTTCCCGACACAGCGCAGGTCCATCTCTGTTCTGCTGACTTTGTTCGCCTACCGCCGCAGGCACTGACGTGTATCAGTGTTGTGCCCAATTTCTGTGTGCCGGATGGCGACTATGTGGTCACTCCGGACGTCAGCGCCTTACTCTCGCATGGCGTGTCTTTCCCTAACACGGTAGTGACCATATCAGATCACAAAGCTTGTCTGCCGCTACTGAATTTTGCATTCTGCCCTCAGGTACTACCTAAGGGCATATCCCTCGCCACTCTATCACCGTCACATGAATACCAGCTTTTGTCCCTCTCGCCGCATCAGTCTTCCACCAGCTCTTCGGCTACCTGCCATTCGTCTGCGGCCACATCACCTCCATCGCACGACGACATCACGAAAATGATAGCCCAAGACCTTTCACCCTCACAAGCCAAAGAACTCCGGCATCTGCTGACCCTGTATTCCGATATTTTTGACATAGGTGGTCGACCTTTTGGACAAACCTCGCTTGTGCAGCATCGCATACATACCGGCGATGCACCGCCCATTCACAGACGGCCTTATCGCGTGTCACACGCCGAGCGCCGAGTCATCCAGCAAGAGGTTGATAAGATGCTCAGCAAAGGCATTATTGAACCATCATCCAGTCCGTGGGCTTCTGCTGTCGTTTTGGTAAAGAAGAAAGACAACACCTGGAGATTATCGACATCTGAACAAGATTACAAAAAAAATGTATATCCTTTGCCGCGCATCGACGACGCGTTGGATTGCCTGCACGGTGCGACGTACTTTTCATCAATAGATCTCCAATCCGGTTACTGGCAGATCTCCGTCGACGATATGGACCGCGAGAAGACCGCCTTTGTTACGCCAGATGGCCTTTACCAGTTCCGGGTCATGCCTTTCGGCTTGTGCAACGCTCCATTCACCTTCGAGCGCATGATGGAAACGATCTTGCGCAGCTTTAAATGGTCCATCTGCCTGTGTTACTTAGACGACGTTATCGTGTTTTCTCCGACCTTCGAAACACATCTTGAACGTCTTTTGTCTATTCTTTCAGTGTTCCGTGCTGCGGGCCTAGTTAAATTCTTCAAAGTGCCACTTTGGTCGCCGCCTGATTACAATCCTCGGTCATCTAGTCGATTCGTCTGGCGTCCGCCCGGACCCCGCAAAAGTTCGAGCCGTCCTCGATTTTCCTATCCCAACATGTGCTGAAGACGTCCGCAGTTTTGTAGGCTTATGTTCGTATTTCCGTCGATTCGTAAGGAACTTTGCGAACATTGCTCGACCTTTGACCGACCTTCTCAAGAAAGGCGCACCTTTCTCATGGGGCCCTGATCAAGCTGCTGCTTTCACAAGCCTTATCACCCTGCTCACCACACCGCCGATTCTTGCTCACTTTGTCCCATCTGCCCCGACAGAAGTCCGTACAGATGCTAGCGGCTATGGAATTGGCGCTGTTTTGGCCCAGCGTCAACGGGGGCGCGACAGAGTTATTGCGTACGCCAGTCGCCTGCTTTCCGACGCTGAACGCAATTACTCAATCACGGAGCACGAATGCCTCGCACTTGTATGGGCAGTGGGCAAATTCCGCCCATACTTGTACGGCCGCCCCTTCACTGTTACGACGGACCATCACGCCCTTTGTTGGCTCTCGACACTCAAAGATCCCACAGGTCGTCTAGGTCGCTGGGCCCTACGTCTTCAAGACTACACCTACACAGTAGTGCACAGGTCCGGCCGACTACACCAGGATGCCGACTGCTTGTCTCGGCACCCTGTCGACGGCCCAGGGTCCAATGATGTGCCTGCTGGAATCTTCACGCTCTCCGCCTTCCACAACATCGCCCAAGAGCAAGAACGTGACGCAACCTTACTCGACCCTGTGCCCTGTTTCAATATGAAAAGAAACGCTTCTAGACATATGTTTAGGGAGCACCGAACGTATTCCCAATATGTCCACTGCGACTTCGACCCTAGTCACCTACAAGTTCGACATATTATCGCGAAGACGTCGTCGAGTAGAATGTTTTCTTTTTCTTTTTTGTTTTTCCACTGCTGTTGCCGAGGGGCGCGCGAGCAAAACTTCGAGCCGACGAGAGGCAGCGGTGTCTGGTTAGTCTCTTCGTGCCCGAAAACGAGTGGTCACACCGCAGGGAGTCATCCGGGCGAACGGGCACCAAAAATGGAGACCACGTGTGCGCGTCGCGGCCAGTTTCTGGAATGCGTTGTTTCTATTAGTTCTGTAGCGAGGCCGGATGCACGCGACCACGAAAACTCGCGCGGAGCATCGACACCTTCGGTTTGCCTGAGATACAGTGGTGCTTCGAGAGGTCCACGTTGCCGTGGATGCTGAAAAGTGCTATTTAAGCAGGGGAACTGGCCTTTTTTGGTCGAGCGGACTCGGGCACCATGACGCTTACCACCACCAGAGACCAGTCCGGCAGGTCGACGGAGTATGATACCATTTTCTATGTTGTATAATTGCTTCCCTATGTGTTTCCTAACTTCAAGTTGTATTAGCTAAATAAACCCACCAGTGAGTGCTCTCGTAATTCATTGTGTCGACTCCTCATCGCTTGCCTGCGCGAAGTGGCTCCCACGCCTCTTCGTCTTCCTGACCTTCCGATGCGTCTAACATTAACGGCCCCGACGTTTCGCTACAATACAATGGGTCTTCCTACAAGCAGTCAGCAGAGTGCGCTTTAGATGTGCAAATAGAAGAGTAGACTTTTGGGCCAGTTGGTATTGCATACTAGGAGGGTGAAGCGCAAAGCACAGGACAATAGAGCGAGACGAACGCCCGGGAGCTAACTAGCAACTGTGATGGTTTATTGGAAGCTGTGCGCGTGCCCGTGTTGCCTTGCTGCGACGATGTATTTCCAATAAACCATCACAGTTGCCAATTAGCACCCGCGTCGTTCGCACCGCTCTCTTCTGTGCTTTGCGCTTGATTGATGATTTGTGGCGTTTAACGTCCCAAAACCAGCTCTGATTATGAGAGACACCGTGGTGGAGGTCTCGGGAAATTTCGACCACCTGGGGTTCTTTGACGTGCACTGACATCGCACAACACACGGGCCTCAACATTTCGCCTCCATCGAAATGCAGCCGCCGCGGCCGGGATTCGATCCCGCGACCCTCGGACCTGCAGCCGAGTACCATAGCCACTAGACCACCGTGGCGGGGCTGTGCTTTGCGCTTCACCCTCCTAGTATGCAACTATAAAGTCACTCACAGTCACCAATGTGAGTATCAAGTGTGCTTAACACTAGAAGCTATAAATAGATCTTTCGATTTGCATTCCCATATAATAGTTGGTGCGTCACCGACGCCTATTAATATTGGAACAATATTTGCCGATATGTCGTCAGGATTTCCGGTCCTAAGCTTTTTCGCTCAAAATTAGCAGCCTTTTTAAGCGCTTTAATCGACAGTTCTAAATATATATTTATTTTGCTTAGTTCTCACATTTTTCAAGAATTTGTTATGCTGTTTATGCCTGTTCGGTGCTGGTCATCTTCTGGTAGCTTGTGCGACGAATTCTATATAGAAGGCCATGTGTATCTCACCGTCCGGCGGGCAGATAAAGGTTTAAGTACGTGCTTCTAGCCTGGCTGCCGGTGCCAGCGGACATCCAAGAATGAGATGCCAGTCCTAATGCGTGGGAATGGGAAATAACACGCACTGGACAGTAAACCTATCCGCTTGCATATTGTGAATTATGTTCTCTGAACCGATACTGTAATGACAGTCTTGGCGCCATTAGTTCAGACTGTATGGACCCTGTGTGTGATTGGTTTGCTTGTAACTCTGTTTATCAAAGGGCTCAAGAAGTAATGTTTTCGGTGTAATAAAAGAGCGAAGGTTCGGGCTTGGACCGGGCAGATGCTTTGGCGTTTCAACAAAACGTCCCATTCACCGGCCAAATACACTTCCTTCGCGCTGCCACCGGGCACTCTAGTCACGAGTTTGCAGACGAATTATACAACGTGGGACTATTTCCTTCTTTTTTATGGCGTATAAGGAATACGATTTAATTGGATGTTCAGTTTATACAGCAGCCCCACATTCATGCGATGGCAAAATGACAATGATGTGAAATGACAATGTAGGGCGCATTATGAATCATTTTACCGTACGCCAACCAAAGAGACGTCTGCAACCACAATAGCGCATCTCACACGTGAAACGTTCGCGGCAGCACAACAGCAGAACCCAAGTAGCGAAAACGTGAACGCGTGCTGCTGAGCGTAATTCTAATGAGATCAAGACAAGATAAAAACAATATATAACGTGAACTACGATCTAAAAAATGAACTGATTTACACTTGCAATACAAAACTCTCGTTTCCGTATGCGAATAAGAAAGAACAACAAATAAACCATACCTCCACTTTCTTCATTGCAACAGAATCTAGATGCCACAGGAGGCAAGATGATGTTCCACGTTTTTCGCAGGTCAATCGAAAGATGTCTACAGGTGTGTTCATCCTTCAGAACGACACGCCGTTACTGTTCAGACTAGCTCAGACAAAGCGATAGACTGCTGTCCCTCCCCACTTCATCGGTCTCGCCCATGCGCACTTCCCTGCGCCCCCTGCAGATTCCTGCGAGTGTAACTAGCCTCCTTCATCGTCCCTTTCGTAACCTCCGTAGTGTAACAACTGCCACTGCTCGCTTACTTTGCCAAGCCGTCTCCTGAGTACAAAATGCCAGTGACGCCGAGGCCCACACATGGCAGCCGTAACCGCATCCTCAGAACCAATGCCCTTGAGCGGCGATAGCAAAGTTCACGTTGACGATGTCTGCAACCACAATAGTTGGAAGGGAGCCCTAGCGGCAGGATCTGAAGGGACGAAAATATTTTCTCAGTACGCGGCGGTTCAGCCTGCGTTGCTCCGCAAGGCTGGTTGGGAGAGAGAGAGAGAGAGAAGACTTTATTGTACAGATTGGGCCGGCAGTTGGATCGTGGTGGCCTCAGGTGGCAGCTCAGAGTCCCTGGACTCGGGCGGCATCTTCGGCTTGCCGGACGGCCCAGAGCTGGTCGTTCAACTCCGAGCTTTTGAGGGCATCCTCCCAGCGGCGGCGGCGCCGACGGAGAAGGTCTCCCGCGGCCCCCGCAGCCGGGGCGGCGGCGGGAACGAGTGAGCTCAAGGCTTCCGTTGATCTAGAATACAGTGCCGTTAAGGGCCTTTTCTCGGTCAGCCCGCACACCGCTCCGCAAGCGTGCGGAGGGCGTGCGGAAAGGTGAATACGGCTGTCAAAGGGAACGAATCGCGAAATATCGGATTTGGTGGGGCTTGGGTGACCCCACCGACTTCAATAATTCGCGATTAGATCCATTTAAGAGCCGTTTTCACCCTTCCGCACGCTCTCCGCACGCGTGCGGAGCGGTGAGCGGGCTGAGCGAGTATAGGCCCTAAGGGCGCATCACGAACAGCGGCGGTTGCCTGACCGTTCTTGCCGGCACATTCCCAGAGCATATGGCTCAGCGTTGCTCTGTGCCCGCACGCTTTACACCTATCGGTGGGGTATAAGTTCGGGTAGCAGTGGCGTAATACAGCCGGACTAGGGTATGAGTGTGTCTGCAGTAAGCGGTAGCTTACGGCATCGCGCCTGTTTAATTTATCATGCGGTGGCGGGAACTTACGTCTTTCGAGCCTATAGTTTTGTGTAATAGTGAGTTTTAGTATATCGGAAAGCAGCAAACGTAAAGATTTAGCGTTAAGGTTAACGTTACGGTAAAGCTGGGTGCACTTAGCGGCACAAACTAGACTTTTAGTATAGCGGAAGAGAGCGAAACGCTAAAGCTAACGCAAAGGCATGTACGGCGACAACTACACCTTAAAACAACTCTTATTAAATCCCTAAGTGCGCCACAAAATCATTGAGCCAGTATCGTGTAAGTGTGTTGTTAGTGCTGTGTCGACAGACCCGAAAAACATCGCTTCGTTTCAAAATGCCGCCATCGAGTCTCCTTTCTGACCCGTACTGCCTGTCATTTCGAAGTTGCGATGACATAGGAGCGCTTAATTTATACTTTGGAAACCAGAGAAGCTACGCAGGTAGTCCATGTCGTCGAGGCTATGCCGTATACGAGAAATTTCGCCGAAATTCCCGCTTTGAGAAGGGAGATTTTCCACCTGTCATCAGTGCCCCGGAGCTCCTGCAACATTTCTCCAGTGCCCAGGGGGTGCGCATCCGTGCATGTGCCTGCGAAGGCTGGCTTATCCAAGTCGCCTTTGTGACTGAAGGAATACTTCGCCAAACAATACTGTCATTTCAAGCATTATACATACAGTAATGCACCACACTACTCGTCTCGGCTTTATTTAATTGCTTGTAGCTCGAAACAGCCGATGTACAAAAAGAAAAAAAAAAGCCCCGGTGGCAGTGCCGCCATCTCGACGAGACTATCGTAAACGTGAGCAAAGCGACATGGCCTCTGAGATTTCGAGCGCCGGCACGCGCAGTCTCGAAGGCCGTGAAAGCGAGTGCACTGATATTTTAAGCCTTGTGTGCCGCTTACTGAGAGCGTATCTTGAAAACGGCGACACATTGTCACCAATACACGGCTGGCGGAGCTTAATTAGCCAAACCTGAGGCAAATAAGAACATCAGCGGGTAGTGAATGAGCTTAACAATGCAGGCCGATGTCCCGACAGATCTGAAGCGAGTGGTCTCACTTCGACTGACGCCGCCATCTTGCCAGCCGTACGGGTCCCTTTGCGAGCGTTAGCGTTGAACGATATCTTCCGAAAATAGCGTAGGCACGTAAAGGTATCGTATACGTTAACGTTCTGCGCATGCGCGGTGTGTTCCACGGTAACGTTAACCTTACGCTAAATCTTTGCGTTTGCTCCTTTCCGATATACTAAAACTCACTAATGTCTCGGAACGTTGTCAGACGATCACCCCATGACCACTGTGATCCTTGTTCCTGCTGCGAGTCTGTCGAAGTGTCTCGATCCGGCAGACCCAAAGCCCCGCTCTCGGGAGCGGAGGCGGCGACCACTGCAGCGCTCGACGAAGAGTAATGTGCCGCGGCTCGGTGAGTGAGAACTCGAGCCACAGCATGGGCCGCCTCGTTGCCCGTGAGCGGGACGTCGGTGTGTGCCGGGGTCCATAGGAGGAAGACTGTAGAATTTTGGGGTTGTGAGCGCGACGCTGAGTCGCGATCGTCGCACATATGAAGAATGCGGGCCGCTTCCCGTGAGACTCGACCGCGCGCGAAGCTGCGGACTGCCGCCTGCGAATCGCTGATCACGATCGCAGCGCTCGGTACTGCGGCGAGTGCCAGGGCTATCGCGGCTTCTTCGGCCGCCTCCGTGTGACCCGTGGTCACCGTGGCGCTCGCGAGGCATTTGCCCGTACGGTGAACAACCGCAACTGCGTGTGCGCTTCTCCTTTCACCATATCTCGCGGCATCTACGTATACGACCTCATCGCTGTTGCCGTACTTCTTTTGAAGGTCTCTAGCTCGCTCGTTACGGCGTCCGACGTGGTGCGTCGGGTGCATATTCTTGGGAAGCGGCGGAACGATCAGGCGCTCGCGGACCGAGGCAGGAACCTCCGCCTTTTCTCCCTGCTGAGTGTGGTATCGGATGCCAAGCGACTCGAGGATATGTCGACCGGCCTTTGACTTCGATAAGCTTTCGTACTGCGCAATGGTATGGGCCTCAATTAACTCATCGAGTGAGTTGTGAAGTCCGAGCGCTATACAAATTTTTCGGTGCTCGAATTGAGCGGAACGCCGACCGCTCTTTTGAAAACCTTTCGTATCATGCAGTCGATTTTCTTTTTTTCAGATCCCATCCACTTGAGGTGAGGGGCAATGTATGTTATACGGCTTATTGCGTACGCCTGCACGAGACGGAGCGCGCAGTGTTCTCGCATACCGTTACGTCTATTCATGATGCGACGCAAGAGTCGGATCGTGTCGTCTACAGAACGACGGAGTCTGCGCACCATCTCACCGTTATGACCGTTGCCCTGCAGGTGTAACCCTAGAATTCGAATATTATCTACATGTGGTATGGGAGTACCGTCCGCCAATAGAACTCGGATTTTGAAGCATTCTCTTTCCTCGTCACGCGGGGTTCTGCGTCCTCTACTTGTGGGTTTGTAGATTAAAAGTTCGGACTTGGCTGCCTGAACACTCGAGACCCGTTCCTCGCAAGTACTCCTGAACCTCATCTACTCCCGCCTGTAGCGTTCGCTCGACGTGACCGTCGCAACCTCCTCCGGGAACCCAGAGGGTGATCTCATCCGCGTAAAGGCTATGATATAATCCGTGTATGTTTATTAAAGAGTAACGGTGAAATTACGGAGCCTTGAGGCGTGCCCGTCGAGCCCATCTCAAATTCTCGCGATTCCTCGTCTCCGACGACGACGCGTGCGCGTCTACCTGCAAGAAAATCACGAATGTAATTGATCTTTTTTGACCTAGTCCTAACGTTTCAACTTGTTTTAAAATCGCTTCGTGTTTAACGTTATCAAATGCCTTTTTAATATCTAGCCCGAGAATCGCCTTGGTGGAGCTGGTACTGTCGTCAATAATGTGGTGCTTTAGCTGAAGCAACACATCCTGTGCGGAGAGATTGCAGCGGAATCCCAGCATGGTGTGCGGGAATACATCGTGGTCTTCAAGAAAGTCAGTAACGCGAGTAAGAACTGCGTGCTCCAGGACTTTTCCTACACAAGATGTGAGCGAAATTGGCCTTAAATTATCGAGCGCAACTGGCTTGCCCGGTTTAGGGATCATGATGACGCGAGCTTTTTTCCACGCTTCGGGAAGGGAGCCATCTCTCCAGCACTTGTTGACGTAAGTTACGACTCGAGTCGAGAGATTGACTCATCGTCCCAGTTTCGCAGCGCCTTGTTGGTAACCCGGTCCGGGCCGGGCGCCGATCGGGTGTTTAGTTCGAAAAGGACAGTCCGAATTTCCGCTTCGCTGAATTCGGCGTCTAGTTTTTCATTGGCTACGCCGTCGTAATCGGGGTGTTGGACGCTCTCTCTCGTCTTAAAGTAGCGGTCCCGTATTGCGCCGAGGAAGTCATCGCCTTTATAATCTTTCACAAGTCTCCGAGTTTTATGGCTTTGAGCAGCCCGCGTCTCCTCCGGATCTAATAGCTGCCGAAAGAGGCGCCAAGCACTCGCCCCGCTCATCTGTCTCTCGAGGCCGTTGCACACGTCTTCCCACTGTGCTCTACATACTTGAAACGCGTGTTCCTCGATTTGTCTAACTGCGCTATGCGTTTCCGCAACGCCCGGTTATGTCTTTGGCGCTTCCACCTCTTGAGGAGCGCTCGTTTTGCTTCCCACATATGTAGGAGCCTGCTGTCAATTACCTCGAGCTTGGCCTCAGGAGGGATGTCGCGCGTTACCGCTTCTACGTCTCTATTGAGCGTCGTCGTCTATTCGTCTATGTCCGTGATCGGCTCGTCGCCTCGCCCTCCCTCTGCTCGTTTCTTGCGGAACGCGTCCCACTGCACTATTTTGAGTTTACGGCCTTTGCCTTCAGAATGCGTTCCACAAATGCTCGGCCCCGTGTCTACCGCAATCTCTATTAGTGAGTGGTCACTCCCCAAATCCTCCTGCGTGTTTTGCCAAGACGCTACGGTTACATTCGACACGAACGCAAGGTCCGGTAGCGTATCTGCGCTCACACTGTTTCCCCTGCGCGTTGGATCGGCGGGGTTCGCGATGAGTTCAAGGCGTTGGTCTTGTGAGTCTTCCCAAAGGCGTTTGCCCTTGGGCGTTTCTCGCGTGTATCCCCAGGCTCCGTGGGGCGCGTTGAAGTCGACTGCAACTAGCAGTGGTTCGCCGTTCGCGGCCGCGCTCGCTCTTCGTAGCAGCTCCCCGAATCGGTGCTGTAACGTGGGTTTGCTGTATACGTTAAGGATAAATAGTCCTCGGCCGCGCTTAGGAATTAATTCGACGAAAACGGGCGGTATCGTTACGCATTCAAGCTCGCGCTGCGCCACTGTGACGTTACGTTTAACGAGCACGGCGGCGACCGGCTCTGGACGCCGCGAAGAAGACGGTAGCGATCGCAGGGGCGCCGAACGATGAGAGCGCATCGTCCCGCCGCCGGGTCCCCGCGACCGCCCCTGGCGTCCCACCACGTGCCGAGCAGGGTGTAACCCGTTTTTTCCTCTGCCTATTTTCCGTCTGTGCCGCGTTTATGGCTTTGTAACCAGCCAATTCTGCCGGATGGTTTGTCTCCTGTAAAAGGATAACGTCCGGTTTCGTCTCACGGTTGCGAATGAATTGCTCGAGATTGCCCCGCTTCCTCCTATATCCCCGACAGTTCCACTGTTGGTTGGTGTTTTGCTTGTGGTTTTCTTTTGAGTGAGCGAGACTGCTGCCAAGAAAGCGGGGACACGAGGCTCGACCCCGGCGGTTTCAGCCAGGTCTATTCGCCCTGCATGTGAAACTCCTGTGGTACATCGTTCCCTCTGCTGTTACTCGTAAATGTAATGCGCTGCCGTTGCAGTTTCACCAACCCGTAAAGGAACGATGGCGTTCCTTCTTTCCTCCAAAAAGGAACTAGTTCCAGGAACGCCGTTCCGTACAACACTGACCATAAATAATAATAATAATAATAATAATAATAATAATAATAATAATAATAATAATAATAATGTCCATAAGTGATAGTGGCTTTGCAAAGCTCCTGCTACTATCAGGATCGCACGTGGCACGCAGTACCGAATTGTATTATAGTATGATAAAACTCAAGTCTGCAGTGAAGCCCCTCCCACGCCCTTATAACCACCAGCGACTGTACCTCCGCGTACCTTGAAATAGTTCCTTCTTTGAACTTTCCATGTTTTCAAAATTAAGCGAGGGTGGCAACAATAATGGAAAGGTCCACAAATTTTTATGGCTTCATTCGTTTATTAGATTAAAATATGAAAAGGATAATTCTTTTGAAATCAATTGCGCTTGCAATGCAATAATCCGGCGCGCCACAAGCACCGCCACCGAGTTTTTCAACTCAGTTCCGTAAAGTTTCACGCGCAAAACGGGCTTGCAATCAAAATAAACTACGTGGCCTTTTGCAGATGCGAATGCTGAGACTCCACGCATTTTTGTTCATGCTTCTCGAGCACATGATGGCTTATACCTTTGAAAGGGCTCAAGAACAGCAGACTCCACAGGTGCCGCAGGCGTAACCACGGCGCCATATTGAAAAGGTTGCATGACGATGATTTCGTTTGCTTCTGTGATTGGCTGGTGGAGTAGCACGGACGCGGGCGTTCCGTCGGCCCTTGTTGCCAACGGCTGCTTTTTATGTTGTATCCTACTATAGGAAGCCCTTTCCACTTCCGCATTTCTGGATTAGGTTAAGGAAGTAACAGTACCATCATATGGTACGGCTCACAAAGATGTGGGCTCTGCGTGAATGCCTGGAAGGCGTTGATAAAGAAAACGAAAGCCGTGCACGTGTTTGTCGCTGGCCTTCATGCGGTCTATAGACTTATTCCATGTTATATAGTAGAGGCCTATTCGATTCAGCCAAGGTTCCCGGCACCTCCTACACCTTTTCGCGGAGCGCTGCGCCACCGTCCTCTATTCCTCGCAGCACAGCTGCGCCCGCTGCACCTACGTCCTCGACTGTGGCGGGGTGCAGCTAAGGTGCCGCCGCGGTGCCGTGCACCTTTGAACCTCCCAGCTTGTGGGCGCAGCGTTTTGGTGCAGCCTCGCTCTCCCGTCAGGCGAAGCGTGCAGACGACGGCGTCGGCTAGTCTAATGAAGGTGGTTAGGACGCGCGCAGTGGCGAAATCAGAGCAAGTAAATCTGTGAAAGTGATAAATGGGGGGGGGACATTCTTCTCTGAACACTTGCACAATGACGGCTTGTTTTCACCTTCACTTTTTTTTTACAAATGGTAAGATGCAGATTGTTTGCACTGATCGCGTGGTTCGTGTCAGCAAATGCGTCGATGCGCATAATATAAACAGCACGTCTTGTTTCGCCCGACCGTGCGCAGGTTTTGTTATAGCATATCGCCGTGCATAGTTGTAGCCATCACAAGCAGGCTACTAGAAACAAAAACCCCTCGAGCTGGCCCTGCAGCAGACGACAGGCCTGCACCTCAACGTTTGATTCCCACATTTGAGCGGCGGCGGACGGAGCTCCATCTGCACCGCGAGAACGGGTGCTGGGAACTGCTACGCCGGCGCTTCGATCTCTCCGGCGCGCGGTCACCGGAAGTTCGTGCGCTCGTCCCGGAAGTCGTCCAAAGGGCCGATGTGAACAGAGTTCTTCAATCATACCAGTTACCAAACTCCCCATAGGACCCATGTATAAAAATCTGGACACGCCAAGGGCCAAAACTGCGGAGGTTAGAAGATTGTCGCGCCATCTGTCGACACAGAAATCAACTAATAAATGGCAGGTTAGTGTGTTTTGTGTTATGAAGCACAGAAAGCTCCGCCACGTCAATGAAGCGAACCTTATGCAAACGATGTTGCGCGCACAGAACATCCGTCAATTTCTCCGTGGTTCTGGCGTCATTGGCGTCTTCTGCAGAACAAGGAAATTCACCGACCTTGTGCCGTCGCTTCTGCTTCTGCACGAACACTGAGGGTTCACGAAGCGTTTCGTCCGTGCTACTAACTGCTCACACAAAAGGAGGAGGAAATCGTCTGTTCGGCTGCCGAGGCTGCTGGTGAAAGAACAAGAAAGCTATTCGAACAGTGGATGACTTTCGGTGAATAATTATTCAATTTCTTTCGTCTTTGACTGTCGATGTGTCATTGGGAATCCAGCACAAAGCGCGCACTAGTGGAGTTCAGTTCACATGACTACAGCATCCATGTGTCAACACAGCAGAAGGCTTTTAATGCAGAGCGTGTCGTCTGCAAGCGAAAAAGCGTATGGTGCAAGTCGACCATCAAGTGCAGGCGAATTGCAATGTAAGACACTTGTCTATCCCTCGCTCCTTCTCTGCCCGTCTTTAGCCGCGTGATAAGAGTGCGATTAGCAACTGTTACGGTGCTCCAACGTTTGTGGCCGCCACTTTCATGCAGCAAACATCGCCTCCGAGATTCAGTGAAAGTAGCGTTTCCAGTTACGGCTCCCAGATGGGGCGACAGTCTGCTAACCTCCGCCGATTTGGCCGTCGTCTTTTCCGGATTTCGAAACGCAGCTTGGCCACTGGTATGGCTGGAGAACTCTGGATGTGAAAGCATAGAAAGCGCTGTGTATGGGCCAGTGTTGTCCGCATTTCGCCAAAGATGCCCGCTTCTTGCTGTGTAAACTGTACAAGTAGACCAGAGAAACCGTCTGGGGAGACGTTTCACTTGTAATTACGATATTCTGTGCGTACGATGTGCACGATAGGCACCGAAACGCTCATGTAGTATGTCGGTTTTAGAGCTGTGCGTCTTGTAACGCGGACTCCATTGCTCTAAGTTGATTTGTATCAGCGGAAGTTCGACAACTTAAGCAGAGACAAGTAGACACCATCTCCAGGCATCAGACTCCGTAGCTACCACATTACGGTCACTTGTTTCGATCGAACCGACGCACGAACTCGGCTACAGCTTGACGAATTGCCACGTTGTTTTTCTTCGAAGAGCATGCAGGTGTTTCAATGAACTTGCACAAAGCTTTGAAGATATCCACGAGAGCGTTACGAGAATGCGAGCGCCTTAGTATTGTTTACTGCCGTCTTGACCAGCTCAGATCATTTTTAATGAATTTAGGTAATTTTTATCCATTGATAAACTTTTAAATCGTGGCCTTAAATGCAAAATGTTCACTGGACATGTTGTAGAGTATATCATTTAGTATCCGGATAATGTACTTTCATACTAATAAGTGCAGTTATTTTAGTTTTCCTTGGCTTCTAACATTGTACATGAGATTTGAAAAAATACCACGTGGCTGGACGCTTGCGTGCAGTGACATTAGCTGTTTGTGCCTGCGGTTTCCGCGCATCATCGGTCGTTCTGTCCTACAGTACGTTTCAGAATGCCAGTCTCATGGCACGTGATCGCCTAGTAATGTGGCCGTTTTTCAAGCTTCGCACTTTCTTGCAATCGCAGAAAAATTAAAGCCACTGCGTCTATTATTGTGGAAGTGCATTATCCGTAGACTACATCACATTCTCTGCAACTTCAAAAATGAACATGTTTCGTTTTCAGCAACAGTTTAGAATTTGGTAAATAATTAATATTAATTTCCTGAGCTCATTAAAAATAGTCTCAGATGGTCAAAACCACAGTAAGCAGAAGATTCTTTCATTCTCGTAATTAATGCGCAAGTGGATATCCTTAAAGCTTGGCGCAAGTGAACTGAAACGCAGTGGACGAAAGATAGACCTTGGCATTTCGGTCGCTTAGCGTTTACGTTTGACTTGAGCTGCAATGAGTGCCGCGATTTACCAGACACTTAAATCGCCGGTATTTCGTGGCCTGTTTTCTTAGCATGCTTGCTGTGTGGCTTTCTTTTTTCCTTTTTTTCCAAATGGCATGCTGCAAATTAACGTGGCACTCAATGAAAGCTTCATAGAGTTCGAGACAAATAGGCACCACAGGCAGCCTCTGAAAACTAGCGGTAAATCCGGGCAGTTAAATGAAAGCATGTTTCAAAAGGATAGATAATGACCTCTTTGAAACATATTTAGATCCCTTTGCGCGCAGGACTGCAAAGGGTTCTGATGTATCGGCTCTCAATGTTGCGAGCAAGGAGTGCACTTCTTCATTTTCACGTTATTTTTATTTCCAGGATGTAGCATTTTACACAATATGCACTCTTATATCACGCAGCCTTTACCGTGTCAATATCGGACTCTCGTATATTCGTATGCACTGGCTGGTTTTTTGTTGATCTGAACGCCTTCACAAACATCAGTTTATTGTAATTAGAAGCACATATTAGCACCAGCCGCAGTGTCCGCTCGCGAGCATGAATTCCATTCGAGCGGTCAAGCTAAAGTCAAGAGCGTTGCTATATTTTGCTTGTTTCCCTGCTAAATTCTGCCTCATATTCACGTCGCATGTTTTGTTGCCCTAGTTTTCAGGTCTGAAGAAAATGTATATCATTGAAGACGCAATAATATGTGAAATAAAGGCCAAAATACGCAATCGGCAACGCTAACCAGCGACTCGCTAGCGCAGCAGATGCACGACTTTCGGGACGAGCCTCCCCACTTCCGCCGACTGTGCGCGCGCCCGCACGCGACAGCAGCAAAGATAGGGGGCTTTACAGCAAAGCGGCATCAAGAACACCCTGGTGGAGATGAGTAGTCGACACCACCTGCACCTTTTTGTGCGCGGTTCCATGCACCTTTTCAGAATCGAACAGACCTTAGGATACAACTTGAAAAAACAGCAGTTGGCAACAAGGGCCAATGGACGGCGCGCGTCACTCTTACTCTGCCAGCCATTCACAGAAGGAAGCAAAGACGCGTCGTCATGCGACCTTTTCAAAAAATACGGTGCCGTGTATATGCCTTCAATATACACGGCACCATTTTCTTGTGTCCTTTCATCGGTATATAATCCGTGATGTGCTCGAGAAGCATGGACAAAAATGTGGGGAGTCGCAGCGCTTCCATCTGCGAAAGGTCGCGGTATACGGTTCATTTCGCTTCTGAGCCCGCTCTACATGTGAAACTTCACTGAATTGAGTTGAAAAGCTCGAGTAGCAGCGCTTGTGGCGCGCCGTGTTTCTGCATTGCAAGCGCTTGATTAGATCTCAATAAAGAATTGTCCTTTCCATGTTCCACTCTAATAAACGAAGACATAAAAATGTATGCATCGGGCCTGCCCGAAAACCCGGGCCGGGCCGGGTAAAGCTGTTTTCACGGCGGGGCGGGGCCGGGCTTGGGCCCGAAGCTCCGGGATTCGGGTCGGGCCCGGGTATGATGTTACGGGCTCGGGTCGGGCCAGGCCGGGCTTGTCTTTGGTACATTCTTAAGTTGGTTCCACATGCTTTGTGTATACATATGCTTTCCACATATTTTCAACTTATGGCTTTTATGTGGAACATTATGTGACTTTATGTGGGTTTTTATGCAGACGGACCGCGCGTGGTAGGTGCTAAAGAAACGCACTGCACGACTTCAGCATTTTCTTGCCTCGGAATAAGAACTACATGATCATCAGCAGAGTGTAAGAGCAACGAGCAATTTTACGTGTATGCAGGGGACAACGAGCTCAGGCTTGAAAGAGGACATTTCTTCCGGGAAACTGAAGCTTGTGTCAAAGCACTCCCCAAAAAACGACGTTTGTAAGAGGTTTTTTTGGTAGTTGATTCGAACACTTTTTCTCCAGCAGGACGCGTGCAATGCAAAGAGTGAAAAACCTTTCTGGGCCTTGATACCGGTAAGACCGAAACGTCTCACCTCAACAGACACAAGTGAAAGTCAGCGGGAGGATCTGTTGTCCTGACTCTTTTCTGACAGGAAAGAAAGAAGTCAGGATCAGTCAGTCCGCGGTACCGTCCTGTTTAAAGGAAAGCTTGACAACTTCGTGCGTCCGATGGTGCGGTTCATTAGCAATTCGTCGGCGACAAATTCAATAGCAATTTGTGAAAATTCCTAATGAATTTGTCGGCGACGGTGCCCGGTATACGGAACACTATCCGCCAAAAGTATTACTTTCACATCCCACGGCAGTGTCCCGCAAGGCAGCCGATGTGGCCGATGCTTTACGCGAAACGCTGAGGCCAGTAATCAAGGCAGCAGCGTAGGGTGGCCGTTGTTCAAATACAGTCGACATGTGGACTGATGACTATAAAAAACGGCGTACACCACAGCCACTGCTCACTATGTGGACGACGACTGGGAACTGAAAAGTGATTTCCTTCCCAAAAGAAGACAGGCGACAACATTAGAAGAGAGCTTGTGCGAAGTTGATGATGATGATGAAAAACATTTATTGATATATACAGTGAGATAAGTGGGGTCGGCCTTAAGGGCCGATCCCTTACAAAATGTATGAGGGGTCCCAAGTCCGGAACTCCTGTGGCTTCCGCGGCAGCTCGGGCCCTATACACGAGGGCTCTTTGGTCCTCCAAGGTAGAGCAGCCAAGCAAGGCAGCCTCCCAGCTCTCTCGGGTAGGGGAGAATGGGGGTGGGGGATACGCCGGGTTAGAGGGGCATGCCCACACCATGTGAAACACATCCGAGAAAGTGCACTCACAGTGTGGACACTCCCCGGTGAAGGTCGGTGTTATGTTGCCGCTCATAAGGCGATCGTGCAGAAGGGACGGCGTAGCACCGTACGCTATACAAAGCTTCTTTCTCGGCTCTCTCTCTGCATGGTCTTGGACAGCAATTATCAATGGAAAGCAAACTGCTCCCATTGAGCGGCTGGTCTCCCACGCTGGCCCCAAGGGGTTCCTGGTACGAGACCCTTCCCTTTCGCTGAACGTCGCTCGGAGGGGTCGCGGCTGCGCGACCGTACTTGTCCTCTCAGTGGCCGTTTCGGGGAAGAGCAGCTCGGACGCGTAGGAGGACAATGCATGAGAAGTGCGCCCTCGCTTGAAGCGACAATGCGCTTGGCCCAACCAATTCTTTAACGACCGGCATGCGCTCTCGGCGCGCCGCCTGGAACAAAGGGTTGAGTCGCAGCAGTGCACGATCCGAACTGCGGGAAAGGCGAAGACACGCTGTGTTTCCTGGAACGACAGGGTTCGACTGGATGAGCGTGGGAGATGGCCCGAATGCCGCAGGGCTGCTACGATACCGATATTTCGATTGTGAGAATATCTGAGAGCGTGGGATAAGGAGAGGGAGAGCCATGATGGGAAAGAATGCCAAAATGCCTGTTTAAACTGCAAAGACGCTGCTGTCGGGATTAGGGACAGCCCACTAGGGAGTGGCTTAATCTGAGGATAAACAGATTGGATGACAGAAGGTTGAGGCGGACCAGCAGTGGCCACCTCCCCTTTTTCTTTGTTACCGCAAGGTACTAAAGACTGGACGGGATTCGTTTCCCTTCAGTCTAGGCTGTAATCACTTAACTGATCGATCAGTAAGACTCCGTACGATGCAACTTCTGTCTGGGCCGTAACCACTCGGTGGTCGAACAGTGAGACTAAGTTCGTTGTATGTAGTAACAGTGTTCTAGGCTCTAACTTAAGAAAAGTTAAGTAGAAGAGTAAGACGCTGTTGATGTCTATGTTATCATCGGTGTGCTTCGGCAAGATGTACATATGACTGTAAATATATTTTGCTACAATATACCTTCAAGTTCATTACCTCCAACCTGCCTCCTGCTTCATCGACGTCGATCATCTTCTTGACGGGACTTCAGTCCACATCAAGGAGAAAACGAACAAGAAAAACATAACTGTCGGGTTAAGGTATTGAAGCACTGCCGGGCACATTGCTGTGTAGAGCCGGAGAAGCAAGTGCTCCTCTGCTTTGGTTAGGCCTGGGGCGGGGGGAGGGCCCGTGGTTAGTTTTGTGCAGTTGTGTGATTTCACGGAAGTTGATAGCCGGATTGGGTTCTGGAAACTCAGGCGACGTATGCTGAAGCGGTGCCCGGTGATTAAGCGCGCGGGCTGAGGCATCGGCTGCCTCATTACCACGTAGGCCCGAATGGGCTGGAGTCCAGATGACGGTACGTGTCTCCGGGCGGTCCCGGTAGTCTTATCGTCGAAGAATTTGGGCAGCGCGGCTAGCGATGTACCCTTTCTCTAAGTTTAGGCAGGCTCCCCGCGAGTCGGTGATAATGACTCTGGAGTCTGGAGCTGCTGCGTCAAGTGCTATGGCAATCTCCTCCGCATGTGTAGTGTTAGGGGCACGGAAAGTGAGACCTTGGACATGTTCGTTTTGGTGTACAACCGCCGCCGTATACCATCCCCATGGTGAGGGCCGGCAGCGTCCGTATAGAAAACTCCACGACGGGACCCATAGCGTTCCTGTAGAGCCAACGCGCGCGCGTTACGTCGGCCGTCGTGATTTCCTGCAGTCATGTTTTTTGGCAGAGGATGGATGATCAACGCATGGCGCCAGTCCTCTGGAATCTTTGTGCGATCCTCAGCCTGTGCGGTGTACGTGATGTGCATTTGTTTTAGGAGGCGTCTCCCATCCTGTGACTTACTCAATCGCAGGTACTGGTTGTTCAAGTGTGCTTCCCTGAGCTCGCTGAACGTATTAGTCATCCCCAGTTCGATGAGCCGCTGGTTTGATGTTGCGATGGGGAAATCAAGGGCACGCTTATAGATTTTGCGGAGGATTACCTCTAGGGGCATTCTCGTCACACCTTCGCAAGCGAAGGTAAGGTGCCGAATAGAGAATTCGGCTTGTCACAAATGCATTAGCCAGCCTGAAGGCATCTTTGCATCTGAGACCCCCCGTTTGTTTGAGACCCGACGGACCATACGGCTCACCTGGTCGCCTACCTTGCGAAGCTTTTGGAGAGTGGTGTCTATTTTGCGGTACCTATGGATGAAGAGTCCCAACACTCTTATCTCATCGTGCTCTGGGATAGGACCGCTCTGCAGGGAAAGGGCACTTTGGGTTGTACACTTTGGGTTGTGCCGAAGATGTACGAATTCAGATTTAGTGGGTGAGCATTCGAGGCCACATCGGCGGGCGTAGGCCTCTACGACTGTCGCCGCTTGTTGCAGGCTGGCGTCGATATGCCCAAGGGATCCTTGGGTTGCCCAAAGCGTGATATCATCGGCATACAGGGCATGCCTGATACCTGGAATATCTTTCAGCAGTGGGGGTAGTCAGCCATGGCCAAGTTAAAGAGTAGGGGAGAGAGGACAGCGCCCTGTGGGGTGCCATTGTACCCAATGGGAACGGGCCATGCTCCTGGTCTTGAATACGTAGAAAAGTTTGCCGATCGGTAAGAAACTGTCGAATGTACCTGAAAGTGTTGTTCCCACAATGTGTCTGAGACAAATGTGCGAGAATTATGTCATGGGTAATGTTGTCGAAAGCACCCTTGAGATCCAAGGCAAGGACCACCTTGTGATCACTAGGGTGTTCAACAGGCTCAGTGACATCTCTATGCAGTTGTAGGAGGACATCCTGCGCGGAGCGGTGTGGACGGAAACCGTGCATGGTCTCAGCGAAAGTGTACTGGGTTTCGAGGTATGCGGGAGAGTATGTCTCGGACCATGGTCTCCATCAGCTTCCCCACACATGAAGTTAGGGAGATTGGCCGGAGATTCTTTATGTTGATGGATTTGCCAGGCTTCGGGATGAAGGTGACAAGAGCCGTTTTCCAATCCATCGGGAGGGGGGTACCCCCGCCCCATATGTGGTTAAAATATTCGAGGAGGTGAAGGTACGCCGGGTCCGGGAGGTTAGCCAAGAGCTTAACCGTCACTCTGTCCCAGCCGGGCGCTGTTCCCCTTTTCATTTTGGCCAGGGCCGCTTTCAGGTCATGGAGCTGGAAAGGGCGATCGAGCTCCGCGTTCTCTAGGCCTGCATACACGTATGCGGACCCGCGCTGGTCCTGGATGCTACAAAGATATTTGTCTCTAAGCACTTCAGCCAGTTTGGTTGTGTCTCCATCATAGGCGTGTATCGCCCTCTGGAGGTGTTTTTGGGTTTCTGTGCGTGTTTGGTTGGGGTCAATTAAGGCGCGAAAGAGGCGCCATGTACTGCGGTTTGACATCTGCTTAGCGGCAGTATTGCAGTGATTAACCCAGTTCGCCTTGGAGATGTGGCGTTTGTGCCTGACCAAGGAGCCAGTGTGATCAGCGCACTTTACCCGTACAGGAGGGTCAGCTGCACCGCACACGTCCTCAATACGGTCCTACGCCATACTTTTGACGACGACTTGGTTGAAAGCCTACCACACGTTCATGGAAAGTAACAAAATGTGAAGGCCGTCGTTACTTTTCTGAAGCAGAGTGGCCTTTCCAGCCAGTTACCTCGTGGCGTAAATCAAGAAGCGAGTACCAGGTGGAATTCAAACTCGCTATGCGGAATTCTGTGTACGTGCAGGACGAGGAAGTTGAGCCCTTCTGGATTCCAGAGGAAGCTCGATGATGGAAGAACTCAGCAAAGCTGCAATAAAGGAGATAATTGAATTTTTGGCACCATTCCGTGTAGCAACTGACATGCTTGAGAAAGAGAAGCAACCTACCATTCCACTCGTTTTGTTCTGCAAGATAAAGCTGGAGTAGCATTTGACTTTAGCTCCAGCTGAGGCATCAAAGTACCTGAGGCTACATTAAAACTGAGGGCAAGATAGTTTCTTCAGCGGGAATTGGAGCTTAGTAAGCTGCACAAGAATGCGACGTTTTATTGGCCGCCCTTTCGCCAGCTGCGAGCGTTCGAGGAAGGTGAAATAAGCGAAATTTACGTGCCAGTGAAAACAAGAATGTTCGCTATTCCGACAAGTTCCTTGCCATCTGATGGATGCGCTGCTGAAACCTGCTGCAAGAAGCCCAGAAAGAGGAGGCTTATAGATGACTTTGAAGAGTGGCACGACGTTATGAAGCCTCAGAAACGAAGGGATGAATTGACGAGCTATTTGAATACCACAGAGGTGTGCGAAGACGTTGGAAATCTGCTGCAGTGGTGGAAGTCTAAAGGCCAAACCACACGTACGCTTCTGTAGGCATCCACGCACGCGCCGACGCGTGAAACTCGGCCGCGCCTGGCGCGCAATAGTGGCTTGCAACCGCACGTCGCGTGCGCCAGCGCGCGTTCGCTCCGGCTATACAGACGTCGGCGTAGCAGGTATCGCTTCGTGCCGATCTACTGATAGAGCTTCACCGTACGCGATGTAGGCCTCGCTACAATCCCGTGGCAGAGGTGGTGCCTCACAACGCCACTCCACACCACGAAGCACCGCTAGACGAACAGCGCGTATTCGATGGTGTCGTGCACGCTGTAGCAACGTGCACGATAGGTCGCGCACGACGGAGTGTGACCATGCCCGCAGTGACGGGAGGCAGCCGAGCCCATTAAGCTCTTTAGTGTGCCTAGATGTCTTTAAATTGTGGTCGAAAATAAATACGTGAGTACAAGCGTAATTGTAATGCATAGACACTTGCTAAATAAGCATGAAAAGGAACGAACAAACAATCTTAATTGGCTACTATACGTCGGCCGAACTGGTGCAGGAGTAAAGCCACGTCATAGTTGCGTATGTACAGGACTCCAAACGCGAGTGGGACGCGTGAAATCGAGCGCCGATATCAAGCCGGGCTTGTTCTCCGCGCCTAGACGCGCCCAGATGCGCCTGCGCCCTGTACGCATGCGCAGTTACGCGAATGAGCGCGCGCAAGTAAGCGTACGTGTGGTTGCGCCTTAAGAAACATGGGGTCCCCCGCCTTTCACTACTCAAAAAGCAGGGGCCGGATTCACCATAACTCACTCACGAGCAGATTTTCGCGTGAGAGAAATTTTTCTGCGTAAGTGAATTCACGAAGCGAAAAAAAAACTTCGTAAGAGGACGTGGTTCTCACATCGGCCGCTGTTATAGCGAGCGCTAAGGTTGCCGATTAAATATCTGCGATGGTGGTGCATTTGCGACATAGGCGAAAAAGGCCCATAAGTGGATTCACAAAGCGCAAATGTTCCCCAAATCTGCGTAGCTGAGACGAGATCCTAAGAGTGGTCCGTAGTACTCCTACGAGCAACATGGTGGCGTTGGAACGGGCAACCGCTGCGTGTATTAGGGTGCCGTAGGTGATATTAAAAAAATTATGGCCATGTAAGCTGGCTGATGATTGCCGAGTATGTACAAGACTCACAGCCTTGACGTTGCTGTTGCAATTCTGTTTTACGCATTGCACAATCTTGCCACTAGCACTTGTCCAGTAAGCTTGGCGTTGTAGTTATTAGAGGTGCCCATTGGGTATCTGCAGAAAAAGAAATTAACATGCAAATGCTTGTGATTCGATGAAAAATGAAGAATTGTGTGAATGGTCCTTGATGCCAAAATCGGTGTGGTGTATTGTCAATATTTTTTACCTTGTTTTACCAATAAGGCGTACAAGCTGTGTTACCGTATACAGCATTGGTCGCACCTGTACCACCTTAAAGGAACATACAAAATTTTGTAGCACGCTTTTGGAAAGGAAGTTGGACAGTAGGCTCCAATCAGCCATTCACGAACTCATTATGTCGTTTACGGCTTCTCCAGCTGCAATGGTCTTTATTATTTCCCAATAGACACGCTCACCCAAATGCAGCTCCCGCTGTACACTATAGGCCGATTTACTAAAAATATATTTCTTCAAAATAACTGCACACCCAAGATATGTGTGATTTTGCACATAAACTGAGAAATAAATTGAGTTTAATAGACATGCACTGCCCGCAAAAGAAAATGGAAAAGTTTCGCTATGGCAAGTACTTAGGACTAGAGCACTGCACGGGCCCGGGCCGGCCCGAAAGCCCGGTCCCGGCCCGGCCCGCGGGCCGGGTAAGTAATTGTTGGATCGGGCCCGGGCCGGGCTCGGGCCCATGAGCTTCGGGCCCGGGCCGGGCTCGGGCCTGGGTCAGGCCCGAATTAGGCCCGGGTCTCATACGTGTCGGTAATGGCGCGTGTATGCTTTTTGGTTTTGCTGTTTTTTGGGGATTTAGCGTGCCGAACCTTTAGTCAGGCTATGTGAGACGCCGTAGTGGAAGGGTCCGAGTAATTTAGACCACCTGAAGTGCATTAGCGTTCACTGAAATCGCACGATACAAGAAGTCTAGCATTTTGACTCCATCAGTATGTTGCATGTAATTTCGGGAAACTGCCTCATAGAAGTTCCCGCCATTATATTGAGTCAAATGCGTTATTGCGTACCGTGTAGGCAGCACTGCGGCAAGTGCGAAGCAACGGTACACCGCCCAGATTAGTGCATATAAGATGTACCCATCGGTATCATGGGGAACATTTCGAGTATGCACCTACGCTCGCATGCCCGCTGCGCCTGCTTCCGCCGTCGTGACTCTGCAGACTGGTCAACGCGACTCGTGAGTCATTAATACCTGAGGAGCTGCTTTTCCTGCAGTTTAAGCGCAAGAAGCGAAGTGACTCTTGTCACAGGCTTGCCGATACACACAGTTGTTGCTGATTTTTGGGCTAGCAAGGCAGTTGCAAATATTTATGATTTGGCAATTAGCTAATCAGAACTAGCATTTCACTCGGATGCTCATCATATCGAGAATATTTTTACTGATTCTCACGGCCACCTTCGTCTTCGTCACACTTCGTCAGTAATACATAAGTTTCCTCATTCGTCGTAGCACAAGTGTTTTCATGGCGCTCGAAAACGTGGAGGCGCTCCCGAGACAGAAGTGAGCAAGCACCTAAGGAAGGTGGTAATCAAGATGATTTACTGCAGTACCCTTTGTAACAGGCGGTTGTGTTGGAACCTTTTACCGCATAAATATCTAAGGGTTCCAGCGACACCGCGTGTGGACGAATTTTTCATCCCTTGAAGCTTCCATAGATTTTAACGGTTAAGTAACACATCAAAACGGGAGACACGAGCCCCTCCTCTAGTCAAAAAAAAGCGTATGGCAGCTCCGCTGCTGTGAAACCTCAGGATGTGCGAACCCAGCGATTCCCATTCGTATAGAGTTCCCACGGCTCCGTTGACCAACGCGTCAATGACGCCAGTGTTTGTGGTAAGCAAGTATAGGGTTTCCCCGGCACGAGTAGAACTTGTTAGGCAGATTCGCTAAGTCGGTGTGCGACATGTGCGCTACTTTTTTGATGACCTTTATCGGCTGCGGTAACACCGTCATATGTTAAATGTACCACGATCCAAAATCGTGGCGCGGGTAGCTCGGTGCGTGCGCTACCATAAGATGATTATAGTAGGTAATAGAAGTTTTGCGGAAGCTATATACAGAGGCATAGACTGAGTATTCTGTGCCGCACTTGAGATGCTTAACACCCTACATATTGAAACGAACGCACAAGGGCCCAAGTTAATTCATATGATGGAACACATAACTTATTTTATTGACTGAACAGTTGACACCTTCTGAAATGAAGCCTATACTGAAGCAACAGAATATGCCTGATCCGCGTGAAATGTCCTGGCACGTGGGCGCTACCACTCTCAGAAGTTTGCTTTTTCTCTATACCTTCCGCCTTTTCCTGCCCACCGTATACTCACTGCTTTTTCCTTTCTGGCACACATCGCCTCCACCGTCACAGCCGCTAGCTGCGAGACTGCAACCACGACTGCGAGCCACAGACAGCCAGACTTCGCTCCCCTGTTCGCACCGAGTCCTCCGGCCCTCGGCGGCAACCCCCTCTCCCGATTCCAGTCACTGCGTGGGATCGCGCTCCGGACACCAGACCCGCCGCGTTCGACGTGGAGCGCTTAAGAAGCCAACGGCTAGTTCAATTGGGCGCTCTAATAAGCAGTTATTTCGGAAGCCCTTAGTCCGGTCTTGATTTAAAGTATAACACTTTCAAATAACGTGGATGGTCACACAAAGGCGACGAGATAGGCATCTAAAGCGAACAGCGAGGACGGTATGTCTCTCGCTAACGTGTGTGGATTGCTTTGACAGATCTATGGCATTGCGGTGGCGGTGATTCGGCGAACAAAGTCGCGGGAGAGGACTCCCTTCTTTTTAGCACGAAAATGTAGCGTGCGTTGGAGACAGTTGCCTACCGAGGAGTCCGAAACGACAGGTTTAATAACGATACTCAGCCTGGCGAATCCTCCCAGGGGTAGTTAAAGCGCGCTTTTTCTCTCTCTCGTTGCATTGTGCAATAAACGAAGCTTGCAGGATAAGTTCTGCGCTATATACTCAATAGTCCGAGCAGTTAATGTAAACTCAATGATAAATGTCCGCCGTTTTTCCACTTGATGTGGGCGTTGTATGTTATAGTCGTTCCTTGAAATGAAATAAGAACATTGCACGGTTAGCACTGCGTGCATGAGACAGCCACCTATGCCTCCTCATATATCCCCCTGCAATTCTTTCGCAAATGTGTTACAGGCGTAATTAACCGAAGGCAAACACAGTACCAGTGCAAATCGTGACACTGTCATGAGTTCTCACGACACTCTCCAGAAACTACCTTGAGTGCGGCTGATATCTTCCCTAAGAGAGAAGATTGGAGAGTGCCTCGTTTATGCTCAAGGAATAATTGGTTGAATTGAGCCGGGCCGGGCCGGGCCGGGTCGGGCCGGGCCCAAACCTTTCGGGCACGGGCCGGGTACGGGCCGTATTTAAAAACACCGGGCCGGGCTCGGGCGGGTCGGAGCACGGCGTTTTCGGGCCGGGCCGGGCTCGGGCCGGAAAAAGTCGGCCCGTGCAGTGCTCTACTTAGGACTGAATGCATGCGCCTAAAATGCATGCGAAAGCCTATGCTAATGCAGTGTAATATCACCTCGACTGCACTCGCGCCTTTGACACTTACTTTCTTCTTAACTGAACGCGAGTCTCAACAAAAGGCCGCTTCGTCCCCTTAGGCGAGTATTGTGGCAGGAAGGTTAACCTAATCGAAGTTATCGCGTAGTCATATGCCGTGCATCACATCCAAGCCTACGCCAGGCATCATATCGTAGCTGACGACGACAGCAGACGACGGTTTGAGCGAGAGGCGAAGCATGTGGCTGGTTAGAAAGACGTGCTCTCTACAGCAGCCCATTTTATGACGTCACAAAAACGATGTCACTCACTTCTTTCATCGCGAATTTCTGTGGTGGTCGTCACATTATCCCCCTTGCACATCAGATAATTTTTCATATCACCGTAAAGACGTAAACTTAGTGTGTGGGTGTTGTTTCGTGGTAACGTTTCTAGCTTGAGCTCCTTTACGATTCGATGGAATGTGTTGTTAATGCCGTCGCTTTTTTGGTGTGCGTGAAAGTTCTGTGAAAACCATCACCAGTGTCTCCAATTGAGCGGTGAACCGTGTTGAAGCCTCTGCCTTTGTGCTCATGAGCAGGGAACCGCGACCAGTGTGCCGCCGTGAACTCGCATTTAGGAAGCCTGCATTGTGTGGTTGAAGACCGGTCAGTTCGTTTGCCTTGCTTTGTGGTCGTTTGCTTTTGTGACGTACGCCGTTTCGCATCGACTGTGTATGGGCGCGTTACTTCCAGGATAACTCCGTGTTTAGAAACAACCTAGGCGTGTGCGTAGGTGCTGTGTCGACACTTTGAAGTCTTTTGAAGCGGCAGAGACCGTATGGGAGCAGTTCAACAGGTAAAATAATTGGCGACGACGCTACGCTTGGTCTTTTGCCCTTCTACTCCGTTCCTTGGCTTGCGTTAGCGGGTAACGTGCGGACACACCGATACGTTCTGCTGTAATTTTTTATTTTATTTATTTATTTTATACTGCTAGCGTACAGGCCAAAACAGGAGTTGCTACATTGGGCACAAATACAATTGTTAATAAAAAATGCAGAGAGATTGTATTTTCTTTCAAAGAACTTAAAAAAACCATAAAAATTAAGATAAAAAATGGTAATGAATAAGTGCGCAAGATGCTATTTTACGACACACACATCAACTTGCTCAGCAGAACACTCGTCAATGATAAAATGCATTCGGATATATAAATTGTTATTCCGATGCTAGTAAACGGCATTAAGTACAATCGGTAATATCGCTCAGCAATGCCCTTTCAAGTATTGTAACATCATTTGCACGTTGCAACATGATGCTGTAACCTGCTGCACGCATCGGTAGCCTATACAATAATGAAGTTTTTGAAAGAATGTGTTTGTTCTCAAAGGCTGTACGTAATGTCTGTGGCCAGTGCGTGAAAGTGATGTGTCGATAATTAAAGTTTTGGCTATTTCGGTTTCATATTTTCCATACAATAGCTGGAAAGGAAACATTCACCCTGTTGAAGCTTATTCTTTGCTGCACATTAGGAATTGATGCTAGCGTTTTCAATGCAGTTACCAACTGTGTTCGTTTGAATGAGTTAAAAACAAATCGTAAACCCCTATTTTGAACGCGTTCACATTTAGCAATGTTTCTGCGCGTGTGCTGTTCCATAATGGACATGCGTATTCCAGCGATGAAAAAATTGTAGTCTTATCAGCTAGAAGCTTTACCTCAGGTGTCGCATTACTTAGCTTACGACTAAAGTTCCTAGATATTTTTTCCGTTTTTAAGTAGCGAAAAGCTTTGATGTGCCGCTGGCGCATCTGAGTGGTCGGCGTTGCTTTTGGCACCCATGTTCTTCCTAAAGCTGTTACTTGAATGCTGCAGCGAGAGAACGTCAAAGAAAGTTGCGCGTTTCAGTAGGCGTTTCCTTACACGTGGCACGTCTACTATCATATTTCATAGGAACGCGTATGTTGAAGGCCGGACGCTATCTGCGCGCGCGTGCTCTGCTCCACGTGTTTAGGAAGAACATGGCTGCCGACGCGTGCTTTGAGCGAGAAGGTGCCGCGAGAGGAGGTAGTTTTCGCTACTTAAAAACTGAAAGAAGATCTAGGGACTTTACTTACGACTAAGCATCCACGGTTTATTTTGTGACACTGTCAAAAGCGCAACCATTTCAGTGGCAGAAAAATTCGACTTCCGTGCTTTCGACATGGCGATGGCTAAAGAGCAATCGGGTAGTCAGAGGCGTCTGAAGTTCGCGCACGCACGAAAAGTTTCGTTTAGGCTATTGAGGAGGAGGAGGAGAAAGGAATAGGAAAGGCAGGAAGGTTAACCTGGGGCTAAGCCCGGTAGGCTACCGTGCACAGGGGAAGGGGGAGAGAAAGTTCTGGAACATAGAAAGGGCAAAAAAACTAATAAAAATGTGGCAGTGACGCTGACATTGTGGAAGTTGTTTGTCCATTTTCAAAGACGGTTAATTAGTCCAGTAGCATTAAGAAAATGCAGCAACGCCTTTGTTGCTTGGCGTAGCTGAGATGTACAGCGCCATGGACCTAAGATCATCTGAACGGTGAAAATGTTCCTGGTCATCTTTCGCAGTCTTGCATGCAGTTGCATTCGTTCATTGTCATATTTTGGGCAGTGGCATGGGAGGTGCTCGATAGTCTCCTCCACAGTGCAATCGCTGCACTCGGCGCTTTCAGCCATTTGAAGTTTAAAAGAACATGAATGGGTGAAAGCAACGCCCAGTCGCAAGTGGCACAACACTTTCTCTTCAAGTAGGGAAAAGCCCTGCGGAAGCCGCAGCTGCAGTGATGGGTCGAGAGAATGTAGGTGATGATGCGTGAAGCCTGGGGTGTGCCACTGCTTCAGTGTCATATTGCGTGCTACCCTGCATAAGAGTTGGGCTATATCAATTCGGGATAAGGGCATGCGGACAGGGTTCTTTCCTATGAATGCTTTCTTGGCAGAGGCGTCGGCAAGGTCGTTGCCAGATACCGCAATGACTCGGCAGCCACTGAAACACGATGTCGTGCGCTTTTTCGATCGCATGGTGGTGTATTAGGTGTATCTCCGACACAAGTTGCTCGTACGATCCACGAAGTAAAGCTGACAAAAGGCACTGTAGCGCCGCCTTTGAATCGCAAAGTGTTGCCCACCTACTAGCCGCTTGTTGGTCAATATATTCAACGGCGCTTCTGATAGCAACAAGCAGCAACTTCCGAACCAGTCGATGTTCTTACGTGAGAGTTCATGAAGCTACGGCTGATGCATCGTGGTGGTACAAGGAGAGCGCCGGTAGAGCTAATCCGAGTGGTGTATATCCATCCGTATAGACATATTCCATGTTGGTAAACAGTGGTAGGCACCGGCGATATAACCAGTGCTTGTGTCGACGTCGCGGCGCGGAGGCCCCGCCCACCGCTTGCCGCGGCCCTGCACGGTCGCGCCACCGCCGCCGGCGAAGCGCGTGCGAAAGCTGCCTCCGAGCACGGGGCGCCGACGGCGTGTTTACAACAGTTTGCGAGGGGAAGCCGCGTAAGATGAAGTTGCGTTAGCTCTGTAGGAAGCATGCAATGAATGTAGAAAAGAATGTGCCGAAGCCCAGCTATGGCAAGATGTGAGAAATTTATTGGAAGGATAAGCACCTTGCCACATGATGCGAACGATCGCGAGCTATAATGTCGGCATCGCTTCGTGCGTATGCTTTAATTCGGTAACTAGCGCAAGGATGAACCACTTGCAGCAGTGAGACTTGTTTAAATACGACTTGAAGATGCCTCAGCTAAAATACTGTTTCGGACTAAAGCCTCTAATCCCTACTCGAAATCCTTGCGCAAAAACAAATGTAACGGAATAGGTACTCAAGCATGCGATATTGGTGACGCTATAACCTATGTAAATACGGCTGTGATAACGCACACACACAGAAAAAAGCAATAACATGCCAAGGACAAGGCTCTCAAATAACTGGTAGCAAGGCGCATAACCGCGGCTTGCGGCTCTGCCCATACGCTCAGTTCCGATCGTTAAGGCGTGAAGTCCTGTCACGACGCGGCAAATTTCAAGCGTGTAGTTCATTAGAGCAGTGACAATCGAAAAAACAAAATTTAAGCGGATCGTAACCACTACAGCATTGCCAAAGACACTTCTGGTGTGTATGCTATCGCAGCCACAAGCAATTTTCAGTGTCACTGTAATCGGCCTTTCGCTCTCTGCTATGTGAATTAAGCTCTTATATATTTGTTTCATTTGAGCGATTGAAATTCGTATGACGTATGTATAGCTTCCCCACTTCAATAATACACGGCGACCGCGATTACTTCTACACATCGAGCTAAGCTAACGTCGTGCGCGCTTTGCGGTAAGCGTCATCGCTCTGTGTCCGCACTTTGTTTATGCCAAGAAACTTGGTGTCCAGCATTACACTTGACAAACTTGTGACAATGCTATTTCTCTCAAATGAAACAAGCCGCACTAACGCCAAATAATTACACATATGCTTAGTCGTGACGAAAACGTTTGGCGCATAACCGATGCGCCAAACAGCCGGCATTACAGGTTCGTCCCTTTCCTTAAGACAGACATGAGCAGGAAACCGATAAAAACCTATCGCATATATCTTGTGCGTTGTTGAGCAACCACCCCACGGCGCAGTCATCGGTGAACACATTTTTCTTCATTGCACGGCGGTGAGAAGCGCCCGCACCAGCGAAAACGCAGCGGCTGCTACGGTAGGCGCGCCGGCGGATGCCTACCATGCGAAACCAAAACTGGATGGTTGGTGCACTTGTAACACTCCGCCGACGGGAGCGCTGATCGCGGCGGCACGCTCGTCTTTGGGGTGGTAGAAGCTCCGGTCGCAGGGCTGGCGGTAGCTTTAAAACCGAGTTATTCGCGTTTTCCTGCGTTTTTTTTTTCTTCCAAAGGCCGTCGTACTTCGGCTCACCGTTCAGCAACAAGATTTGTTGTGTCCTCGGCCGTAGCAATATATAGATCACCAGAGAAAAATATTTATAGCTTCCGGAAAGATCAATGCTGAAGGAGAAGCACGGTCGCTTGCGCGCGAGTTCCGTCGACGCTCTCTATTCAGCAGACGACATATGGTGCTAGTTTGCAATGTAACGGGCATTCTGTCCCCCGGCATTCTGCGTGGAGTACGTGAAAGGTGGGTTGTCAAAGGGAGGGAGTTGGTGCGCGCGTTCCGGCAACGCTCTTCTACTCGCAGACGACAGGTGTTGTCAATTTGCAATGGTTCGCGCTGCTTTTAACGAACCGCTTGTGTGGGATACCAGCCTGTGATACGCACAGTCGTGTGGACTAAGGCGCTCCGTACATTCCGTCCGCGGCTCGCGCTGTTGTTGTTGTTTCCTTCAAGTCTGGCACATGCCCACCCTGGGGGATTGGCCAAGATGTAGAAGTTGAAATAGTTAAGCTAAGGTACTATGGAATACCAATCAGAATCGAATAATCAAGATTAAATGAACAGTGATGTGTACGAATTTATGAAAAGAACCGGCCTGAATCAATTACGAATTTTGAAACAGTAGAGAACACATCCCCGTGGCAATGTCCTAATGAGGAGGCTCCCAAAGATAGAACATTAGACACGGTTAGCTGCAACCCAACCCTATGAAAAGAATCTTCTAATGTGCGTTTTCCTAATGAGGATAACCGAGTGCATTTTAAGAAATAATGTGCGATAGATTGGTCTTCGCCGCAATATGGACACAAAGGCGATTGGGCCAGGCCAGCTCTGTGCATATAAAAGTTTAGTTTTGGAATGCGACAACGTAACTGCGTAAAGGTAACTTCTAGTTTTCTGGAGAGGAATGCATTTCTATTCCAAGGGAATAAGAGGTGTCGATAGTCATTTAGATTAGTTAATAAAGAATTACTACATTCCTGCTTTATCGCCCTTCTCCTAAATCTTGCAGCAGTTATGAGCACTGATGCCGGAAGTAGAGGCACAATTGGACCACTAAGAGACGCCCTCGCCAAGCTGTCCGCCGTTTCGTTCATTATAATTCCTTTGTGACCTGGCACCCATACCAATCGAATTACCGTTACATGACTAGGGACAAGGGAATGAAAAGTACGTAGGATGCGAGAATCACTGTTAGCAGTAAGGGCTGTACATAGAGAAAGAGAATCTGTGGCAATTACGACTGATGAGATAGCTGAACTTAATTTTTGTAGGGCCATAACAGCAGCCGGAAATTCTGCAAAAAATACTGGTAAGAAATCTGGAAGTCTTAGTGAAAAAGTCCAATTAAAGCTTTCAGAAAAAATGCCAATTCCAGATTTCCAGAATTCCCGCGCTGCTGCCCTTTTCTTTCTTCTTCTTTTTTTTGTCCTAGAGCCCTGCCACGTGTTGGAATGGTTTAGTCTTTCCTTTCGTTGGTACTCAGACCAGAACAAGGATCGCCGTCAATCTACTGGAGTGCCTCTTGCAAAAAGAAAAAGAAAGAAGAAAAGCTCGTTAAAAAACGGGCTATGTGCCGCGTGGAGGCACCTGCCTGTCTAAACGCCGCACCAAGGAGTTGAGCTAGGCACCGGATAACAAAAGCCTCTGATAGGCGTCCTGCTGTATTCCTTCCAGTCGTGTTTCTCTTTCTTTCTTTCTTTTTGGTTTCTAACAGAATCTTTCAAAACGAGTTAGAACCGTATTGCTTAGTTCAGCCTTCATTATTTAGAAAAAAATAAATAGACGTACGTTGTCGACGCTTCCTGGCACAGGCCCCGCGTTTTGTCACTAAGTACGATTAACGGAAATAAACAGATCAGGTCTTGCAGTCCGTGGCTTCACAGCTTCTCATTCCAAGACGCGCACACAAGCATTATGCTCACACGTAATGGATACAGCTACAGACTTTCACTGCTTTATTGTGGATCCTTTTATGGGACTAATATATTGTTACGGTTGCAGAGAAATATTTATACCGTGTATTTACAGATATGTACAGGTGACGCGCCGCCAGCAAAGCTGTTGTTAAGCAACAGCAGCTTTGCGTCTCAGTCGTCAACGTTCTCTTCTTTGCTTCTCCGTAACACTACCCCGGGCGAAAGAGGCATCGTCCCGGTGCCTCATAAGGGGTCATCGGCTATGGCGTTGTAGGATTTGAGGTGACAGACGGGAACAATGTCAGGGGATATATCGCACTGGATGGCGTGGTGGGTCCGACGGGAATAATCTCGTAAGTGACATCGGTAACTTGACGTAGCACGCGGTAAGGTGCTTTGTAACGCGGAAGGAGCTTCTCGGAGAGCCCCACTCGGCGACAAGGGGACCAGAGGAGCACGAGGGAGCCCGGTGCAAAGTATGCGTCCTGGTGGCGGCGATTGTAAACGCGCTTCTGATTTTCCTGGGATGCCAAGAGACGAGTACGGGCCAGTTGACGGGCATGGTCAGCACGAGCGATGGCATCGCGGGCATATTCGCTCCTCAAATCACGCACAAAGGGAAGCGAGGCGTCTAATGCTAAGACCGGGTCGCGACCGAACAACAGATAAAAGGGAGAGTATCCAGTAGTGTCGTGTCGGGACGAGTTGTAAGCGAATGTGACGTAGGGTAACGCGATGTCCCAGTCGCGGTGGTCGGGTGAGATGTACTTGGAGAGCATGTCGGTAATGGTCCGGTTTAGTCGCTTAGTAAGGCCGTTGGTCTGGCGATGGTAGGAGGTAGTCAGTTTGTGCTTCGTGGAGCAGGAGCGGAGGATGTCGGCGATGACTTGAGAAAGAAAAGTGCGACCGCGATCGGTGAGGGGCTGTCGGGGGACACCATGCACTAATATGATATCGCGTAGCAGGAAGTCGGCGACGTCGGTGGCACAGCTAGTCGGGAGAGCTCGGGTGACGGCGTAACGCGTCGCGTAATCCGTAGCGACAGCGATCCATCTGTTGCCGGAGGTGGACTCGGGAAAAGGCCCGAGAAGGTACAAGCCTACGCGGAAAAATGGTTCGGCGGGAATGTCGAGGGGCTGTAGGTACCCGGCAGGGAGCGCCGCTGGCTTCTTCCGAAGTTGACAAGGCTTGCAAGCAGCAACGTGTCGCCGTACGAGGCCGGGCCAATAAAAGCGACGGCGTACGAGGTCGTAGGTGCGAGTAACGCCAAGGTGTCTGGCAGTTAGTGCGTCGTGAAGCTCGTGAAGAATGTTGTAGCCAAGGTGGCGAGGAACAACAAAGAGAAAAGGTGAGCCGTCGAGATGAAAATTACGGCGGTACAAGATGCCGTCCTTCAGGGCGAACCGCCTTAACGACGGGTCAGCGGGAGTGCGTTCAAGTTGGTCAATGAGGGTCCGCAAGGTAGCGTCGTGATGTTGCTCGTCGGCCATCTCCATGAGTTGAGATACAGAAAGGACACAGTCTGAAGGGTCTGTATCTGCGTTGTCGGGCTTGTCAACATGGTAGCGGGACAAGCAGTCAGCGTCGCTATGTAGGCGCCCTGATTTATGGACCACAGAATAGGAATACTCCTGCAGGCGCAGAGCCCATCGCCCAAGCCTCCCGGTGGGATCTTTTAAGGAAGACAGCCAACAGAGGGCGTGGTGGTCGGTAACAACCGAAAAGGACCTGGCATATAAGTATGGTCGGAATTTCACAACCGCCCACAGAAGAGCGAGACATTCTCGTTCTGTAATAGAGTAGTTTCGCTCCGCAGGTGACAAAAAATTACAGCATATCCACGGAGTGAATGATGATGAGTGGGCGAAGCTCGGGATGTGCATCGTAGATCGTGCCGAGTTCCGGATTAATTTAGTTAACGCGCATGCTACGAATCCTCACGGTTCAACTATGCACAATGCACAAGTGAAATCTCCCACCGGCACTTCATTGCAAGTCAAGATCCAGTGTGTATATATATATATATATATATATATATATATATATATATATATATATATATATATATATATATATATATATATATATATATTGTTACGACTACAAGAAGGCATTCGCAGACCGCCAGCTGAGAAGCACGCGCTGCGCCTACCGGCGTTTTGGATGAAGACGAAGTTGCTGCGGCTGCTCCAGTATTCTCTGTAGTATTCTCTGTGGAATACAGATCTAGTTCTGCCTTTTCGCATTGCGGTCCCGTGCCAGTTTATTCTGCGTCGCGACACTGGTGGAGGTGCTGGGCTTCAACCCCTGATGCTCGGGACTCCTTTGCGGAGCGACACTTCTGGACCGAACGCGCAGGAAATTCCTGCTGTGGATACCCCTGTCCACCGATACAGCCGCCGACAACGAGGCCTAAGCCCTGAGCTGATTCCCTTGGAACTCTCCCCGTCAAGGAGCCCTCCTCCGTCTGGAGCAATGGCCACCGAAGGCGCCTCACAGGTGACTCTTGAGCACCCGCGAATTCCTGAGACCTTCCACGGTGAAATTTATGAGGACGTTGAGGATTGGCTCGATCAGTACGAGAGAGTCGCCCGGGCGAATCGTTGGAATCCAGACCAGAAACTATCGCACGTCTACTTCGCCCTGGCGGACAGCGCTCGCACCTGGTACGAGAACCGGGAAGGCACACTATCTGCCTGGAGCGAATTTAAACAACAGCTGTTGGATGCGTTCGCCAACAGCGACCGTCGCGATTTGGCTCAGCAGCTCATCGAGTCGCGTATCCAGAAACCGAATGAGAGCGTTGCCATGTATGCGGAGGATATGACCCGCCTTTTTCGCCGAGCGGACCCGGAGATGCCCGAAACCAAGAAAGTCCGACATTTGATGCGAGGCGTAAAGGAGCAACTGTTCGCAGGTCTCCTTCGCTACCCGCCAACAACTGTTGCGGAATTTATAAAGGAGGCTACAACGATCGAACGAGCACTTCAGCAACGGTGCCGCCAGTATGACAGACTACACAACGCGTCCATCGGCGTCTCTGCCTTAACTGCCAACGAGTGTTCCCTGCGAGAGCTCATCCGCGAGATCATTCGCGAGGAGCTTCGAAACCTTGCGACTCCGCAAGAACCTGTGGCTTCAGTTGCTGAAGTGGTGCGCCAAGAAATCAGGCAAGCATTTTCGTTGTCCTCAACCATTACAAGACCAGCGGTCTGTAAACTACGCGTCGGCCGTCCGTCATCAACCTACAACGCCGCAGAGCTCATCACCCGTCGCCCGTCCTTGCAATGAGACGTTCACCCCGTCTTATGACGTGTCACGGCCGACCCAGCAGGCGAGTGCACCCGTGGAAACGTCACCTCACTACCCTCCGGCGGCTACTTCAACTTGGTCTCAGAGGACGCCCATCAGTCGACCACCTGTTCGTAAGACAGAATTTTGGCGGACCGTCGACCGCCGTCCCATTTGCTACCACTGCGGCGAAGTAGGGCACGTCTATCGTTATTGCCCCTATTACGACCCTGCATACTCCTTTACAACCGCCTACCCTCGTGCTCGTTTCGAGACCCGACGTGATGCCGGCGTCCCTGCGCCAGCACAGCCGTTCGCCGTACCTTCTCGCCGACCCCGCACTCCGTCACCTGCTCCCAGCTCCTCACCGAACCGTCGTCTTTACGCCGATACAGCCCGAAGCCGATCCCCGAGCCCTCGCCGGGGAAACTAACAGCAGCGACCTTTGGGGGGAAGGTTGCTCTCCGTCGAGATGCCACAACTCCCCCGACCCCGACAGGACGACCGAATGATACGACTTTGCCGACGACAGAGGAAATTGTAACCGCTGAAATAACTGTTTGCATCGACGGACGCCCAGTGACGGCGCTTGTAGATACTGGAGCGGATTTCTCCATAATAAGCCAGAAGCTCGCCGACTGCCTAAAGAAAGTCAAGACTATCTGGACGGGGCCTCACATAAGAACTGCTGGGGGTCAGATGATGACGCCCACAGGCAAGTGCACAGCTCGAATTACAATTGGTAGCTCGGCTTTCGTTGCAAATTTTGTCATTCTGCCGGAGTGCTGTAAAGACTTAATCTTGGGAATGGACTTTTTACGTGAATACGGCGCTATTATAAACATTCCCAACAGATCTGTCACGTTTTGGATGGGCCCTGATGCAGACGAACCCTGTACGGACCAGTGGTGTCAGCCTTTGCGCATTTCTGATGACGGCATAACCATCCCACCGAGATCAAGCGTTCTTGTGTCCGTCACATGCGACACACAAAACAATTCCGACAGCATCGCCGAAAGTATTCCAGCATTGCTCTTCAGCCACGGCGTCTCTGTTGCAAGGGGCGTCGTTAACATAGACCGCGGACGCACGCAAGTTCTGCTAACAAACTTTAGCCCTCAGCGCCGACACCTCACGAGAGGTATGACTGTGGCTTATGTAGAAGAGTTCACCCAGGTGAGAAACTGCATGACTGTGGAAGAAGATGGCACAACCGACCAGACGCCGACACCCCTATCCGTCGATATTGGCCCTACTTTGCTGCCTGCACAGAAGGAATGCCTCTTGGAGCTCATTCATCAGTTCCAGGACTGTTTCTCGTCGTCGTCCAGGGTCGGCCAAACGACGCTGACCAAACATCGCATTATCACAGAAGAAACAGCCAGGCCAATTCGACAAAACCCGTACCGTGTGGCCCCGCGGGAACGTGAGGCCATAGAAAATCAAGTACAGCAGATGCTACAAGATGACGTTATTCAGCCGTCGAAGAGTCCGTGGGCATCGCCGGTTGTATTAGTGAAGAAAAAAGATGGCAGCTTACGTTTTTGCGTAGACTATCGGAAGCTCAATCAAATCACAAAAAAAGACGTTTACCCGCTCCCTCGTATAGACGATTCCTTGGACCGACTTCGGCATGCGCGCTATTTTTCCTCAATGGATTTAAGGAGCGGATATTGGCAAATAGAAGTTGACGAGAGGGATCGGGAGAAGACAGCATTTATAACGCCTGACGGTCTCTATGAATTTAAGGTGCTTCCTTTCGGCTTGTGCTCCGCACCTGCAACTTTTCAGCGGTTAATGGACACCGTATTGTCAGGCCTCAAGTGGCAAACATGTTTAGTCTATTTGGACGACGTGATTGTATTTTCTACGACATTTGACGAGCACTTGAGGCGATTACGAGCGGTTTTTCATGCCATACGATCTGCTGGTCTCACGCTAAAGCCTGAGAAGTGCCATTTTGGCTTTGAAGAGCTTCTTTTTCTAGGCCATGTCGTCAGCAACGAAGGTGTGCGGCCTGACCCCGGAAAAATAGCTGCGGTTGCAAATTTTCCGACTCCATCGGACAAAAAGGCAGTTAGACGGTTTTTAGGTCTGTGCGCCTATTACCGACGCTTCATTCAAAATTTTTCACACCTTGCGTCGCCGTTGACACGCCTCACCAGAGAAGACGTCACATTCGTCTGGGGTGAAGATCAGCAAAGAGCGTTCAACGAGCTACGGGATCGCCTTCAAAAGCCGCCTGTCCTCGGACACTTTGACGAACACGCCCCGACAGCACTCCACACCGATGCCAGCAATGTCGGCTTGGGAGCTGTACTGGTGCAGTGGCAAGACGGTGCCGAACGCGTCATTGCTTACGCAAGCAGAACCCTTTCCCGTACGGAAGAGAATTATTCTACGACGGAAAAAGAGTGTCTTGCCGTGGTTTGGGCGGTTATGAAATTTCGCCCTTATCTGTACGGCCGCTCTTTTAATGTTGTCAGTGACCATCACTCGCTTTGTTGGCTGACGAACTTAAAAGATCCATCAGGACGACTGGCACGCTGGAGCATTAAGCTCCAAGAATTCGACATGGCTATAGTCTACAAGTCGGGTAAGCGGCATACGGATGCCGACTGTCTTTCACGCGCCCCCCTCGAACCCGCTAATTCAGAGGACGAAGACGATGCCGCGTTTATTGGAGTTGTGGACACGACTACAATCGCCCAGCAGCAGCGCGACGACCCGGAATTGGAGCCAGTTATTAGCTTTTTGGAAGGTCGCACTTCCACCGTTCCAAAGATATTTGCAAGAGGACTCTCGTCATTCCGCGTGCGTAACGATGTCCTGTACAAGGTGAACTTTTCTCCTAACGGCAACACTTACTTACTGGTGGTCCCAACGCCTCTCCGACGTGAAATATTACAGGCATCTCATGACGAACCAACGTCCGGTCACTTAGGCTATACCCGAACGCTATGTAGAGTGAGACAGAAGTATTACTGGCCGAGACTCGCAACGAACGTTCGACAGTACGTCCGCACGTGCCTTGAATGTCAGCGGCGGAAAATGCCAGCAGCCAAACCAGCAGGGTTCCTTCAACCTGTTGAAGTACCCGTAGCCCCATTTTCTCAAGTCGGCATGGACCTCCTAGGCCCATTTCCAACTTCTGCTTCGGGTCGCAAGTGGATTATTGTTGCGACAGACTACCTCACTCGCTACGCCGAAACCAAAGCTCTGGAGCGGGGCACAGCAAGTGAAGCTGCCAGATTCTTTATAGAGAACATTGTCCTGAGGCACGGCGCTCCGAAAGTAATAATAACCGACAGGGGAACAGCATTTACAGCTGAGTTATTGAACACAGTATTAAGACTCAGTGGCACTTCTCATCGCCGAGCGACGGCGTATCATCCCCAGACGAACGGTCTGACGGAGCGCCTGAACAAGACACTCGCCGATATGCTTTGCATGTATGTCGATGTGGAGCATAAGAACTGGGACGAGGTCTTGCCGTATGTCACCTTCGCGTATAATACGGCCCAGCAAGAGACCACACGAATGACGCCGTTCCGGCTTTTACATGGCCGCGAAGTCACCACCATGCTAGACGCAATGCTACCACACGAATGCGATAGCGGCGAAGTGGATGCTGTTTACATTACTCAGCGTGCTGAAGAAGCCCGACAGCTGGCGCGCACACGTATTCATCGGCAGCAGGAGTCCGATTCGAGACGTTACAACCTTCGTCACCGACTAGTCTCGTATGAACCGGGAGATAGAGTTTGGGTTTGGACGCCAATTCGCCGCCGCGGCCTCTCCGAGAAGCTGCTGAGGCGGTACTTTGGCCCTTATAAAGTTCTCCGACGTCTTAGCGATGTTAATTACGAAGTCGTCCCCGAGAGTTCACATTCCACAAGGCGTCAGCGGCATATACCGGAGGTTGTTCACGTGGTCCGGATGAAGCCCTATCTATCTGAATGACATCCACTGTACACCAGCGTACACAAGTTCTGTTGTTGAGACGACAAAGCATCGGGACGATGCTTTCTGGAAGGGGAGGCTATGTTACGACTACAAGAAGGCATTCGCAGACCACCAGCTGAGAAGCACGCGCTGCGCCTACCGGCGTTTTGGATGAAGACGAAGTTGCTGCGGCTGCTCCAGTATTCTCTGTAGTATTCTCTGTGGAATACAGATCTAGTTCTGCCTTTTCGCATTGCGGTCCCGTGCCAGTTTATTCTGCGTCGCGACAATATATATATATATAGGTTTTGCTGGTGAACGCTTCTCCAACGCGAGCAGTCGGTATTTCTCAATCAAGAAACTCGCTAGGAGACGCTGCCTGCGCCGACGTTGTCTCTCGCGTTTGCCGGGGCAGTGTCGAGTTTGCCGGGGAGCGCGTGGCTCCCGGCGCTCGCGGCGAGGGCGAGCGCCAGGTGCCACGCGCTCGCCCTCGGCGCGTGCGTGCGCTCCAGCAGGCACGCGCCGGTGGCTACCTACTACTAACTACTACTACTACTACTACTACATACATCGGGGACGCACGAAATGGCTGCTAATGGGGAATGAGAGACAGAAGAATTCGGCTTTTAGTTAACGCGCACGCTGCGAATTTTTTATTGTTCAACAACGCACAGGAGAAATCTCCCACCGGCACCACCTTGGAGGTCAAAGCGTAAGACTGGTTACGCACTACTACGACTACGACGAGGGACGAACGGGTGCCGCTTTAAGGAGCTTCGCCCCTAAAAGACGGCTCGCGTAGGCAATGACACGGTCATGGCCATGTTGAACTTGTGCCAAGACAGCACCAATGCCGTGGCCACTAGCATCGGTGCGCACCTGTGTAGGAGCTGAAGCGTCAATGTGGCCTAGGACTGGTGGGGTGGTGAGACGAGAGAAGGCGGCAGCCTGAGACGCTTCCCAGGAAAAGGGCACACCTTTCTTCAAGAGGTCGGTGAGTGGGCGTGCTATGGTGGCGAAATCTTTGACAAAACGGCGAAAGTAGGAACAAAGGCCCACGAAGCTGCGGACATCTTTCGCACACTGCAGAACAGGAGAGTCTTTCACGGCGCGAACTTTCGCGGGGTCTGGTCGGATCCCCGACGCGTCGACGACCTGTCCAAGCACAGTGATTTGGCGGTGTCCGAACTTGCACTTCTTCGAATTTAGCTGCAGGCAGCCTTGCGAAAAACACCAAGAATCAATGAAAGGCGCTCAAGGTGTGTGCTCAACATAAGCGAAAACACAATAACATCATCGAGATAGCAGAGGCAAGTTGACCATTTAAAGCCTTGCAGCAATGAGTCCATCATATGCTCAAAGGTGGCCGGAGCGTTGCAGAGACCAAAAGGCATAACCTTGAAACGCGGTCTTTTCACGATCGAGATCATCCACAGCGATTTGCCAATATCCGGACCAAAGGTCAATCGAGGAAAAGTACTGTGCACCATAAAGGCAATCAAGGGCATCGTCTATACGAGGCAGAGGATACACGTCCTTTTTCGTGATGCGATTGAGGTGACGGTAGTCAACGCCGAATCGCCATGAGCAGTGGCGTAGGCAGGCATGGGCTGACCGGGCTGAAGCCCCCCCCCCCGAAATTTTTCCAGCCGGTGCCCCAATGCCCATCTATGCTGGCCCATCACATATACGAACAAAGGTGTCCACTCGGCGAAGGTGCGGCTATGGGCATTCGCGTCTCTGTTGTGGGCTTAAAAACGAAGAACGCGGCTCTTTCAACTCGCCAAGGAAGTTGTCACTCTATGGCGGGGAAAGCTGTAGCTTGTCTGCAGGAAACGGTGCTGGCAAACGAGGGGCATATGTCATTTACCGGCAAAGGGTGCTGCGATTAGAGACTGAAAAGGGAGCCTGCAGTCTTTGCAGCACAGCGCCGCAGCAGGCAGACGCTTCTGCAATGTGTTGGCAATTAGCTCTCTGCGGTGATGGACAAACATGGCAAGTCTGCGTACCCGGAAACATGCGTGTCTTTGCTGCGGGTGAAACGTTCGTCGACAAAGGTCACAAAGGTAGCGAACCAAGCACAAAGCAAAGTATGCCGCTTTTCCCTGTGCAACGCCTTCTCCTGTGCCGCCCAACCCTTCTTCCCCTCTTATTCCTGTTTCTGTGAGGCGCTGATGCTTTTCGTGCGTTGTAACTTGTATGCGGTCGCGTGGGGAATGTGGCGTACAGTGCATGCGTTTTTTTTTTCTTTTTTTGAGCAGGGCCCCTACGTGGGTGGCCCAATACAGCTTCGCTTTCGTCACTTTTCTTCACTTACACATGGTAGCAATGCGCGCTCACGGCGTACTCTTCCGAGGACGATGCCGCAGAGAGAGGAAATTTCAACCAACCTTCCGAGTGTACAGCACTGCTTTGCAGTGTTATCCACAAGCAAGTGTAGTGGAGTTAGGCAGCCGAGCTGCCGTACTCAAAGAAACAACAGTGTCAGTTGCAGAAGAAGGAATAATGAGTGTTTATTCTTGGCCACGCTTTTATAGGCATGCGGTTGCTTATCCGCTGCCGCGTCAGCGCATCTGACGACGAAGTTAAACGTCACGCAGTAGACGTTATCACATTCCTTCCCCCATGATCTTTTTGTTTAGTTCAGTGACGGAAATCGTGCGGCACGTATCGGTCTGGCTCTTTCCGTGCCCGCTGGCTTCTGCGCAGGGCTGGTGGAGAGTCAGAAGGCTCTTCCTCTGGTGCCTGAGAAAGTTCTTCGTGAGCCACAAGCAAGGGCAATTTCTGCCTCCCTGTTGGCGGCGGAACCACCACTGTTGTGTCATCGGGAAGATGTTCTGCCGTGGTTGCCTCCGGATGTGCTTGCTGGGCCGTGGTGGGAGCCTCCCGAAGACCTGCCGAGTCCTCTGTCGAGGGTCGTGTCAAGGCCTCTGAACCGACGTTTGATCCTGCATACTTAGAAGAACTGCGTGAGCGTAAATGGTCAACATGAACGTGCCGGACTGTGTTCTGAGTCTCTACCAGATAGGTCACAGGGCTAACTGGTCGCACCACTTGCCCTTCCGTCCACGATACCTTCTCTTGCCTAACAGTTTTCACGTACACCCAGTCTCCTTCTCTAAATGACCGGAAAGAAAATCTCCGTTCGTCATGCTGCCGTTTGACCGTTTCCTGCTTTCTATGCATGTCGTCTCGAAACGATGGCCTTAGTAAGGACAACTTCGTGCGCGGCGTTCGCCTCAGAAACAGTTCGGCGGGGAACTTGCCTGTTGCTGTGTTAGGCGTGGTCCGATACGCCAGCAAAAAGTCGTCCAGTCTCTCCCTCAGCGACCTGCTGTTACTCCCCTTGTCGTGCATTAGCTGCTTGCGAAGGCTCCTCTTAACGGTTTGCACTGCTCTTTCAGCAGCCCCATTGGATTCAGGATGGTACGGCGGGCTGTAGGTGCGCCGGATACCGCAGGCATCGAGGAAGTCTTGGTACTCCTGCGAAGAAAACTGGGGGCCGTTATCAGAAACCAGTTGCTCAGGGAATCCATAAGAAGCAAACAAGCTCCCCAAGCGCTCAATAGTCTTTTCGGCTGTAGTTGAGTGCATAGGAAACACTTCGATCCACTTTGAAAACGAGTCAATACACAACAGGAATGTTGTTTTTTCGAAGTCGAAAAAATCCACATGCACTCTCTGCCAGCACCGGGCGGGAAATGGCCATGGCTCTAGTGGTGGACGAGGAGCGCTGTTTTGCATCTCTTGACAAATGCTGCACCTCTTTACTGCTCTTTCTATGTCTGCGTCGAGCCCCGGCCACCATAGCAGACTACGTGCTAGCATCTTCATGCGTGACGCACCGGGGTGTTCTGCGTGCAGCAGTCCTAACACCGCGTCTTGCAACTTTGTTGGCACAATAACCCGACTTCCCCACGTGACACAACCTGCTTCCAACGATAGTTCCAAACGCCTGTTATAATATGGTGCGAGCTCCGCATCTTCGACTTGCGCTGGCCATCCTTCCAAAGTATATTGATAAACCTTGCTAAGCGTGCAGTCATACTTGCTTGCTTTAGCGACGTCCTTGGCGGTCAGTGCCGTCGTTTCAAAAACAGCGAGGGTATCTGTCTCCTCGGTCTCTGTTCCACTTGAAACAGGCAGCCTCGAAAGTGCATCTGCCACTTGCATTTCAGATCCTTTTCTGTATCTCAAGTCGTAACGATAAGACGACAAGATTAAAGCCCATCGCTGCATGCGAGCGGCCGCTAAAGATGGGACTTGCTTTCCTGACCCTAAGATGCCTATCAGCGGCTGGTGGTCCGTGAACAACGTGAATTTCCGCCCGTATAGATAGCGATGAAATTTCTTGAGGGCAAAAATTATCGCCAACGCTTCTCGCTCGATCTGGGCATAGCCACGTTCCGCCTGCGATAGTGTTCTGGACGCGAAAGCGACGGGTTTTTCTGTTCCATTTGGAAGTCTGTGGAAGAGAACTGCGCCGAGCCCATACTGCGACGCATCGCAGCTAACAGCCAAGGGTTTTTTTGGATTGTAAAAACCGAGTACTGGGCTTGTTGTGAGCAAGTTCTTCGTTTCTTGAAACGCGAGAGCACATTCGTCCGTCCAATTCCAACGCTTACCCTTCCTGAGAAGCTCATACAGCGGCGCAGCTCTGGTTGCCAAGTTGGACAAGAACTTTGCGTAGAATGTCACCATTCCAAGGAACGACTTTAACTCTGTTGTATTTGTGGGCTCCGGTGCCTCCTTTATCGCCCTTACTTTTGATCCCAGTGGCCTGATTCCCTCCGCTGAAATTCCGTGGCCCAGATAGCGAACTTCGCTGCAAAAGAGCTTGCATTTTTCCATGCGCAGCGTCACATTGTGATCGCGTAACCGGGTCAACACTTCTTCCAGCTTCAGCCGACAGTCATGAATACTTGACCCTCCGATGATGACATCATCGATGTAGCACCCTACTTGAGTGACGCCCTTGAGGATCCTGTCCATGAGTGACTGGAATATGGCAGGAGCACTTGCGATGCCAAAAGGGAGCCGCTGGTATTGGTAAAGGCCTTGGTGTGTGTTTACCGTTAAAATACCTTTGGCATGTTCGTCAAGTTCCACTTGCTGGTAAGCAGAAGCAAGGTCAAGAACGCAGAATACCTTTGAGCCTGCCAAAGTTGCGAATAAGTCTTCTGGCAGAGGCAAAGGGTAGTGCTCAGTCAGTAGCGCAGGGTTAACCGTGACCTTGTAGTCGCCACACAGCCGTACTTTTGCTCCCCCATCTTTTGGTACTACCACCAAAGGAGTTGCCCAATCGCTCCTGGTGACCTTTTTCAATATTCCAGTCCGTTCTAAGGCGTCCAGTTCCTCAGACACAGCTTGCTTCAGCGCAAATGGCACTGGTCGAGCCTTGCAAAATACTGGCTTGCTGTTTGGTTTCAAGAGAACGTGCGCTTTATAGCCAGTTATGAACCCGATCTGCGGCGAAAACACTGCCTCGAAATTCTTCATTAAGTCATCCACAGTCTGATCGTGCTCTACGGCTCGAAGTTCTAGCCAGTTCAACTTAAGCTTCCTCAACCAGTTGCGACCAAGCAGACATGGCAGCTCTCGTCCACCACCGTCTACGATCAACACAGGTAGGGTATCAGTTTGATCACCGTGCTCGACTCGCACGTCCACTGATCCTACAACCGGCACTAGTTCCCCTGTGTATGTCCTTAAAGGAACAGTCGCTTTCTTGACAGTCAGTTGAGGAAACTCGCGCTGAAAAACGGATTTCGGCATGACCGTGACGGAAGCACCTGTATCTATGTGCATCTTGAAGGCTCGCCCTTCAATCCTGACATTGACATAGTAGGCAGACTTGTTAATTTTCATACTGTATATTTCTTGCTCTTCGTCCGAATCCTCTGTCGGACTATTGATTGCATTCAGTGACTTTGTTCTGCCGAGGCGCTGCCTGCACATTTTTCGCAAGTGACCTTGCTCCCCACAATTATGGCACTTATACTTGCGATACCGACAACTTTCCGAAGTATGGCGTTTACCGCAACGAAAACACGCTGGGCACTCAGTTCTGCTCCGACAGCTGTCTTTGGTACGACTGCTTTGCCTGAGGACATCAACTTCCAGCCCGGACCGCTTTTGTGAACTACCTTGGTGCTCTTCTAATGACATTTGCCGAGTCTGTGTTGAGGCTAGCTCACGGTTGAAAGCGATTTTACACGCCTCTTCGAATGTCAATTGTTCAGCTGCGAACAGCTCGCGTTGTGTATCGATGCAGCGTAGCCCGGCGACAAGCCTGTCTCTAAGCGCTTCGTCGAGAAACTTTCCAAACTCACAACTTCTGGCCAACTGCTTTAGCTGCACCACGAATTCGGCCACAGTCTCTTGTTCCAACTGCACCCTTCGATTAAATCGGCATCTTTCGGCTATCACGGCCTTTCGGGGACTGTAGTGACCTTTCAACAGAGTCGTTACCTCGTCATACGTTTTGCTGGCTGGCGAGTGCGGTATTAACAGATTCTTCAGTACCTCATACACTCGAGGGCCTACAGCTGTCAAGAATACAGCTAGCTTCTTGTCTTCAATCACATCATTTGCCGAGACGTAAAGCTCAAATCTTTCCAAGTAGGACTCGAAGCTATCACTCCTTTCGTCAAAAATGTCAATTTTTCCCACCTTCGCCATTGCAGTGACGCCCCCGCAGACGTCGTCTTCACTTCAGGCAGCAACGGAAGACGCACGTGGAAAGCCGACCGGGAATCCCATCCTCGTCGCCAGTGTAGTGGAGTTAGGCAGCCGAGCTGCCGTACTCAAAGAAACAACAGTGTCAGTTGCAGAACAAGGAATAATGCGTGTTTATTCTTGGCCACGCTTTTATAGGCATGCGGTTGCTTATCCGCTGCCGCGTCAGCGCATCTGACGACGAAGTTAAACGTCACGCAGTAGACGTTATCACAGCAAGTAAGCTACGGAATAACGAGTCGACAAAAAGACCGCGCCGCGGTTCATCGCCGAGCGTGCACAAGGGTCAACAACTCCGCTACCAGCAGGCGATGGTCGCGACATTCATTCAAGAAGGGGTGGCGACGCTTTCGCGGCAACATGTCTCAAGGCAGCAGCGGCTCTTCGTTTTCTGGGGAAGGTCATCCTCGCAGCGCCAACAGATGAGCGAGACCTCGAACGCTTAGTCCTTTTCTTCAACTGATTTGTACTTACATGATACCTTATATCCTCTGACAATACAGTGGCTTTTTAATGTGCCTGAGAGATATGGATTATATGTGAATTCTCTGATAATGTTTGAATACTCCCTTGCTATTGCTCAGATGAGGTCACACGATGCCTTGTTAATTACAGCAAGCCAGGAAATTAACTTGAAATAATTTCATTTCTTGAATACAACATACAGGGTTGCCGAAATAACTACCGAAAAATAACAACCGAAATAACTACAGTCACCGTCACGATTGATCTATCAATCAGTACTTGACACAACCCATGAGCGGCCAATGGGAAAATAAAATGAGAAGGAATCTCATTATATCAATACCTTTTTCGGCTACAGTATCTGGTCGACCAACTCGAATATGTTTTTGTTTTCTGGGGGTTTTACGTCCCAAAACCAGTTCTGATTATGAGAGACGCCGTAGTGGAGGGCTCCGGAAATTTCGACCACCTGGGGTTCTTTAACGTGCACTGACATCGCACAGCACACGGGCCTCAACATTTCGCCTCCATCGAAATGCAGCCGCCGCGGCCGGGATTCGATCCCGCTACCCTCGGATCTGCAGCCGAGTACCTTAGCCACCAGACCACCGTGGCGGGGCACTCGAATAGAGAAGGCTACATTTTCAAGCAAAAGTGCAAAAGAGCGCAAGAGAACGGGGACAAAAACAAAACACGTACAAAGGACAGGAATTTCAAGCATGCAAAACAAACTTGCCGACATCGAGCCTCTGCTCATTCAAGTAAATAAATTTATCAGGACGCTTTATTTTGAAGAAACTAGTGTTTAGATGCATGAAACAGGAGAATTCCGCGCAACTCTTAATTCAATGCCAAGTTAAAGCACAGAGAAAGTCCTGCAGTTATCCGCCATTGGCATTGTTACAATTGAGGGCTGTATGGACTACCATTATTTGCTTCCCTGGTGTGCGGAATCGGGGACGATAATATGGCATGTCTGTAACATGTAACTCACTAAACGGGATATTACTTCTCTTTTACGCAGAAGGAAACTCACTCTTCTTGGACCTCGTTTAGTAAGGCAGCGAAATAAGTTATTTACATCAGCCCCCATGTCTTTCAACAGCGACCTAAGTGACAGTGAAATAAGAAAGAAAAAACGTACAAAGCCCGATGAAAGTCATAGGGAAAATATTGCCAGGCGGCATATAGGCGAGCGTGTAAGAACCATAAGAAAGCTTTCTTTTAAAACTTTTTTTTAACCACGATGTGTCTAAATCGAGGGCTAGGCGTGTAATATTGTCAACTCAGTGTAGCAAGCGATCGCATAAGATTAAAACATATGACGTTTCAGTTTGCAAAACCAGTGAGATACGGCTAGTGGTAGTTGATAATCTAGTATTTGTCGATGCTAGTGCTGCATCAAATGAGTACATTTGTGAACTTCGTAAGTTGAAAGCTTACGGCGAACGTCATTGATACAGGAAGTATTGGACTTAATACCGATCCTTGTGCCATTGTGACGCCCCGAGGGGCGTCGGCGGGGCGAGACACGGGCGAGACACCATCCTATTTTTCGGCTGCCGCTGCGGTCAGAGAATCGCTGGGGCTTTCGTTACCCGCGAGTTTCGCGGAAACCTCGCTTTGACTGAAGAGCTGACGTTTGCGCGGCGGCCACAGATGATAGTGTGCATTAGGCGGCGACCTTGAAGAAACAAAATGCCGACGCCAAAGCGAACCCAGCGCGCTCATAAGTGCTTGAACAAAGCCATCGGAGCGTCCCCGGTATGTTTCGATCACCGTCCAACCCAGTAAGCAGAACTGCTTCTCCGACGCTCACATCTGACCGGCCACAAAGGAGCGACTGCCGACAGGCGCGTCTTTTCACCGGGCACTTCCAGCCTGAGGGCACCTATAGACGGTTCCAAATTGCTTGCACGTGGAGTGTTTCGGAATGGAAGCAGTGGTAGCTAACGCTCGTTACGATAATCTGTACACAGGTGTCGCCGGTTAGGCTGTCCGATGTCCTGTCCGAATGTCGAGTTTTGTGTATGTTTATATTTTGCTTCTTATATTTTTGGAGAGGAGCTGGTACTGCGTTACACTGTGGAGGCGAGTCTCAAACAATAGTCGCATGGCAGGTTGGAATGGTGCGATTTCTACCGGCGACGTTGCCGTGGACGCCCTGGTGAGGCGGGGCTGTCAGAGAGAAAAACTCGTCTCAGGACAGAGGACAGGGTGGAATTTTGGAGATTCGGGAGACTTGAAGAATGGCAGTGGCCTTCTGTCGTGTGAAGAAGTAAGCTTCGTTTGCGATCCCTCGTGCAAGCCTGGCCGTTCGGCTCTCCAATCTCGAAAAGACGATGTAGTCTTTGCGAGAGCATGATGCGAGCAGCAATGATCAGGGAGAATCCGTGAGCCACGGCGTCTTCGAGGGCGACATCCGAGTTTCTAACAAAGCACCAGTCCACAGGCCGGTGACGAGACCTGTGCGCCGATGGAGCCCACCCAGATAAGCGTTGTTTTCGTTGACGGCAGCAAGCGCACTTAAGACATTGCGCCGTTAGTTTATGAGCTGTTTTACCCATTGTATCGGCCGTTCATTGATGAGTTTGTTTCCGCTGTTAAATCCTGTGCTGCAATATGCGTTTACGTTGCTCTTTGTTCGCTTTGCGTCATTACGTTCGCTACTAATTGTTAATTGCATACTTCGATCATGTTCACATATTAAAATCCATCTTTTGCCTGTTGCCTCTTTTCTTCCCGGCCCCAGCACGAATCCGGTTTGGTAAAATGGTTCTTGAGGTGTGTGGCCAGAGGGGGTGAGCGAGTATAGTGGGATTACGTGAAGTATTTCGAACGGAGTCGTAGCGTAGTTGTGGTACTTGTGAAGTGTTGTGGCGCAGAACCGCCTTCCCCTTTGCGCGAAGTAGGGACATCTCAACATTCCGGAGTTCACTTCAGTGAGTTCCAAATCAGATTTATCCATCGCAACTTGCATTCCGCATGCCTCGAAGTAACTGTAGGATTAAACTGGCGTTAGTCTCAACAGCATCGTGGGATTTTTAATTTATCTGGCTAGAAGTGTGAAGTGGGAAACCACATAGAAATCTTTTTCAATATTAAGGGATATTTCACCACGGTTCTCAGTTAATAAATGTGTCAGTAATTATTCGTGAAAGGGTAAGTATGGTGGTGTTTGTGAGCTTAGTGGAGACAAAACCACGCTTTGGGAGGCCTACAATGTTAATGAGGACAGCATTTTTCTGTAACGCAAAAGACTTGATTCTTCTAAAGAAGAAGTGGTAATATGTTCACGACAGATAGATCTGGAGCGGCTTAGAATCACAACCGCAGGCGAATCTCTGTTCTTCCTGCAAATGTATGGAAAATTTGGTTAAAGAAGAGCCTGTATAATGTAGCGAACAGGTAAGTTTCGGTGAGGAAACCATAAATACGAAATATATACTAAAATGTCGTGCTGTATGTCTACTAGCATGTTAAGTTGGAGAGAGTCTTCCGCAGTTTATCAGGACAACGCCCCGATCAATTCATAAAGGGTTTCAAAAAAAAATGTGTTTATTATAGCGTCATTTTCAGCTTACCTACCTCAGGTATGCTGCCCGCTGTCCCCCGCTGCGCTTTCTATCACGACGAATTCTTTACAGCATTTCATGCGTATGTGCACGTCGATCATTATACTTTATTTTGAAATTATCATAAAGGTAGTAGCGTGCGCAAGTGACGAATCTTCGCAGTGGCGGGGAAATAAATGTCTTTCTACTAGATTTCGTCGGTACATTGCCCTCTGTGAAAGTTGTGAATGAGCGAGAGTAGCGTTATTTCGGGGCTCAGTTGACATGACAACTGAACGCTGAAGTAGGCTGCAGATGCTGTCCGAATGTATCTCACTGGGCGACGGTCCGCACAAATGCGTCACGTGCATATTTTCGTTCCGAAGTATATATATATATATATATATATATATATATATATATATATATATATATATATATATATAGACACACAGTGAGGCTCCGACTCCGTCCCTTCTGTCCGTCAAAAATTCCGAGCCCCCCCCGAAAAAAATTTCTGGCTACGCCACTGGCCATGAGGCGTCTTTCTTTTTGACTAGCACGACAGGGGACGCCCACGGACTTGACGATGGTGCAATGAAGCCTTTGTCTAGCATCTTGTCTACTTCCGATTTGATGACTTGGCGCTCCGAAGCGGAAACTCTGCAGGGTCGTCGATGTATTGGTGGGTTGTCGCCTCTGTGTATACGGTCCTTCACTAGTGAAGTCTGGCCCAGTCGGACGGTCATCTAAGTCGAATATATTTCTATAAGAAAACAATAAGCTGCCTAGTTCTTCAGCTTCTCCAGGTGCGAGATCGGGAGCAAGCATCTTGGCAATGTCGTCGTCAGTGCCGCCGGCAGACCAGGAAGGCTTACAGGGGGCGTCATCAGCAAAGGGTTCGATCCGTGTAGCCAAGGTTATACCCATGGCCAGCATCTGCTTTGCGAGCCCGAAATTCACCACAGGAAGATGCGTACGATTGACTGTTACCGTCAGTACAGCGTGCGGCACTGTAACGTTGTGTGTGAGGACTGCGGCAGTTACCGGAGCTGATATGTAATCCCCATCGGGAACGGGAGGGGAAGGCGACATTTCGATGTAGGTCATGACCTGTGGCGGAACGTGAACAAAATCAGTCGGGCTTACTCGAACTTCACGCTGAGCTGTATAATCGTCCAGTAGAGGTAGGTCAAGACGGACAGTGCCGGAGGAACAGTCAATTGACGCAGAATGAGCAAAAAGTCTAAGCCAAGTATTAGGTCATGCGGACATTGGTCAATCACAGTGAGAATTACGACGGCATGGCGACCGGAAATGCTCACGCGGGCAGTACACATCCCCATGGCGGCCACTGTGCTGCCGTCGGCGATTCGTACGACTCGAGTAACGGCAGGAGTGATAATCTTCTTTAAATTACGGCGAAGGTGGCTACTCATAATTGATATATGTGCTCCTGTATCTATGAAAGCTGTGACAGGTGTGCCATCAACGTGAACGTCAAGAAGATTGCGTCGTGTAGGTAGCGTCAAAGGAAGATTTTGCGGCGAATGCGACACTGCAGCACTACCTCGAGGTGCCGCATTGTCTAGTTTTCCGGCTGAATCGGTCCTTGGTAGGCCGGCGAGGAGGAGCGGCTAAGCTGGGGAGGACGTGACTGGCGACGTTGGGGCGAGGGCGAGCGAGCATAGCGGCGAGCAGAGGTGGCGGCGTAGGACACGTCGAAGGAGCGACGGGGAGAAGCACTTCGAGGCCGGGTACAACCAGCGGTTGCGGCAATGATAAGAAACATGACCAATTCGGCCACAGCAGAAGCAGATCAGTTTGTCGTCAGATGTACGCCAAGCTGTGGAATTCCTATAGCGGGCACCATAGAGTGGACTGCGGTAGTATCTAGCCATAGGAGCAGGGGAGATGTCAGGACGACTTAGAGAACATGCGGTGGGGAAACCCATGTTGGCGACTTCCTGACGAACCACGGACTTGATCAGCGATGTCGTCTCGGTAGGATTGTTCCAAGGCGTCTGCTGCAATGAGACGGGAAATGCAGCTTCAAGTTCGCGACGCACAATACGGGTGACATTTTCGTTCGACGATTCCAAGTGAGCTTGTTCGGTTGGCTCACTACAAGAGGAGGTCGCAGCAGTATTCGGAAGCCGTGTAAACCGATTAGCTATACGGCGGCTCTTTGCCTGCTCGAAACGGCGGCATTCTTTCATAATTCCGTCGACGGTCGATAGGTTCCTAAAGACCAAGAGGTTGAATGCGTCATCCACAATGCCTTTAAGAATGTGCCCAACCTTGTCCAGTTCTGGCATTGATGTGTCGATTTTGTGACAAAGGGCGAGGACGTCCTGGATGTAGGCGACGTATGACTCGGTAGCACTTTGGACGCGGGTGGCGAGCTCCTGCTTGGCGGCAAGCTGTCAACCGGTCGGGTTGCCAAAAATGTCGGTGAGCTTCTCTTTAAACGAGTCCCAACTAGTAAGCTCTTCCTCGTGCACGTAGAACCATGTTCGTGGTGTTCCGTCAAGGTAGAACACGACATTGGCCAGCATTATGGTTGGATCCCACCTGTTCACCATACTGACCCGCTCGTACATCTTCAACCACTCTTCGACATCGACGTCACCGAGGCCGGTGAACTTGCCAGGGTTTTGCGGTTGAGGCAGAGCCACATATTGGGTCGAAGTAGACGGTGAAGCGGCTGCAGAAGTGGTATCGTCCGCTGGAGGCATGGTCGAAAACTGGGTGAGGCGTCCACTGCGGAGCTCCGTTGTGAAGACGCGTACCCTGCACCTCTCACTAAAATGTTACGGTTGCAGAGAAATATTTATACCGTGTATTTACAGATATGTACAGGTGACGCGAAGCCAGCAAATGATGATGATGATGAAGATGCTCCTGTAGAACTACGGCACTTACCCACCAGGGGGGATTGGCCAAGAGTTATTTGATGATTACGTTTTGATTTTAAATGATTGGAAGGAACAGATAGAGAGAAAAGAAAGGATGTTTTAGAGGGAATTTAATTAGTGGAATTGTACATGTTGACCATTGAAACCTGACAGATGAGTCACCAAAATATATACAGAAGAATATCTTAAGTATGACTTGCAATACTGACGAGAAGAGTAGTCTGTCTTTACGACTGACTTTTTTTTAACAGGAATTGTCAAAATCGCATACACTTTGTCATTTGTATGTAATTGCTCACAGCATTGAATACATCCCTGTGGCAATATCCCAGAGCTGAGGCACCAAAAGATAAAGCAACTTCAGTTGCTAAATTTGGTCCCAACGTACTGATCGGAATTTCTAGAAGTCTTTTACGGAGGAATTTGTACCGGCGGTAAACCAACAAATAATGATCTATGCTTTCAATTTCACGACAGAAATGGCAGAGGGGCGACAAAACCAAATCAGCCCTGTGTGAGTAAAGATTTAGCGGGGGGACACGACATCGAAATCTGCTGAGAATTACTTCCGTTTGCCTTGATGGACACCATTTAGATTTCCATGGGTGATTTAAATGTCCATATTCTGACCAAGCCGTGATAGTTTCCATTGAATCTCTAAGTATAGAAAATTTTCTATATCTGATTGAAGTTATATACAACTCTGCTGGAAGAACTGATATTATCGGTCCTTGAAGAGAAGCTCCAGCTAATGAGTCGACCATTTCATTTAAATACAATCCACAATGACCGGCCGGTACCCACAGCAGTTTTACGAGGCTAAGATGTGGAGGAACTAATGCTAAAAAACGTCTGTAGGGCTTGTGAATTGGATGGAGATGTAAGAGTACAGACCGAATGGGAATTGGTTAAAACCACCCCATTAGTCGCAGCCGCAGGGAGTTTCCTCAGCGCCAAAATGATTGCTAAAAGCTCTGCTGCAAAAATGGTGGTGTAGTCTGGTAATCTCAGTGAGAAGGACCACTCAAGCGTTGACGAAAAGATCCCCACACCTGCCTTTTCGTCCTTCACAGATGCGTTTGTAGCTATTATGTAATTTGTTTGTGCTTGCATAAGGTAGTCTTGCAGCTGATTATTTAAGTACCTAGGAGACAGTAATTTAGCGTTTCTGGGAAAAATATCATCATATTCAATCCTGACCCCTGATTTGAGCCTTTTGATGTAATTAACTCTCGAATGTTAACGTTTATGCTATCTAATTGTCTTTGCACAAATATAATCTGTGGAGTATGGAAGCGGGGCCAATGTGCTAGAAAAAACGAGTCAGGGTCTTTGATGAACACATATTCAGTTCGTCTCAGCGGAAATATAGACAATTTTAGGAATGTTTGTATAGTTAGGATTCGAAATCTGCAAGACAATGTAGGCAAGCGAGCTTCTTGATATAGAACAGTATTGGCTGTACTTGTAGGTTGGCCTATGCAAAGGCGCAGTGCTTCACGCTCCAAGAGAACTAGCGGCTGAGTTTTGTAAGCTGGGGAACCTGAAAATACAGCACAACCGAATTCCATTACTGGGCGCATGTACATCTTGTAAATCATCAGGAGAGCGTCCCTGCGTAACCCAAACCGTCTGTTGCTTGATCTGCGCAGCACACCTAAGGCACGCTGAGCCTTAGACTTTTTAGACTTTATATGATCTATGTGAGAAATTCAAGTTAGCTTTGCATCGTAAATTATTCCCAAATATTTGAGAGAATCGACTTGGGGAATGAGGTCTTGATTGTAATATATGGAGATAGAAATAGGATCACTTAAATGGAACACTGAGATTGAGCTTTTATTAACATTTAAGGACATGCCAATTTTGCAAAGCCAGTTATGAAGCGTATCCATGTATCGTTGCAAATTTTGATAGAGTGAATGAATGTCGCTGTCGGCTGCAAAGAATGCAATATCGTCAGCATAAACAAAGTTGTACACCCTCACAAGTAGGGATGGAGCTCATTAGGACGTTAAACAATAACGGAGAAAGAACTGCTCCTTGAGGAACACCACGAGTTTGTGTGAATCTAGGAGAGTAGCAGCCATCCTTAAAGCAAAAGCATTCCCTAGCTCTCAAAAATTCTGCTATCCATGCTATAAAATATTTTGGAAAGTTATAGGTCTCTAGGGTTGGGGGTCAGAAGAATTGCGTGTTCCACGCTGTCATACGCTTTAGCTCAGTCTAGCGTGACTAAAGCAGCATGTTGTCTTCTCTTACGAGCAAGTTGAATCCTGCTCTCTAAATCCACGTGCACACACCATATCGAGCAGTTCGATCTAAAGCCTATTTGAAAAGACTTCAATATGAAATTATCTTCCACAAAAGTGGCTAATTTTGGGTAAAGTACACGTTATATCACATTAACCATATTAGAAGTAAGCGAAATTGGCCTGATATTTTAGATGTTGAAGCCTAATCCTTGCTTTTTAGGTATTGGAATCACTTTAGTTAATTTACAATCGTGGGGAATCCAGGCGTTTTTTTAGTGAATAGTTTATAACGTTTAGGAGGTCACATGGTGGGAGATCAAATAAAATTTTGACCATAGTGACCGTAATTCCATCAGGGCCTGGTGCAGATGGTGGTAAGGATCTGATCACCTCCGTCAATTCTGCAGATGTGACTTCTGTGAAATCAGTCGTATCCGGTGGTTTCTTGAAGATCTGAGACATAGTCGAAGTGAATCTGCTTTCCAGTCCTTCAGCAATTAGTTCTTTGTCATTTCCTCTGACTACGGAATTACACATTCTACATTAGCTGGAGATGGCAGGATTTTGCGAGCTCTCATATATCTAAATAATGCTTTCTTGTTTTCTGGTTTAGAAATGAAATCGTGCTGCCTTTTATCATAATCCTCTTTAGCTTTAGCGACTGTTCGTTTGAAGATAGATGCAAGGAATTTGTAATATGAACAATTCTTCGGGGATTGATTATATAAAAGTTGTTTCCACGCAGCCTGTCGTCGTCTGTGATCACGAGCGCAATCTGCATTCCACCAAGGGCTACAAGAAACTCCCTTGGGGGATTGGACAATGAATTCTGCTTTTTTGTACGTCTTTTTCATTATGGCACTAAGCTTCATAGCCTTATTATCTTCACCATCCTCTAAGCGGGCAACCAACGCTGCTTTGAGATCATTTTTGAATTTATTATAATTAACAAAAACCTGGGTGCGAGAACATGCCAGCATTATCGGACAATTAACCTCAAACATTATCGGGAAGTGGTCGCTGTTTGTGCCACAGTCCAAGGTCGTCCAGGAGGAACTAGTTATCCCTGAACTTATAAAACTTAAATCCAATACTGAGCGGACCGATGATTGATATATGTAGGAGTTCCAGAATTAAGGCAAGTCAAGTTGTTATCCACTGACCACTCCCAAAGGCGCTTGCCGCATTGATCGGTTCTAAAACCCCAACTAACATGGTGAGGGTCGAAATCACCCACAAGGATCTTATCTTTACCTAACGATGCCCCAGCAGAGTCTAACAAATTAGTATTTTGAACGTTGACGACTGAGACGACGACAAAGCAACAACAGCAAGCTGTTGTTGCTTCGTCGTCGTCTCAGTCGTCAACGTTCTCTTCTTTGCTTCTCCGTAACAATATTGATAATAGTGTATACATACCGATAACAAATAATTACCAAAAAAATAACAAGGGTCACAATAAAAATCACTTTTGCTTTCTAGCCTGGCAATCCTAGAACTATTGGAGTATTTTGTCTCCCGCGTTTGGGAGACACATCGGCCAGACACCACGCTTCCGTCCGCAGACACACTTTCACTTGATGCGCACATGGTCTGCCACGTATGAAAGTTTTTCTATAGCAATATTAGCCCTACGAAGGAAATTTTCAAACCTTCTACGTTCTTAAAACCAGTAAGAATCTGCGGTGGAACACACGCAGACGATGCCACCCCCGCACAAGCAGGTGCGCACACGATGCGGGAGGGAGCCTTATCACCCCAATGACGCGGGAGCGCCCGCATTGGCGCTGAATGCAGGGGGAGATGGTGGAGCTGCCTGGCCTTGTGCGCCATCCCCATAGACGTGTATGGGGTCAAAATAGATGGAATGCAGACGATCCAGAGTTGCTTGCTTCAATGTCAAGGTTCCTGGTATCGAAAGGCACACCTCGGGCTGGCGCAAACACCACATAGCTGATGGTGAACGTGCCGATGGTGTGAAACCCGATGGTAAGCACTCGCGATGAGCGTTGACCGCAATGGAGAACGATGATTATGGTCGTCCTTCTGGTAAAGACGCTAGATTACTAGATTCCATCCGTAACGAAAGGGAAGGGGTCAAGGGCTCGTTCTTTACTTGTTACAAACAACTTAATGAGCAAACAGACAATGGAGCCTAGGAAAGCATAGGGGAAGTTACTTGTAGTATTGTAATTGTGAAGTAAGTAGAAAGGAATTAAAGTGGACGAAAAGACAAGCCTGCCTTCGGTGGGACCTCAAGGCAGGCTTGTCTTTTTGTCCACTCCGGGGTGTCATGTTCTGCGACCGAAAAAGCAAGATTTCACTTAGGCGACGCGGCTTCCCTGAGGGCCGAGTTTTTGGGAAAACAGAAATGCATTCTGGAAATTTATTGCTTGGCAACGGACATTGTATCTACACAAAGGCGGCAATAGCGATAGATGGGGTTACCTGGAATACACTGCGCCTGCAACACGTCTTCGTACGTACGAGTATGCAAGAGCCGCTTGTCAAAAGCAAGGTTAGAGGTGTTTTAGCAACAGTCTTTTTTCTTGAATACATTAGTGTGCAGTGCTCACACAATGAAATGCAACTTGCAAACACTGATCTGTGCCAAATGCTCGGCTACTCAATATAACCATGGCATGTCACTTGGAATGGCAGTTCGATGGGTCACAAACTGATGAAGGTAGAAACAAAAGTATGTGCGTTATGTAACCCAAAATTTTGCCAGTTCGATGCGTGAGTACTGTGCATATTTCGAGCGTACTTTTGGTTTATTGTAAGAAACCATCATGTTATACAAGGATATGCTTGTGTTTTTATATTTTACAGTTTCCTGGACCTCTCTGCCAAACCCTGTCATCCATATCCCACATGATCGCATTGCATCACAATGGGCAAGGCACTTGCTACCTGACACGGCTAAAGAAGCTACTTCCAGCACTGCAACAACCTTTATTAGGTATGTTTCCCTGTATGTGCAAGAAATGACAGTTTAATGAATTTTTGTGCATCCTTTTGCAAAATCATGCTTCACACATTATGCTTCTTAGTCACTGATGGATTCATGACTTGTTTCTTTTCAGGAATGCCATGCAACAACAGGATAACTGCCCTCAAAAGTAGACTGTGCAAACACGGTGAAATATTTGGATGTCTACAGCAGTTCATCTTGGACAACATGCGTCTGATGCTGTCTGTACTTATCGACGGCTCATCAGGCATCTTCTGAAGGTGTACTGATGGTCGTTCACAAGTATTAGCTGCCTACTGTTCTATATATTATACAGTACACTAATGTTTTAACATGACCTCTGTATATTATTTTTATCATGTCATACTGATAATTTGGTGAGGTGAAATGAAAGATGCATGTACTTGGACTGTGCATAAGGAGGCCCTTGTGATAAAATTTAATCTGGAGTCTCCCAGTATGGCGTGCTTCATAAACATACCCTGGTTGTAATCATAAAGCACCATAAATTTGCAGGTTCAATGCCGGCGGTGGCGGTCACATTTTCGACAGGTGAAAATGCCAGATGCCCACGCACTATGGATTTTCAGAGCATGTTAAAGAACCCCAAGTGGTCAATATTTGTTGAACCTTCCACTGCAGCATGCCTCAACCATATCATCATTGTGACACGTGAAAACCGCAAGAAAACACCAGAACTTGTTAGTTATAATAGAAATGAAGATGAGGGCAGTGGGTGGATACGAGTACTTCCAATATTTTTAATGCCTTGTGAGACATTCTACAAAGTGTGATTTCTTCTTGTCCTATTTAGCTCCATTCTAATCATAAAGCTCAGAAACAAAATAGGCCGAAGCTTTAAAAGGCAGCACTCACCTTTGCATATATGTTCAGCAAGATCTTGTAAAATTATTTACACCCAAAAAACAAATTGTAAACGTGTTGAGCACTACTTGCAGTGAAAGAAGCATGAAGCATGTTAACGTCCTCATAGCCAACTTGTGTTCGTAGGACGCCCTGTCTTTTTTTATAGCAAAGCAGAATAATTTGTTTAAGCTACCTACTTCTGCTATCAGAAACTACATTAACATGCCCTCTTTATAGTGCCTGCCTTTATCACTTCCAATGGCCTATGAAGCCATTGGAACAAAGTCGAGGAAATTGAGAAGCTGGTGAAAGCACACATGAATTTGACGTATGCACAATGACATTAAGAAATTGAAAGCTGCAGCTCCTAAAACTGACTGGGAAAACAGGTATTTATATTGTGTTAAAGCACAAATATAATGAAAAATGAATTACGCAGTAACAACAAATGCATGGAAAATACATGACCTTCATTGCTCCATCACTGGTACAAATTCACATGATGCTCGTACTGAAGTGCACAATTTTGTCGACGAAGATTCAGCATCCATGATAGCTTAGGTGCATTAACTTAGCAATACCACTTTGCTCTTTCCTCGCCATGTCGCCGATTACGCACCGCACCCTTATATGAAGATCGGGACTACCTCGAAAACGCCTGCATAGCTGCTAGGAAACAGTACGGACAGGATAAAATGCCCTTTTAAGTGCTATGTGCCAGAATAAAACGGCACTGAACAATGAATTTTTGTATATGGAGAAAGTGAATGCCTCTGCCTTCAGTTTCTCCGTACATATATGCAGTGTTCAGCGCGGTTATGGACGCGTTGAAGCGCACTCAGCATGCATGATAGGCTTCGTTTGGAGTTGACCACAAATTGCTAGCTCATGTACATATGTAGTACTGTCTTTGCTTGTACCAGCATCGGCACTCTTACTAAACGATGCAAACCTTACTTGATTGACGCTGTTTTTGCCAACCGAGGTGTGTTCGGGCACTTGGCGATAAGCTACATTAGTTGTGTGCGAAATGCGGACCATGAAAGTGTTACTAACTCCCCGTGTTTTGTTTTTTCTCTTTGCTGGATCCGCGGCTCCCATACGCTTTCGAAACGCGAAGCAAGAAAAGTTGCTCTGCAGATCGAAAGCGCATGGAAGCCTCGGATCCAGCGAAGAGAGAAAACACTGAGAGCTAGTGGCGTGACCCACGCAAATCAAGCAAAAACGCGAATTTTAAAATGATGATGATGGTACAGGTTGCGCCATCTTTCCTCGTACTATTGCAGTTCATTACGCCACCGCTACTCTTATTTTCGTTGCACTGCCAAAGGTACACTGTCCATTCTCTAAAGTTGGTATAAGTGTTCTGTGGCACGTGCACGGTCGGCAGAAGTGGGGAGACTCGTCCTGAAAGTCATGCGTCTGCTACGCTAGTGAGCCGCTGGTTAGCGTTGCCTATTGTGTATTTTCTCCTTTGTTTCATGTATTATTGCATTTTCAATGATACACATTTTCTTCAGACCTGAAAACTAGAGCATCAAAACATGCGACGTGAATATGAGGCAGAATTTAGCAGGGAAACAAGCAAAATCTCGCAACGGTCTTGACCTTAGCTTGTCCGCTCGAATGGAATTCATGCTCGTGAGCGGACACTGCGGCTGGTGCTAATATGTGCTTCTAATTACAATAAACTGATGTTCTTGAAGGCGTTTAGATTAACAGAAAACCAGCTAGTGCATACGAAAATATGAAAGTCCGATATCGACACGGTAAACGCTGCGTGATATTAGAGTGCATATTGTATAAAATGCTACATGCTGGGAATTAAATTAACGTGAAAATGAAGAAGTGTGCTCCTTGCTCGTAACTTTGAGAGCCAATACATCAGAACCCTTTGCAGTTCCGCGAGCAAGGCCATCTAAAGATATCTTGAAAGAGGCCATTATCTAACCCTTTGAAACGTGTTTTCTTAACTGCCCGGCTTTGCGGGTAGTGTTCAGCAACAGTTACCCAGTGTGCCCCTGTGGTGCCTATTTGTCACGAACTCTATGAAGTTCTTATTGAGTGCCACGTTAATTTGCGAAAAAGAAAAAAAACTCTATGAAGTTTTTATTGAGTGCACGCCATTTGCAAAAAAGAAAAAAAAAACAAAAAGCCACACAGCTATGCATACTAAGAAAGCAGGTCACACAATAAAGGCAATTTAAGTGTCTGGTAATCATGATATTCACTGCAGCTCAAGTCAGACATATACGCTAAGCAATAGAAATTTGATGGCTTAACAGTATTCTATTGCCGGTCCTATTGTTCTCACAGCCACTAAGCCAAAATGCCAAGGTCTAGCTGTCGTCCACCGCGTATACATAGTGTTTCAGTTCACTTGCGCCAAGCTTTAAAAATATCCACTTACGCATTCATTACGAGAATGCAAGAATCTTAGTGTTCTTTACTGTCGTTTCGACCTTCTGAGACAATTTTTAATGAGCTCAGGTAATTAATATTAATTACTTACCAAATTACAAACTGCTGCTTAAAATGAAAAATGTTCATTTTTGATGTTGTAGAGCATGTGAGCTAGCCTACGGATAATGTACTTCCAGAATTAATAGAAGCAGTGATTTTAATTTTTCTGGGATTGCAAGAAAGCACACGAAGTTTGAAAAAGGGCCACATTGCTAGGCGATCACGTGCCATGAAACTGGCACTCTGAAACGTGCTGTAGGACAGAACGACCGATGATGCACGGAGACCGCAGGCACAAACAGCTAATGTCACGGCACGCAAGCGCCCAGACACGTATTTTTCAAATCTCATGTACAATGTTAGAAGCCAAGGAAAATTAAAATAACTGCAATTATTAGTATGAAAGTGTGTTATCCGGACACGAAATGACATACTTTACAACTTGTCCAGTGACCATTTTGTGTTTAAGGCAACAATTTAAAAGTTGGTCAGTTGATAAAAATTACCTAAGTTCATTAAAAACGACCTGAGATGGTCAAGACAGCAGTGAACAATACTAAGGTGCTCGCATTCTTGTAACGCTCTCGTTAATATCTTTAAAGCTTTGTGCAAGTTCATTGAAACACCTGTATGCTCTTCGAAGGAAAACAACGTGGCAATTCGTCAAGCTGTAGCCGAGTTTGCGCGTCGCTTCGATTGAAACATGTGACCGTAATGTGGTAAGCTACGGAGTCTGATGCCTGGGTATGATGTCTACTTGTCTCTGCTTGAGTTTTCGAACTTCCGCTGATACAAGTCAACTTAGAGCAATAGAGTGTGCATTACAAGACGCACAGCTCTAAAACCGACATACGACATGAGTGTTTCGGTGCCTGTCGTGCATATCATATGCACAGAATATAATTACAAGTGAAACGTCTCCCCAGATGATTTCTGTGGTCTTCTTGTACAGTTTACAGAGCAATAATCAGGCAGGCATCTTTGGTGAAATGCGAACGACACCGGCCCATACACAGCTCTTTCTATGCTTTCGCAGCGGCCATTTTCACGACTTCCGGGACAAGCGCCCAAACTTCCGGTGATTGTGCACCGACAGAGCTCGAAGTGCCATCCAGCAACCTAGTGGAGATCAGTGGTTGAAACGTGCTTGTGAAGGCAGCGGCAAACTTTAGCTACCGTGGACTGTTTCGGCGGTCTCCCTAGGTAAGTGTTCACAGGCTATGATGTTTTGACCACGCCTCTCATTCTTCTTCAAAAGTTGGAACTGCTACATTCTTCCTCATTTTTAATAATGAGTGGGCCTGTAGTTTTCTTGACACAGCCTTCCTGTTCTCCTGTAAGTTCTTTTAAATTCATTATCCGCGCTATTATCTAACCGTTTGAGTGAATTTTGCGTTTTTCTTGCGCACCTCATGCATACTTCACAGTTCACTTCTGTTCACTCTCTGAGCATGCGTGTATAGCATCACATTAGGCAAAAACTCGTGTTTAATGCGAAATTAAAGTGAATGAAACGAGGCCAAGGGTCTGTTGTGGAAGTGCAACTTCCGTTTTTTTTCATGTTTTGGCGTAAGCCGGCATGGTTACAATACTGGATAACACTCCGTGAATGTAGCACAAAAAAAAAAGGAGACCGCATTAGGCACGGGCAGACAAAAAAGAAACCTGGTGGCCTTCTAAGTACACGATGGGCCATGGAGCATGGTATTGTTATATATTCTCGATTGGGCGATATTTTCTCATAACCTCGCGGGATCGAATCCCGGCCGCGCAGGCTGCATTTTGATGGAGCACAGTATTGAGGCCCGTGTACTGTGTGGTGCCAGTGCACGTTAAAGAACCACATGTGGTTGAAATTTCTGGAGCCCTGGCATCTCTCTTAATAATGTCTGGTTTTGGGACAAAGGACCCCAGAAATCATTCAATCCCTCTGACAACAGCTAGGCAACCCCCCCCCCCCTCTTTCAAAAAATAAATTATACTCTGTCTTACCAATAACTCTATGTCCACAGTGTCTCGCGTTCTGGTAGCACTATGGTTAAAAAAAGAAAGAAAAAAAAAACGGACAGATCCCACGTGCAGTGTGTATCAAGAAAAGGCGAAGCACAAATCAGGAACATAAAATGGATCTGCATTGTTGTCTCGCTATACCGATTTTAGTACATATGAAGTTAACGGAACGGCCGCAAGAGCACCAAGACTGTAACATATAAACCATGCCTCTCATGACACGCATGTCATGATTGTAATGTTATGACCTATCGTTTCCATTCTTCATGCAGTCGTGTTGTGCCATAAAAATTTTAGTAGACATCCCATTAACAAAACGCATGGCATGTAAATCATGCTGCTCATGACATGCATGTCACGATTTCCATGTTCTTAGAACATGTCACCCATGGTCATCAGACATTGTTGTCTCACCATACCAATTTTGGTATATATCAAGTTAACGAAATGGCCGCAAGAGCATGAAGACCGTGGCATGCCGTGGCTCATGACATGCATGTCACGATTTTTGTGTTATGACGTGTCATTTTTGTTCATCATGCAGTCATGTTGTGCCATACCAATTTTAGGATACATCCCATTAAAGAAAAGGCCAGGAGAGCACCAAGACAGTGGCATGTAAATAATGCTGCTCATGACATTCATATGATCTAATGTTATGACCTGTCATTTATGTTCATCATGTACTCATTTTTTGCAATACCAATTTTCGTATATGTCCCATTAACGAAAAGGCCAGGAGAGCACCAAGACCGTGGCATATAAATCATGCCGCTCATGGCATGCACCTAATGATTTTCATGTTATGATGTGTCATTTATGTTCGTCATGAAGTTATGTTGTGGCATACCAATTTTTGTGTACATCCCTTTAATGAAAAGGCCAGGAGTACACGAAATCGTAAGCAGCTAGAATGATAGATAGATACGCTCAAGGTCGCCGAAGTTCGCTAAGAAATGCTTCGCACTTAAAAGGCCAGGAGAGCACAAAGTTGTAGCCGGCTAGATATAGATAGACAGCTAGCCAGCTAGATAGACAGATAGACAGCTAGCCAGCTAGATAGACAGATAGACAGCTAGCCAGCTAGATAGACAGATAGACAGCTAGCCAGCTAGAGAGATAGATAGATAGATAGATAGATAGATAGATAGATAGATAGATAGATAGATAGATAGATAGACAGATAGACAGATAGACAGATAGATATGTTCAAAGTTGCCAAAGTTCACTAAGAAATGCTTCGCATTTAAAATATATATTTTTGATGGTTGTATGTATTGTCTCTGCATACCAGCATAGCAAAATGTTGAATGACCCACATGCTGGACAATACAATGCTCGCTTGATATTTTCCACCTTATTTAGCAGCGAAGCTGTGGTAGCTAGAATGAGGAGGTGACGCCAGCGGGAGCTGGAAGCCGCTCCATTTCAAGCATAGCGTAGGTGGCATTGTTGCCCGCAAGGCGATCTGCAGGATGCGAAGCTTGCTGCAGACCTGCCGTGCGTTTGTAGCATGGGCATTTCAGTGATGCTGTTGCATGTAACGTTTTAGCCTAAAAGAGGCTGATTAAGTGAGGTGACAGTTGAAAGAATGAAATTTCAGTCATTAAAAAACATTTTTTTCGGCAAGGGGGAACTTCCGCGGCGTGGAATCTTTGCGCGACTAAATACGTTCATTTGTGGATCCTTCCGTTGTCTTGGAGTGCGTGTCAGCTTACTTCTCAGAAGAAAATGACTGGTGTTCTGAAGAAGGAAAACAAAGCAGTAAAACTTTATTGCACGCCATATTATTAACTAAATCAGGCTAAAATTTTAAAAAGGCATCAAATTTAGACATGCTCGTGTCAGGATAGAAAAAGAAACATTGCGCATCACTTGGCACTAAGAAATAGGAAGGTAAAGCTATGGAATGCCACTTAATTTTTTAAAAAAGCAATCAATCTTAAAGTTACGATTCACTACTTATAGCACTTGTCTAAATTTCAGCATTTTCATCCTTTCCTGCTTTACGTTCCGCTTGTTGTTCTGGACTTTGACATGAAAGTAGAGCCTAATAAGCACATCAAACATGATAATTTTGCTTGTGAAGGACATACTATGGTCATGGCAGCCAACAAGAACATGTCTGAACTGCTTGAATTGTGTCATCGTTTGTCATCATCAGTACATGAGTCTCAGAACATGTACTGTCGCCTTCGAGAGCACACACAGGAAACAGCATGATGTTGTCGGCTCCAGCAATCAGATGCCTAGTAAGCGCTGGGGGGACCACACTTGCAGACGTCAGGTATTGCGGGCATGTTGAAAACATGCACTTGGTTTTACCATCGCTTTCCAGACTCTGCGAGTGAGCTGTTTCATCACAAAAAGACGCGTTTGGCTCCTAGTGCCAAAACTTCGAATGCATTTGAGCTGCAGGTGGATGTTTTTGATGTTCTTTCTTCGGCGCTTTCTTCGAAAGATATGCAAGAAGATTAAGGAATACCCTTGGAACAACATCATATTTCAGTACTGGTCGGTCTCGTGGGATCTGAAAGGAGTACTGACACGATTTTGTGGAGGCGCAAAATATAAATTTTTCATTTTCCAGCCATGTATAGTCACTGCCCTCCACACACGGAAGCCAGGAAACATGTACAAAATATTTTAGTTTGCTTTTAAAGTTTTCGTCACCCAGCACTGCAAGCCAGCCCCAGCACAATGGATACTACGATTACATATGGACACAATCTTAAAAATAGCCAAAATCGCTGTCAGAGTTGCTGGATGACCGCGAAACTATCTGGCAGCTTCGCTGTTATCTGGCCTTGCGCGATCTTGCAGAAGCTTCACAATAATTTTCATTCCTTTTATGGTTCCTAATGCTCTTTATTGCTCTTGGAAAGTCCTATGCACACTCATGGTTCAGATATGCTCATTTCTCAAGTGTGGCTGTGTAAGCGTGGTTGTGTAGTCTAGTAGTTATAAGACAAATGCCTTAATTCGGGGGTGGTGTGCAGTTGAAATCCCGCAGCGGTAATAATTTTTTTTTTCGAGGAGCAGTAGGGGTTCCATTTCTTTGGGAGTTTTGGCAGGACGATCACAACACCGCCTACACCGACACAAGCATCGCTTGAAAAGGCGGAATACTAAGAGAGGTGGGAGGAAAGGCATTGCGCGGCTGCGCTTTCTGTTGGGGGCACCTCACCGCAAGGAACTCGGTCACGCAAATGCCCTTTTTCGTGCAGGCTGCCCTTCTTTGGGCCACCGCGGCCTCGGCTTTAGCTGACGCTACCGGTGTCTTCATCGAGGACAGCATCGATGAGCTGCAACAGGAATTTCAAGTTGGCGAAAGCGTCCACTGTGCAGTTTTGATGCTACCGCCAAAGACGGTCGTCAACCCCTCCCTCGCCTGGCCACAAGGAACAATCTGCGAGGGGGAAACCCTGTATCTACAAATACCACCTTCGCTGGACACCAGTTTGGGGCACCTCATCGCAAGGAACTCGGTCACACAAATGCCCTTTTTCGTGCAGGCTGCCCTTCTTTGGGCCACCGCGGCCTCTGCTTTAGCTGACGCTACCGGTGTCTTCATCGAGGACAGCATCGATGAGCTGCAACAGGAATTTCAAGTTGGCGAAAGCGTCCACTGTGCAGTTTTGATGCTACCGCCAAAGACGGTCGTCAACCCCTCCCTCGCCTGGCCACAAGGAACAATCTGCGAGGGGGAAACCCTGTATCTACAAATACCGCCTTCGCTGGACACCAGTTTGGGGCACCTCACCGCAAGGAACTCGGTCACGCAAATGCCCTTTTTCGTGCAGGTTAGTTACTTGCCACACGCATCTTGCTGTCGCTCTAGTGATCGGTTCCTGCTTGCGGTGTCGTGCCCCACCGACATGCTTGACCACTGGCGTATTGTGTTTGGCGAGCTATTGTGTTCTTTTGTTATTAATGCTCATGTTGTGGGCTTATTGCTGATGTTATCGGGAGATATTGAGGTAAATCCCAGTCCTAATGGTTCCAACCCTGCTCCCACCCTCGAAACAATTTATAGTGCCATTTCCCGCCTTGAAACGGCCCAGAATGCCATCTTGAGTGAACTCACCTTAATACGTGCTGCCCAGTCAAGCACCGATGGCTTGGTTGGCCGCCTTGCCGCCCGCGTCGACAAGCTAGAACAAATTGCAGAGTCAAATAAAACTTGCTATCCCATCCACGGCACTGAGGCCAGTTCTGTTATCTCCAAGCTCTCATCGGAAGTACAAGCGCTAACTGAGAAATGCGACGACTCGGAGAATAGACTACGGCGTTGCAACTTGGTCTTCTTTGGCATCGGTGACGTGGCTGGCGAGTCCTGGGAGCAGTCCGAGGCCCAGATTATTTCCCTCTGTCGTGATAAGCTGGGCGTATCACTTGATCCTAGCAACATTGAACGGGCCCATAGACTAGGCAGATTCCAGGAAAATAAGCACCGCCCTATCATCGTGAAGTTTTCACGGTTTAAAGACAAATCACAAATTCTTTCCTCTGGCGGGAAGCTTAAGGGCACATCGTTTTCTGTACGAGAAGATTTTTCTGCTCGTGTACGCCTGGCTAGGAATAAACTTCATCTTTATGCACAGGAGCAAGGGCTTCCTTCCAAGATAAGATTCGACAAACTTATCGCTGGCAGTAAGCGTTTTGTTTATGACGCCCAAAATGACTCTGTCATTCAATTCAAATCATAGCCACTAACATGTGCTTCACAATACCGAGGTTCTGCTCCCGCCCTTGCATGTTCCTCCCCTGTCTTTGAAACCGCTTATCACCACTTGCGAGTCGTACTTTCGAATGTCCGTAGTTATTTACCAAAAAAAGATATTGTGGAGGCTCTTCTTGAGGACAACGAAACTGACATTGCTATCTTTACGGAATCGTGGCTAACCCCGGACATCGAGAACGATGAACTACTGCAAGATACTACCCCATTTGCTACTTATAGAACTACACGAAAGAGTGGTGGTGTATTGGTTTTGTTCATTCAAGTATCACCTCGAGCCGCGTCACACTAAACTGTAACCTAGAAATTATCTGTGTTAAGATGTCCCTCAAAACTTGTACGAACATACTTATTGCATGTTACCGCCCTCGGAACTGTGAGCACTCTTTTACTAGTGAACTGCGCTTGGTTCTACTTAATTTGACTTCCCAGTTCCCTAATGCCAATTATATGCTTTGCGGCGATTTCAACTTTCCTGAGATAGAGTGGAATACCTTAACTGCATCCTCACAATTATCTAAAGACTTCCTTGAGTTAGCCCTTTTGTTCAACCTTACTCAGACCATACATTCTCCCACTCGCGGAAATAACATTCTCGATCTTGTTCTGGTCTCAAATCCTGACTTAGTTTCATCGGTGTCAGTTGCCATGGAACTAAGTGATCACAAAGCCGTGACATTTAACCTATCTATTCCCATTCAAAAGAAACAGCCAATAAACAAATACATTAGGAGCTACAACAAGGCGAACTTTTCTGCAATTATCTCCAAATTAGAATCTTTCTTTGAATGTTTTCATCTGTCTGCTTCATCAAGATCAGTTAACGATAACTGGTTGCTTTTCAAACAAGAAGTTCAAAGTCTAATTGATACTCATGTCCCTCTGATACGTATTCGAGGCGACGCAAGCAAGCCTTGGTATTCTAACTCGTTAAGAAAACTTTCACGTAAGAAAAAAAGGTTGTATTGTGTTGCTCAAAGATCATCATCGACTTCTAAATGGAAGAGATATTCAGACTGTTTGCGGGAATATGCCAGTCTTTTGAGGCGCTCGAAACGCAAATTTCAACATGAGGATCTAAAAAAAATCGTTAGTACTAACCCCAAAAAATTTCGGAACATTTAAAAAAAACCAAAAAATCGGTCCCACAACATTACGCTTGTATATCCAGATGGCTCTAACGTTCCACTTGATCAGCGAGCAAATGTCATGAACTCCTACTTCTCGTCTGTTTTCACTTCCGAACCTGTTGATAATGTACCGCCGTCTCTTAATCTAAACTTCAGTGCGATGCCACCAGTCGTTATCACGGCTGGGGGAATCTCGTGTTTAATCAGGAAACTAAGAACTTCTAGTACTCCTTGACCCGACAATATTCCTGCGAAGTTTCTTAAAAGTACCAGAGACGTGTAGAGTCAAATCTTGCAGATAATTTTTGCGCAGTCCCTTTCGGAAGGTGAAATTCCTGAGGACTGGAAAACTGCGACGGTAACCCCGGTTTTCAAGAAAGGTAATCGCTCTGACCCGTCAAATTACCGGCCTATATCACTGACCTGTGTTGCATGCAAACTTATGGAGCACATAATCTATTCCCACGTCGCCAGTCATCTCGATAACAATTCTTTCTTTTTCCGCAAGCAACATGGATTTCGTCCCGGGCTATCATGTGAAACACAACTGTTCGAATTCACCACAGACCTTTACTTGAACTTGGAGTCCTCTTTCAGACCGACGTCATTTTCATTGATTTTTCAAAGGCATTTGATCGCGTGGCTCATTGTCGTCTCATGGCTAAACTCAGTTGTCTAAATCTTGATCCACTTACTTTATCATGGATAAAAAGTTTTCTAACAGCACGTTCCCAGTTCACAGTCATCGGTGGCAAGCTTTCAACACCCGCGCAAGTTATCTCCGGCGTTCCTCAGGGATCAGTCTTTGGCCCGCTTCTCTTTCTTATTTTTATCAACGACTTGCCATCCGGAATAACGTCATCTATTCGCCTCTTTGCGGACGAGTGCGTTGTCTACCGTCGAATCTCGAACAGTAATGACCAGTCTTTATTACAATATGATTTAGACCTAATAGAATCATGGTGCTCACGCTGGCTCATGGAAACTAATGTCTCAAAGTGCAAATGCATGGTTGTTTCACGCAAAAAGAGTAACCTGATATATCAATACACGCTTAATTCTTCAGCTCTGTCGCATACAACCTCTTACCGATATCTAGGCGTCCTCATTACCAGCAAACTGTCATGGTCTGAGCATATCTCTAATATTGTAACCGATACGTCCCGGACCTTAGGTTTCTTGAAAAGAACCCTACGTCTGTCCCCTCCGGATATTAGGAAAATTGCTTACGAAACCTTTGTTAGAAGCAAATTAGAATATGCTTCCGCCATTTGGAGCCCCTTCCAAGAATACCTGATCACCTCTCTCGAGACTGTCCAAAATCGTGCTTCCCGATTTATTTCATCGAATTATAATTCACACGTTAGCGTAACGATCATTAAATCATCTCTTGAACTTCCCCCTTTAGTAGCATGACGTAGAATCTCCCGACTTGTCCTTTTCCACAAATTATATCACAGCTTCTCCCACTTGCATGGAACACTGTTACTCCCACCCGCTCGAACTTCTCGCCGCCTGTTCAACTCCAACAGCGTTCAACGCCTTCACGGTTCGACCCTTTCATTCAATAAATCATTTCTTCCGGCAGCCATCGAGGACTGGAATTGCCTTCCTGAAGGCATTACCCTTGAGACAAACACAGAAAAATTTAAGCAATCTTTAGGCACGCTTTTTCATAAATAACTTTAATTATGCACTCTTTTCTTGTGTAATATCTTTGTAATTGCCCTATGTTTTAAATTTTAGCTCCCTCGCATCCTTGTGTCTACGCCTTTTTTCAGCAGTCATTAGTACTGAATATTTGTTCTTTTTGTATGCTCTTTATTTTCTGCAATGCTGTTGGGCTTCGTTACAAGAGTTTGCACAATCATACGTCCCACGAACTCTGTAACCCCCCCCCCTTATGTAATGCCCTGTTCAGGGCCCTTAAGGGTTAATAAATGATGATGATGATTGTGATGATGTAAACACATGCAATGCCATATTCCAGTCTTCGGCAGTAACTATAACTCCGTTTCATACATCAGGTGCAATGGCAGCTGTCAAAGCTAGTGCTTGTGTTTAATTCCGTGACCAAAAAGCCATGTGTTGCTTGCAGTCAGTGAAAAACAACAGTTGCCTCGCTGGGAGCCTGAGAGGGATACTGAACAAAAATTTCAAAATATCCTGAAAGCATTCACATTCGACTCTAAAGGTGGCCTTGTTTCTTTATGCAGTGTTGATTTCATATGTTTTTTATCTGATGTCCTTATAATTAGTGCCCCACCACAGTGGTCTATAGTAGGATACAGCTTAAAAAAAACAGCAGTTGGCAACAAGGGCTGACAGACCGCACGCGTTGGTGTTACTCTGCCAGCCAATCACAGAAGCAAGCAAAATCGTCGTCATCCGACCTTTTCAAAATGGCACCATGTTTATGCCTTCGGTACCTATGGAGCGTCTGCTGTTCTTGAGTCCTTTCATCGGTATATAATCCATGATGTGCTCGAGAAGCATGGACAGAAATGTGTGGAGGCTCGGTGTTCCCTTCTGCAAAAGGTCGCGGTATGGTTCATTTTGCTTCCGAGCCCATTTTGCATGTGAAACTTCACTGAACTGAGTTGAAAAGCTGGTGTAACAGCGCTTGTGGCACGCTGGATTTCTGCATTGCAAGCGCTTGATTAGAGATCAATAACTAATTCTCATTTCCATGTTTCACTCTAATAAACAAATGAAGACATAAAAATTTATGCACCTGCCTTCTTTCACACCATTACTAAGCCGGTTAAGAAACGAGAAAAAAAGAATTTACTGACAAGCAGTGTCAAGTGATTGAGCTGCATGATGCAAAGCTTATCAGACTTGCGTTGCTGAGTATAAACGCGAGCTTGAGACTACCAAATGCATTTTTTTGCTAACACTCTTACCTCGTTGCTTAAAAAAAAACCGCATAAATTTTGGGAGATAGGGCAAACCAAAGTGAGACATTCAACTTTTTGATGAAACAGGGAACGCCATACCATCTGATATATTCTGTGTTGCTTTGCAGGATGTTTTCAAACATTCGTTTTCTAATGATCACTCCTTTTTTTTGTATTTAATAGCCTCACGTTCGCCATGATGGATGCCCTAATCATTGACTGGGTCAGATTATCAATACTCGTCGAGAATATACAGGTATCTGTGCCTGGTCCAGTGAAATTAGTGCCCGGTTTTTGAAATGCACTGCTACTTACTCATCCATCATTCTTTCTGAACTTTGCAAGCAGTGCTTAGAAAGTGGTGTGTGGCCCAGCGACTGGAAAGCGGGGAAGGTGGTGCCTGTTTCAAAACAAAGTAATCCTTCAAGCGCTATCAACTACGGACCCATTTCCTTAACCAGCATTCCCTGCGAGGTTCTGGAGGGCATCATCTACTCTAAACTCATGGAATTCCTTGAATCTAATAACTTTTTTAACAAATAGCAGCATGGTTTTTGAAAGCATTTATCGTGTGAAAGGAAACTAGTTATGCGTACCAGTGACTTGTTTTCAGCCCTAGATAGAGGATCTTGCATTGACTGCATTTTTCTGGATTTTGTGAAGGCATTTGACAAGGTTTGCCACTGGCTCCTTCTTCTAAAGTTGAGCAGACTTAACATCGACCCCCATTTACTTACCTGGATTGAGTGCTTCCTCCATGAACGAACATAGTTTGTAACAGCTAACAACTATGCTTCACCAACTCTTGTAACGTCTGGTGTACTTGGGCCCTCACTTTTTTCTATATACATTACCGATCTGCCAAACAATGTAACATCTGCCATCTGGTTGTATGCTGATGATTGCATCATTTATCGCAAAATTACTAATTCAGCTGATTCCTTTTTGCTTCAATCTGATCTTAATGCCATTTCTTCATGGTGTACCCAATGGCTGATGAAACCAAATATGAACAAATTGAAAATGATGATGCTTTCTCGTTGCCGTCCGGTTTTTGCATCTTCACACAAAATTCATAACTCTGTTCTCTCTTCTGTCACGTGTTATAAATATTTAGGTGTTCATGTTACTAACACCTTCATGGCAGTATCATACTGAATATGTGACCAATTCTGCTAATCGCTGTCCTGAATTTTTACGTCGCAACTTGTCTCGTGCCCCATCTTCTCTGAAGCTTATCCTATATAAAACCCTTGTAAAGTCAAAACTTGAATATGCTTCATCAATTTGGGACCCATTCACCTCTCATCTCACATACATGTTAGAAGCCATTCAGAATCAGTCCGCACATTTCATCGTATCCAATTATTCCCATAGTGCCAGTCTATCCTCCATCAAAAGTAGTCTTGATCTGCCTGGCCTGTCAAGAAGGAAGCTCACCCATTTATCCCTGTTTCATAAAATTTATTTTACGAATCCAGAAATCAAAAATGACCTCCTCACACCACCTACGTACACGTCAATGTGAATCGACCACAGCCACAAAGTCTGAGTGCCAAGTTGCCAGACAAACTCTGCAACTCATTTCTGCCAAAAACAGCATCTGAATGGAAACACCTTCCTGCCTCGGTCGCCAGAAGCCCAGACCATTCATCTTTCCATGCTGCTTTGTATGACATCGTATGACCGTCATGTGTAACCACTCCTCCCTATAATGCCATTTAGCATTGAGAGTATCTTTAATAAATGCAGTCGACTGACGATTTATTCGGACGCTGAAAATTCAGACATGCTCATTTATTCGGACACCTTCACGGCACCGCCACTCATCCCATTGAAGTAATGTATAACCACGACCGATAATTCGGACAACCTACAGCGCGCTGTGTTCAATTTTTCAGACTCCGGTGGCCTGGTCAGATGCGACGTCGAACGCCACGATACGGTCGTGACAAGCTGGCCACGATGTTTACATTTTGCGAGGTTGCCAGCACTGAAAGGGCGCACTTGCTATGGTTGGATTGCTGGTGTCTAAATCCACGCAACACCTACAAGTTACAGTTGCTGATCTTGAAAGCTATACTTTTGTTGGCACACGTATTGGTTGTTGTGTTTTGGATTTAGCCAGTCCAGTATCCATTGACTGTATACCACGGCCAAACAGCAGGCCAGGCCAAGCCAAGCTAGTGCGCTCGGAAGTCAGTGCTCGGCCTTTGAATTGCCAGTATTTACTTGACCTAAGCCTTGTCAACAACTACCTTTCAAGATTCGCTCTTTTGCTTTGTGTTAGGCCTGATTTGCTTGTCTGATCTCGTCCAGTCATCGTGTAGTGCGGAGTGGCTCCTTCGCCACCCTTGCCATCTGCGCCGACGAGACACGGCAATTAATTACAAGACTCTGACGATGACCAAGAAAGGAGCTACTATTCGGCAGGTGGAAAGGAGCCGACCTCAATGCGAAGTTGCTCGGGAGTTCTCGATTTCGAAGCAAACCGTCTCCAACTACTTGAAGAACAAGGGGAAGATCCTGGAGGCAGTGGAAGAAGTGTCTGCGGGGAAGCAGAAAAATTTCTGCTATGTCGGCCATCCTAAGCTGGAAGAGGCCTTGAACATGTGGCTGAGCGCCACTGTAGCTGAGCGGATACCCTGCGTCTGGCAATCTGCTAAGATTAAAAGCAGAGGCGCTGGCCCCTGCGCATGGATATTACTGGATTTAAATTCAGCGATGGCTTGCTGCGGAATTTCAAAAAAGGTATGACCTGTCATTTAAACGAATGTGTGGCGAGAGTGGGGCTGTCGACCTTACACTTGTGTCGAACTGCCGCTCAGACAAGCTGTGCGCACTGCTGTGCCAGTACTCTCCAGACAACGTGTTTAAGTGCGATGAGACGGGCCTCTTTTATAAGATGTTGCCTGACAAGACACTTGCATTTGTCCGGGGAGCCCTGCCACGGGGGAAAGCATAGCAAGGAGCGTCGGTTGTTGTGGGAGGCAACATGTCAGAAACAGAGAAGCTTCCGCTTCTCGATATAGCAAAGTCTAAACATCCTAGATGTTTTAAAGGGGTCAAGACACTTCCTGTCTGATATTAGGCAAACTCTAATGCCTGAATCACCCAGGAACTTTTCGAGAAGTACATCTGGAAGCTTGATCGAAAATACGAGCTTCAGAACCGCAAGATGCTCATGTTCGTCGACAACTGCGGTGCCCACAGGCACATAACCAACCTGAAGGCATATGATCTAGAGTTTTTACCGCCAAATACAAGTGTGTTGCAGCCCATGGACCAGAGCGTGATTAAGAACTTGAAGGTTCACTACCGATCACGCCTTTTGAATCGCGTGCTCTTGTGTGTGGACAGCAGCAAGAACTACGTTGTGGATGTGCTGTGGGCCATCAGCATCCTGTCTGATGCCTGGAAAGCAGTGACGGTGGACACAATCCGCAGCTGCTTTCGCCATGCAGGATTTGTCCTTGATGATGAAGACAGTGCCACAGGCCACGATCCTGCGGCTGAGCTGCCGCCTGACACGAACGTGATTGACAATTTCCATGCCAGTGAAGTTGATATCCCTGCTGTTACGTTTGATCAGTTTGCTTACTTTGACCGTGCCATCCTGCCCTGTGCCAAGTCGCATGATGAGGAGATCATCCGTCAGCTTCTGGAGCCGCCGCTAGTGGACAGCGACTCAGATGACGACACACCGCCCACACCACAGCCATCGAGTGCAGACTTGGCGCAGGCCTTGACGACGCTATTTTCTGCCCATAGCGATCGCCAGACACTGTTGGAAATGCAGGCTGACCTGATCGCACGTAAGCGTGTATCTGTACAGTCACGCATTGACAATTTTTTTCCATCTACTGGGACCATAAAAGTACTTTTTTCTGGCAAACCCTTTTTTTCAGACTGTAGATTATTTGGACTTTTCAGTGGTTCCCGTCGGGTCCGAATAAACGGTCGGCAACAGTAAATAAAATAAATGCAAAGTCGTGAAACTGACCTTTGGTAACCCAGGCGGCAAACACGTGAAGCTGCACAAGAGTGCGGTCATGTGACGTTCCCCAAGTATATGTGGCTCGTGGTCTTTTTTACTAGAGTTGAAAATGCAGTACCCATCTGACTGAAGGCTTTTTTCAAACTTGCCACGTGCAGATAAGCCTGCCACGGACGTGCCATCATTTGCAAAAGCACGGTTTCGCACGGCTGACCCGGCTTGCACGGCTGACCTGGCTTGGCTCGGCTGTCGGCAAAATAATGGTACCGGTGGCGAACTGCCCAGAATGCACTTTTGAAAATGCTGTAGCACGGCCGCTCGATCAGCAACGCACGAGGTGCGGCCTGCTACGTCGCGCGGCGAACAAAAGAGGAGCTGTGAAGCGAAAGTTGACAGTTTTTGCCGCTTTTTCGGAGGGGGGCGCCACTGCTACGGGACAACTCTCCCGGCCCTCGCCACGCAGGCCTCTCCGCGAAACAGTACGGGACGAGATTTCTGTGTGTGTCGACGAAATTCTGCACCTCGCTCGCACGCCCTGTGACTACAACGTGTCGAGGTGCTTCTATTGTGCCATTGCCTCCTATGATTTTAGGTCGTGCGCGGCATTATGCCGAGCAACTGTTGCGCGCCGCTGTGTGGCACAAACGCAAGGAAGGACGTTCAGATACGGTACCACGAGTTTCCGTGCGACGTAGATCGCAGTAAAGTATGACTAAAAAACATTTCTCGACAGGGAATAACTGGAAAAGGAAGCGTGTGCGAGCCAAATGACAGGTCGCTGGTGTACCCACGTCGCTTCACTGACGGTGACTATAAGTTCACGAAGCTCAAGCTATTGCTTCCAACGGCCGTTCCGACGGCAGTTCGTGCGCTTGGCATCAACACTTCTACCAAATTGTGTGATATGTCGCGAACTGACGTGTGACAGGAGTGAACAAAGCCACACCGAGGAGACCTGTGAGGTGTTTCTGAGCAAACTGTTACGGCAGACAGGGTTGGAGACCTGAACGCAACTGCTGAGCGGTTCAAACTCGCTTACAAGCCTCTGTTACGGAAGATGCTGCGACTTTGATGCAACGAGTCACCTTTCCGTGGATGTATACATGTTGTAACTTCTAAATAAGGAAATGAGCCTGACACCGCCTTCCTCGACCTTTTTTTTTTTTTAATCAGCCAATCCGAACTAGTTCCGTCCTTACATAGAAGTGAAAACACGCGTCTACAAAGCGGCTGAATGTTCATTTAGTCGTAGATGTCTGCCTCATATTTATAAAAAGCTGGAACTAAAACACTATATAAGAACATTATTTGGCCAATTCAGTAAGTCGTATGCAAGCATTTGTAAGAACGTCTAAGATGAGATCTTGCATTGCAGCCACTATAGAAGAACGCCGCGCCATTGCTCTATTGTGTTTATTTCACAAGTAGATTTATAGTAACAAATTTCACAGTTTGCCGCTTCATACTCCTTTGCGCACATCTCGACGCATTCACAACGCGCGTAGTTTCATGCGAGTTCATGGTCGCACACAGGCACTTAACTCATCACCACTACCTAGAGCCACTGCACATTGGAACGGTCTTCCTGATCACATTGTATCCATTGCTAACTGTGAAACACTCCGTGATAACCTAATTTCGTTGCGCTTTATCATTGTATAACGTTCTATCGCTTGTAATATTTGTCTTGTTTCTTTCTTTTATGTATTTCCCTTCATTTTTTATTTGTTTAATTTTTGTGTATTTTTCTGTTTTGTATGTACGGATGCCCCCCTTACTCAATGCCCTTCAATGGGCCTGTAAGGAATTTTGAATAATAATAATAATAATATTAATAATAACATCAATAACAGGTTTTTCTTTCAAAAGCAAACAAGCGCATCAAGCGAAGCAAGTATTCAAGCAAGCGATAAGGAACTTGCCAGTTATATTGAACAGTGGTCGAGTGTCGAAGCCTGCTGCATATAAGTGCGCGGTTCGGGCTCGTGCGACTCCATTAGCAGCCCAATGCCCGTACCGTTCTTGCAGGCAGCGCAGAGATCGTATTTCGGCAAAGCAATAAATAGTTGTGCGTGAATAAAATGCAAACTCTCACCGCACCGCTGCGCGAAACATGCTGAACCAGCGGCTCCTCCCACGTGCACTTGTCCCGTAGCAGTGGCTCCGCTGCGGCGGCGCGGAGAACTAGGCTCGTCACACCGGTTTCGGGCGACGTCGCAGGCCGCACCACGTGCGTTTTTATCCAGCGGCCGTGGCTTTAGTAATACGAGAATGGTCTGGACAATGACAAAAAGTCGTCATGCCAACTTTTTGTTTCAAAGCTAGTTGAAAAGGTGAAAATGTCGGTGCTAGTCACAACTTCAATCACTCCTGTGAAAACGGAACAAAAGTTGTTTGTGAGGTGGGCTATCGGCATCGTAATCATCTCTCAATGTTGCTAGTGAATGCACTCTACCTTTTTTATAGGCTTCTGAGATGGAAAAATTCTGTTTGAAAAATATCCACACACTTTTGAAAGCAACCGCTGTAGGTATCAACAGTACCGAGGGGGAGCTTTTCGTTGCGCCATAAAAAAGAGGGTCTTTAAAAATTGGTTGTCTGTCCCTTTAAGGGCCAAGACAAAGCGCACAAACCTTGAATGAGAAATGTGTGAGCAAATGTGTTATTACGTGGTATTCTTGATTGAAGCAGAGCTCAGACACACGGGATATCCCGAGGGCTGATATGCAATTTAACATATCTTCTATTGGGAGCGCTTGGAAGAAAAACCCTTGTCAACCAGATCCTTGTCATTGACTGAATAAGCATATGGTTCATTAAGCTGTCGTTAAGACAAATCTGAAACAGAATGCAATATTGTGGGACTCTCACGCTTGGCCTTAAGATTTGAACGCAATATTGATGCCTGGTCCCGTTCTCATTGCGCTGTCTTCTGCTTGCCATGCTCTCACCTAACCACGTAATTTTTATGACACCAATTGGCAGAAAGTTCAAGTTACTTGCATTCTGTGTTGTGTCCCTCGTCATCTTGCATCATGTGACATAGATGCACAATCAAATCTCGCCAATGAAGATGGCACCATTATAATTGAGACTTGGGCTAGTTTGTAATGGTTCACCTTGGGGTGGGTGCAGTGCTACTTGAAACACGGACAAAGAAGACGCGCCTGTCCTGTGCATCTTCTTCTTTGTGTTTTGTGTAGCGCTGCACCCACCTCAAGATGAAAAAAGCCAAAAGATATATACGTGGTGGTCAAGTGCGTAGCGCATCACGCTCAGGAGCAAGGGGTCCCAGGATAGATTCCACGGTCGCTGAAGGTTTCTTTCTTATTTCTTTTTTGCATCTACCCTAATTTTCGCTCGCAACCAACGACACTCGCACAGACACAAGAATTTCTGCGAAACAAGCTCTTTAACACTGTTGCGTTAAATGCACCCATGTAGATGGATTTAGTTGTACAATAAAGAACTCCGGGTGGCATAAAAAAACTCTTGCGTTCACCGTAGTGCTTGCCTCAAAATCATCATTTTCACTTTTAAAGTCCCAACAGTGATAGAAGTGTTGCGCCAATTACACCAAACTGCACCAAAGCAGAAATGCCGATACATTCTGTGCCAAACAGATGTTTTTTGAGCCTATTGCACTATGGATGCGCCAAGGATGACTGGAGTGGCCTTACTAGTGGAACTTGTGCAGGCTCACTCCAGGTAGAATTGTAATCTGTTCTGAAATTGGAACTGCGTTCTTCTATGCCACTAAGTCAAGCCAGTCTCAGCCACTGCTAGTGGTTTGGGCCAAGTCTGAAGCCAGGAATTTTTTCGGGAGGGGGTGGGGGCCAGAATTTTGTCCGACAGCAATATTTGTCACCGTGTTTGCCTGTTTTTCCTTTCTTGAAAACTCGGCACTCAGAACTTTGCAGTCAAGGATGCTATGTCTTATGTGATAGCATGCAGGTCCTTATGACCAAGAAATATTGGCCATTCTACACTAACGCAAGCCGTTCGAAGAAGGCAATTATGGTTGTTGGCCTAAACAGCTCATAAAACTTCCCCGGTGAACTACCGTGTCACTCCCGTGGAGCTTTCTCCTGACAGGCGTTGCCGTGGTTCCGAGATCGTTCACGTGTCGCGCCTCAAACCATTCGTTCGCCGTCCATCTCTCGCCTAAATCACGGCCGGGCCGGCCGCTTTTACACACGGGGGAAATTGGTGTGAGCACTATACATCTGCTTCATCTTCTCATCTGTACATACTCATCATCACGCCTTAGAACCACCATTGTGGGGCTTTGGCTTGACAGAATAAAGAAGACACTTAGGGCCTAGACGTGTCTCGCACTTGCATTTCAAAAGAAAACGGTTGTTTGACGTTTGGCGGTCTTTTGGGTTGAAGGGACGAGCGATGTGGCATGAAGGCAGAGCACTAATCGTCGCTGCTAAGTCATCCAGCTGCCAGGTAGTGATGTTTGCTGAAAGTTGCGTTTCTGGTGATGTCTTTTTTAGTATGCGAGCATCCAAGGCCCTATGCACAAATGGAGCACAGCCATTCATAGGCTTTCTTTTTTTGTTTGTTCCATGCATACATTTATGCCTTCTTGCAATGCAGTCGCACTGCTCAAGTCATAGTTTCCTTGCTAAGAGCGGAAATCAGGAGGTAATCTACACTGGTGGCGCCACCTCTCGGCGTGAACGACCAAAAGGGAGAGGGAAAAGTGACAGTCACCCGGCTCCCTTTGACAGGCACAAAATTATTGAGGAGCTATGGATTAACTCTTGCAAAAATTTTGTATTCAGGGTTTGGATGGCTTCGCACTGCAAAAGTGTGGTCAAGTTTTCTCCACGAAATGAGAACATAAATGGCGTAAAAGACCAAAAACATTTTTTTTCACAGTGGCAGAGTTGGAGAGTAAAGATTCTCTGCTAATAGGGCATGTTACAGATAGCTTGTCATTGTCACAGAATGGAAATAAGATCAGAAATTGGTTCAGGATCAAACAAATACATCAATGCAAAGTGAGATGAAACGTAATGTTCAGAAACTTATCAATCAACAAAAAAGAATGTACATGCATTTTGCAGTATCACGCTGACTATCCATATAAGCACGAATCACTGCAGTGAAGAAAAATAAAAACATTGACAGTTATTGAAGATGCGAAGCAGAGAATGAATTTAGTATTGTGCACAAATACGTGGCAGCTCATCATGCCATACATATAAGCAGCCAACATCCACTGGAATCGCAGAATTGGGCAGAAAGGTCCCCTCATTCATATCCCTGTTATCAGAGCTTTTTCGTGCCTGCTGCCCATTAAAAATCAATTCACTAAACAAATGAACTGAACCTTTTGATGCAGTTTCAAGGCAAGCACTTCAGATTTCGGTGCTCTGCATGACAGCTGTTTCATCTAATACATTTTAGCCTCGTCATTTCTGTGTAATGTCCGAAAGAGGCTTAGTGGCTACATGGGTATTTTTATTTTGTGTCACCTGTACAAGATTGTCGCAGCGTTGAGACAGGCATGCCTGTGATAGTACACATTGTGCTGCAATACTGTTTCAAAGATTTCAGGGCAGTTTCTTCATCTGACAGCATTATCTCCACATATTGTTCAAGACCATAAACAACTGCTATGTGTTCTTGTGTCGGGTAATAGGGACCACCCTTTCCTCGGTGGAAAATTAAGCCACTGCAAGTTTCATTTTTGCTTCCTAACTAGAGCCATGCAGTTCTTCAACGCAGTGTTTTCGCTCATTACTTGATGTATGCAGTCCCGATTGAATGCAGTGGCAGCTATATCTGGAGTCGGGAAAGAAAAACTGATCGCAAGCAAACTTCTTGCAGTGTTTGTCGCACACATTTGGTGCTCACACAAACAGCTGTTGTGCTGCCTTTCCCTTCCACTAACAGCCCGGGAAGAGCCAAAAGTATTGGAGCTGTTGACATTGCTTCTACTGTGTTATTGAAGTGGCAAGACACACAATAAAGTCGGTCAGGAAGAGCATAGAAAAAGACTCACTAAGAAAGTGAATTTTTCTTCCAAGTGGGCTACCACGAAAATTGTGTGAGTGCTGGCAAAACAGCTAGGAGGCACGATAGTGTCAGAACACTGGCACATGTAGAGGGAGAGGGTTGTGCTGAGGATTTGGCATTGACACGCCAGGCATCTCAGTGTAGAGAAGGCACTGACTAGGGTTGTCACGACATCACCTTCTAGGTCTGAGATAGGTGTTTTGAGTGCTAAATAAAGAGTGAAAATCTTTGTTGATAACGGTGGAGTCTAAGGCATCGTGCGCTAGCTTCAAGCGTTTCAGGGGGGACACTGCTCTTAGAGATGAAATTTCAAGAAAAAAGATCAATTTTGTATTTTTGTAACATACAGGCATTGCCACAGGTGCTGACCAAATTTCTCACATCTCAGACTGATATTTCAGCCACAATAGCAGTTTATATCCCTAAGGCAATCTGTATTTTGGCCATACTGCTGCAGAGCCTATGTATGTTGCAGCAATAGGCATCCAGGTTATATCCCTGATAGCCACAAATCACCTGTCAGATATATTTCAATCCTGTACACTACATTTGATTCAAAGTGAGCTTTATTTATTTTGTTTCTTTTTCTCAAAACATGCTTCCACTCACCCTGCTTGTTAAGTGCAGCAATTTCTCAAACTTTAGAATAGATACAGCTATAATTTTTTTGCTGTGTGAAGATTAATATATGAAGCTTGAAGTGCTGCAAGCAGATTCTTCTTTTCTCTCACTGTAGCTTTTTTACTTACATTTGTTCTTGTTCATTAGTATCTATGATACAACTAGTGAACTGTAACAGGCTGCTAAATTTCTAATTGTTGCTTGATTTAAAAGCTACTTGCAGCATTTAAATCCTTACACATTCTGCTTTCCACTCATGCATTGGAAATAACCTTCTGACCCTTGTATCTTTATGTATTGTCTCACCAATTAAAAGTAATTAACACCAATTTATCCAAATAACTATTTAAGTGATCAAAAAATAATTCTGCCTTTAGTATGCGCAGAGAAAACTACGCCTATATAGGTGCTTTTAAACTGAATTCAATCAACATATGAACAAGACAGCTCCAGGTACCATGTCCCCCCTTCAGCTCGAGTTCCTGCCACAAAGCACATTAGGTGTCTCCAATCAAGTTGTCCAAAGTGTCACTCAGGACCTAAAGGTTCACTGCCAGAACCACGGCTACACAGTCAAATGCTTTTGAAGAGCGAAGGCATTTTGCGTCAACCTTTCTTTGGCAGTTGGCATTCTTGTAGATGCTAGTATTTACAACACACATGGGAAATACCTTCCTGCTGCTGTTATTTCCAGAGATTTTTCACCACTGGTAACGAACATTTATTTATTTTATTTATTTCATTATGCTCAGGGCTCAAGGGCATTACAGAGGGGAGTGGCACATATTTTTAACATACACTGTGCAACAAAGGATAAAAGAAAGAAAAAGAACTCGGGTGAGTATGCAGAATGCAGGTAATCATTGTACAGCAATAACAACAAAAACTAAACAAGAAATTAACTTCAAAGGCCAAAAAATGTGCAAATGAAACAAGAACATGCGCTATAAAAAATGAACTTGAGCAAAAGGAAGATGATGCCAATGATATGATTTCTTTAGTTATTACGACAGGAGGTAAATCAAAGGAGGTTTGAACTTGGTGTTATCAGATATTTCAATGATGGAGCAGGGAAGGTGATTCCACTTTGTTGACATATTGGGGATGAATGAATTATAAAAATGGTTTTTGTGGCATGAAAAAACACCAACCTTATGACGATGATTGGTGCGAGCAGAAACGTAGCTAGGAGGGGTTATCAAGCGATTTGTAAGAATAGAGTTGTAATATATCTTATGGAAGAGGCAAAGATGAGATACTTTCCTATGTTGTGATAGAAGTGGTAATTAGATACTTTCCTATGTTGTGACAGCAGTGGTAAGGATGCTATTGTCATTTTGTTGCAGATAGACATACTCTGCAGGCAGTGTGGCTGTGTGTAGAGTCTGATGCGCACCAGATGGGCCGTCCATTCGCCTTAAGGGCACAATCATGACATGTTAGTTGTGCTGAGGAGTTCTCCAAGTGTGAAAGGTAAATTTTGCACATTATATGCAGTGAAACGTTCACTCACCCGTACTATGTGGGTGCACATAAAGCGCTGGTATTACTCAAGCAGGGCATTATTAAAAACTGACTGTTCTAACAAATGATGAGGGTGAGACTACAGCGAACGATGACCATTGGGGTTACGTGTGAAAATTGATGAAGACAGTTTAGGGTCTCTGTGCATGCGACATTGCTACACATCGACATCAAGGAGTTCGTGATACTATATGTGATCCTCAAAGATGCCTTGGAAAAAAATTACAGCATATCCACGGAGTGAATGATGATGAGTGGGCGAAGCTCGGGAGGTTCATCGTAGATCGTGCCGAGTTCTGGATTAAGTTAGTTAACGCGCACGCTACGAATCCTCATGGTTCAACTATGCACAAGTGAAATCTCCCACCGGCACTTCATTGCAAGTCAAGATTCAGTGCCTATATATATATTGGAACGAGCAGAGATATTAGGCTAAATGGGAAGGCCGTTTTAATAGCAGAAACGATATCGCCGACCCAGCCCTAATCACAGACTGAAAGGCTATCCCACTACGTTGTCTCCTTCGTCTCTCTATAGCGATCGTTCTCTTCATCTCTTAGCACCGTGACATATATGGGTTGCCAGTGAACGCTTCTCCAATGCGAGCAGCCGGTATTTCTCAATCAAGAAACTCGCTAGGAGACGCTGCCTGCGCCAACGTTGTCTCTCGTGGGTGAGGGCGCGTTCTCCTTCTTTGCGAGCTGGTAGCGTTCCTCTAAGAAAGAGCGTTTCCATAGCCAATGCGCGCCTTTCGATCTCTCTCTGTCTCTCTCTCTCTCACACAAGACAGCAGAGGCACGTGCCGGGAGAGGGAGAGAGAGAGAGGCACGCGCCGGGAAGCACGCGCCGAGGGCGAGCGCGTGCCTCCCGGCACGCGGATTACGCCTGACGACTGACGACTGATGCGTGACAAGGTTAGACTAAGAGGAGCTTTGCCCCTAAAATGCCCTGGTATCGAGGCATGTCTGGAGACCTCCATGGAGCAGTGCCAGCTGACCATAGAGTTGGTTCTTCATGACTGCTGTCATGGGGGAAGTCGCGTTTTCCCCACAACGTGAAGGTTCTTATATCTTTCAAGTGTCCAAGGCGTCACCTCAGGACACTCAAAGAAGGACAAGACTGTTTGTACACCACATTTAGTATACACTATCAACGCACGACACAAGCACAAACCGAAAGAGACTGTTACAGAGACGTTACATTTTCGTTACAGAGATGTCACATACCTTCACAACTGAGAGGATAGGCAATGGTACGTAGCACTGCTTAAGTTAAATGGATTCCTAATTAAACAGCCAGTTCCTAATTATATTTGATGGCAGAGCAAAGAGATGGCACGAGCGCTTGTCTCGCCAAAGTCAGCGGGGGTAGGTAGAGGAGGATGGCAATTGCTGAGGAACACCGCAACAGTTGGGGTCCAGAAGCATGAGGGCTGATGGTAGCTCAAGCAGCTTCTCCAGGCTGCAGGGAAGAAGGCTTGCCGGCATTGAAGGTGTGTCCCAGCCAGACAGCCATGCTGTGATGTGTGATGTGCGCGGTTTAAAAAGTGCGCGTGAAAAACAAAAGAAGTGACGCAAAGAAAAAGAAGACAACTAGAGAAGACGCTCGTGGTCCGGGAGGCCAGCACCTGAAAGACGATGACGACGAAGAACAAAAGGTGTGGTGCTAGAAAAATAAAGTAAAACGAAGCAACCAATCAGCAACACTCACCGCATTGGCATTCCCAATGGCGAATAGCTGAAGAACACGGGGACGCAGCGCTGGCCATTCTAAAGATAACAAATAAGCAAAAGTGAAAGAAAAGCGAGCAGGCATCGGATTCTTCGGAGAGTTCCAGGAAGGCAACGGAAGGCACAGGATCGTCCAGCAGGCCGGGCGTTGAAGACGGCAGTCGGGTTCCGGACCCGAGCCACAAGCGCTTCACCCGACGGGGCCTCCTGCTGATCTGCTTCCAGCCATCAGAACCCCATCGGCTCGCAAGCTTAATCTTGTGGCCGTAGGCATAGCTGGAACAGTCGGGCTACGGGTCCGAGTTCCACATTCAGATGCCTGGCCAAGATGTCGCTACCACCTCATCGAGCCGCCTAGCCGCCCACGTCCTCCGTCGCAACGAGACATCTGGTGTCGTCCTTTCCGAGCCGTCTGTTCTTCGCTCATTCGTCTTCGCTAAAGCTCATCGACGATTTGGTGAGCTATCCACTCCTCCCGCGTCACCTCTGCCCATCACTGCTGGACCCATATGCACTAAGCTGTCAGGACTCGCATAGCTCGGGAGCTATAGGAGGACCTATAGATCTTCTAGTAGACTTGCTTCGCTTACGTTGTGAAGTTTTCTTAGAGAGTTATTGTTATTTCACTTTGTTTTTCTTATTAGTTTATGTTAAAGCTTCGTGTTGTCTTGTGTTATGTTAAAAACTGCTTTGTCCTCGATTAGGCTCTCGGAGGCTTCGCCTGAGAGAGTCGTTCCGAAAACAAATCTGTAAAACAACCTGCTATCATCACACATGCCTGAGCTCGCACCCAAAGCTCGACTGCTCAGACCTGTCCACGGGCACGAAACTGTCTTGCAGCAGCAGCACGTTGCAGAGACTCGGCCTTGATTCGTTAGTACCCCACAGGTTGTGCAGACCTCAGGTGGGCACCGTGGCTTGGGTCTGAAACCCGACAGCCCAGTAGCGTGACCAGTCTTCTCCACTGCTCTCCCCCCTCTTGCCAGTTCGCTTGGCACTTTTTGTTCCCCATGTACATCGTGGGCCTCGATTATTGGTCTTCTTGCCCCTTTCGTGTTGTCTTCTGATTGCTTCGAATTGTATCCGTGGTCTCCTGTGATTGGTGCTTTGTTTCTCTCGGTTCTGGTATTTTCCTAGCACTCGCACCAACGCAGTGTTAGTCTTCCTCTACTCCTTTTGTGGCACGCACTTTTAAATGCGAGCACTTCGCTAATCACATTGTATCCATGTTGCCAGGTTCAGTATTTTCATGTGGGGGAAGTAGGAAAGTTAATGAAAGCATGGCTGTAGGGTGAAGGAAGTGTGTCACCTGTACCTTACACTCATCAATTTTAGCACGTAGCTGCAGTGGTCATTGGCCCTTGTATACACTCACCGTAATCATTCAGTATACCGGTATACACAAAGGCATATGGGATACCGGATAGCATAAAGCATTGTTTGTCACTAGGGTGCCTCAATGTCAACACCGCTTCTCCGGGGAGCAGGGTGGTGACACCCATTCACCACTGCGCCACCATATTGCATCAAACTTGACGTGGATGCCATTGCTTTTGCAGTGAGATGTAAATAATTAACAGATGCACATGCAAAATGGTGAAAGTAACAAGATTTATCATATTCAGCAGACTCCAACGATCAATTTGATCTGTCTGCCATATATTGTGCTTCTGCGTGCGCCAACACAATATTGCAGTCAGAGTGTGAAACCGACAAAAATAGAGGTTCAGGTACGGGTTCGGGTTCAGCATGCACCATTTCGCTCCGGTTCGGTTCCGATTCGAGGAAATAAAGCTTGGAACCAGTTTGCAACCGGTTCGCAGCACTGAACCAGTACGTGAACCGGTTCACAGACCGATTAGGCGATCTAAACTTTATATTTACTTTTACAGTGCTGTTTATGCTACAGCCTTAAACTTTTCAAGTGGCATTGCTCAAGTGAATGCATTCAGAAGTTCAGACATATAGAAAAAAATAGAAACGTGACAAACTGGAACTGTACACCAAAAAGAAATTCCGGGCAATAACACTAGAAATTGAAGCCCGCCAGACTATGGCAAGAAACACTCACGTACTTGAAGCTTTTAGGGCATGGCCCGACAGAGCTCGCATTTTGTAATTTTCCATTTAATTCCATCTTTGTTTCTGATCCTATGCTGCATCGTAAGGATGGCAAGTACGGAAGTTCTTTTTTTCCTTTTTTAGATGGTGGGAGATCCTGCTAGCACATCAGAAACAGCTAGCGATCGTTTCACGTAAATCAACGAAACTTAGTTAAAATAGCTAGAGTAGGCATACTGAGCACAGCGTATGAGCACAATGTATGAGCACAATGTATGAGCACAGCGTTACATGGCAAGACTTTGCGGATCTCTCTTGCACCTTTCTTTCTGTTACTAGTTATCAAGGAACGGAGTAAAATAATGAAAATTCGTATGACTGTTCGAAGGGCCGCATCAGAAAACACTGTTAGAAAAAAATAATCGTTCTATATCGACTAAAACGAAATCAAATAAATATCTTCGTAGAGTGTACTTGGCACAAAACAAACTCCCTACATAATTTGATACGTGTGCACCACAACAGGGTTGCATCCGGAGATTCATGTTGAAATTAAAAAAGAGGCAGTTATACGTCATAACTACGTTTACCGTGGAGCACATCTCTCTGACGAGACTCGCAATTATGAGTGAACACAAACATGCAGACAATAGCTGCAAAATAATTAGCTTTGCGTCAGAATTATGTCCATTGATAGAGAGAATTATTCGGTTGTGTAACAGAAGAAAGGGCAGTGGGGGGAGGGGGGGGTAACACTGGAAAACCATCACAGATCTCAAACTGACTGTCGGTTGGCCTTGTTCGTTAGTACATATACATTGAGCGCTTGCCACTGTAAACATCAGCAGTTTATGCTAATATTTTGGACAAGTTCATTAGACGATGCTTTTCTTAGCTACACATAAACTTCAATTTCTGGTGAAAACAATGCATGTTTTCGTGCGGCAATTCAGCTCTCCAAATTGCATTAGCTTTCACAGGTGATTCCAAACAGAAATGATAAATAGTTGAAGGAGAGGACGCGGTTCTCGTAGCCTGTGTAGACACCACGGCCAACTGTCGGGGGGAAAAGGAATGGAAGAGTGGAAAGGCGAGGCATGCCATATTAGGGACTACGGAAGTTCTGACTGCCTTGGGTTATTTAGTGTGCATTAGCATTGCGCAGTGCGCTGCCCTCAGCATTTTGCCTACGTCGAAATACGACTGCGCGGTCATGTGTGCTGTCGTGTCTTTCGGTTTCGCATTCAAGCACCACTAGACCCCTGCAACGGAAAAAGGAGGGAGACAAGAAGAAACTGAGTCAAAGAAATAAGCCGACAAATGCCAACAGACAGAAAGGCTGGGATCGATCTTAGCTACGAGGTGCTGCTGGCAGACTGCGGCACCGTAACTATTTGAACAGCTTTGTTCAGAACCGCTCATTGATATATTTTTTTGGTTAAGGTTCGATCCGGGTTCCAGCACGTTCTGAGAATGTCGGTTTGGGTTCGGATTCAGTTCCGGCCAAAATTCCGTTTCGGGTAAAGTTTTCGGTTTGGGTTCGGGTTCGGTTCGACACCCTGATTGCAGTGTTGCCAGAAGTGTCGCTACCCTGTATTCAATAGCATCTTCGAGGCACCCTATTTGTCACAGTCAAGTCGCGCCAACTATGGGTGATAGATCATGCATTTGTGTCCTCCGAGAATCTGCCACCCACATGCTAAGCCTCAGCAATTTGAGTGTTGCGCTGAGAAACGGTGTTGAATTGTCGCGGGTGCTTTCCTGTTGAAGCTTCGTGATATAAAACTAAAGCAAATACAACTGTTAGCAACTTGAGGGCTACAGAGTGCGCAACAACCACTTGAGAAAGATTTTGAAGCGGACTGCATACGCTCTGGGCGGTCGGCCATATTTGAGCATGCGGTGTTTACACCTAGCATTCCACTCTATGAAAAGTCCTTTGTGTATTGCGGTCTACCGGACATGCTCCATATCTGTGCGTTTAGCTGAGCTACCTGTGAAGAAACATTGCGCAGTATGGTCGCATGCCGTATGGTTGCCGGCCCCTCTCGGCGGGGATGAGGGTGAGTTTAGAGACGATGGCACTTGCCTTACAGTACCGTTGTATGGAACAATGCGTAAAGCCTCAATTCGAAAGCAGAAGCACTCGTTCAGACTTTGACAAGTCCGAGCGGTCAGAAAAGCTCATAACTGACAGTGCAGCATGCTCACACTCCACATTGTTTGTTGCCATTGCAACAGCATCATCGCTACACTGTAGCGAACAGGCAACCATGGTGTACAAACATCCCTTGCCTAGCTGATTCAAGCTGATTCCATTGGCTGCACGCTACATCGCAAGTGTAGGGTGAAATGCAGTCGCCTGATTCCGCGAAACTCGAGTTGAGGGTCCGATTTATTTTGCTTGTATTTGGAGTTTGTATGCTTAATAACTTCACACTGCCTGCTCCTATCGCTGTCATTCTTGTAGCATTTGCCTGTCCACCCTTCACTGTACGCTACACGTACACGAAAACAGGTGTGAGAAAAGTGTTAGAGGGCCCCTTTAAAAAGCTGCACATTTTCTTCCAATATACTCGGTTGTTGGTGAGCACAGTGTGTGTTTCTTTGTCTGCATCCCATTTTGTTAGTGCTACTTTAACATCATGGAATTACATATTACGTAAGTACAGTTTAGTGCATAATTCTGGAGACCATGGGAGCACATGTGGAACTGTGCTGCTGCGCCTTCTGGTGGCTGCTCGGCTTAGTTCACGAGTGCTTTGTGCGCATGCACGTCCCATTCCGCCCGTCAGCCTCTTTCGCTCGATTCAGCAGCGTGCTTCTGGAAACACGGAACACGGGGCAAGTTCTCACTTGTGCAGTTGCTGTGAAAGCGCCGGTGGCCCTGAGCGATTACACAGCGATGAAAATGCTTTGTTTGCACTAGCAGGGGCTGGAATGTGCTGCCCATGATGCATTGTTCCCAGTTGTAGCGCACAAAACTTCCATTACGTCACCTTCTCTGAAATGGACTTGCGTGATACACTCAACGTGCAGCAATGTATTTATTGGGTGCTTTTCTGTCTCGGAGATCTTATGCCCCATTTCTGTTTATGGTAGTCTGTCTAAATATTGTGCACCCATTGACATGCAGTAAACCACCACATATTGTGCAGCCAGAGAGAAGAGCCAGGAAAAATGAATAAGTGCAGTTTATTTCTTCTCATCAAAATAAATGGAAAATGATAACTGAAGTCCAGGAAAGGCTGCTACTTCGAGGAAGTCAGTTTTTAGTTCATGTGCTGAACAAATTTTGTTGAATAGCCGGGCTATAGCTGGACAAATTGGCAGCACTGCGAGAGAGAGAACTGCAACCAAGCACCATGCTAATACACTGAACACCACAGCCTACACACGAAAACGTCAAAGGTCAGTGAAGGCGACGGTGCAGTTTTCTTGAAAGTGCCTGTAGCCTTTGTAGGTTTGTAGTAGGTAGCAGACAGCAAAAGCATAGCTTTGAAGGTGTGCACTTGTTAACAAAATGATGTAATAAAGCTGCAAATCTCGGGGGCCCTGATTTTGGGGACTGCATGACATAGTGCAAGAACAAACATTAGAATGCACGTGTCAAGGCAATACAAGTCAAAGCCGCCATCGCAGACTGCTGCTGGAGGCTCTGGATTCACTTTATTGGATGCCCTTGGCTCTTGGCCTAATTGAAAAAGCATTATTGCTATGCATTACAACCTAAAAGATGCGAGCAGACAAGCAGGTATGCTCACAGGTCCTGACTTTCAAAGGAATGCAAAACCACCTTTTCCCAGCCTGCACTTGCAAAGAGTGACTGCAACCCTCTATAGTGTGGCTGGCAGGTGATCTGCACCAATAAGGAAAAATGCACTTCCAAGTCTTCGGCTTAGTGCAGCAATCAGTGTATCGAATTCAGTGGTGCCTGGTTGTTCGACGTGTTTGTACCAGCTTTATACTATTCCACTGGACATTCAAGGGGATTCTTCATATGTGCGAATGATTCCATAAATCCGAGCTAAGTAAATCTGTGTTTGACTGTCTTTTTACTTTTCAGATATTAAGGTAAAAAAATGGAAGCATGAGGCATGAGAAGTCCTTCTCCTCTCATTTCTTACTGCAGATTCTTGAGCTCGTTTAACAAAAGGTGTGGCCCTTGCTTAAAGGGAGTGACAACCGATTTTTAAGGAACCTTATTTTTATGGCACAATGAAAAGCTCGCCCTCTGTACTGTTTTCACCTGCAGCGGTTACTTCCAAAAGCGAGTGGATATTTCGCACAGCAGAATTTTTCGATCTGAGAAGCCACTAAAAAAGGCAGAGTGCGCACTCTAGCAACATTGAAAAGTGATCGCAATGCCAGTGATCCGCCTCGCTTCCGGACATCGTTCTGCTTTTGCAGGAGTGAGCGTAGCCGTAATTAACTACCTACATTTTGACCTTTCGACTACCCTGTGAAATAAAAAGGCCGTGCATTGTTGGCAGAGTTGGCATTGTTTGCCAGGCCGATCTTGTATTTGTAAGGTGTTCTTTCGCATGTCTGCGCCTACTGCATGAATGGCCGGGCTCCGGCGTTGCCACTCTGGCCATGCCAAGCCAGCTAGATCCGAAACCACGCATTCGCACGTGACAGCAGAAGTGTGCAGTAGCAACGCGTGTTACAAATGAAAGGTTATCTGCACATTGTAAGTGACAAAAAGCTTATAATATCAAAAGCTTCATGCAGTCCGATACTAATAAACAGATAAAATATTACGTAAATTTGTAGAAGGTCACATGACCGCACTCTAACTTTAATTCGTATGTTTGCCACTTGAGTTACCAAACGTCAGTTTTCGCGACTTTGCATAAAGAAATAAAAACATAAACCCGTGCTTATTGATGAAAAGTGGCATCGTTTGAGCCAGTGCAACACTATCTTCCCGCCAGTGGGGTCATCTAAATCGAAGTTTTGGGTGGTTGTCTGTCCCTTTAACACATGGTTTGCATTCAGCAAAAGTATATCTGAGGACAAGCCGTTTGTCATAAACTTTGCCAGCATTCATCGTAGGGGCAGTCAAACTTGTAATAGGCAGGTCTCTCAGACTCTTATACACCCTTATACTACTGCAGCATTAGAAGCTTCTCTTTCATTCAGTGATGGCAACAGGGCATGAGCCGGCATTTTACAGTCCTCATGGTTGAATGCTGGGTGTAACACTATCAAGTTAAAAAGTGACATTGCTTACGGGCTCATGCCAACATGCTTTTAGGTTTCTACGGTACAGCGGCTAAATTAGTCGCTCTACCTGCAGCAACTGCACACTGCCACTCCTTTGGAATGCTTGCCCACTAAGCCTTTTTGTGAAGGTTTCGCTAATCCGCCACTTTCATAATCACACCGTGAGCATTACCTACAGTGCAACACTCATTTAAGGGAAGCAATGGTCGAGCGCCAACGTGCATACAGGAAACAAATTGCAAACTTTCTCTGCTTAGTACTCCGATAAATACCAAACGGTTATCGCAAGGATCAGATGAGCTGTTGTTCAGATAGCGACGGACCAAACAAGTCGCAAGCTGTCGTGTAATTCATCCCTTGCTGCAGAAGTAATAAACTGACACAAAAGCAAACCATTGCCATTTGTACTCAAGCCTTTAAAAGTCGACGACTGATAATTCAGACACCACAGTGATCGTGGAAAAGTCAGAATTATTGAACGTTCGAAAAAACAAATGCATAAAAAAGGCCATTTTATTTGCAGTTTAAGGACCCTGGGCTAGGAAGAAGTGCTCATTGTGTCTGCTGCACACATTTCCGCTTACGTGGGACCAAGTACACGTATATTTCTGGCCGTTTACTATGATACAAGGACAGCACACACACGAGTCAGGTCTGCACATCACAGCTCGATAGCTCATGGCACATATTCAGAGTCAGAGTCACTTTTTGACATTTGGGGAACGTCTGCAATTATTTGATAACCAACCCGTTCGGCACTTGACGACACCACGCCACGATGTTGACAATGTCTTCAAATGTAATGGTGGCAGGAATCGGCACATGGCAGCCTCGAGGCCGTGAATGACATTAGCATTTCAGCTCGTGATTGACGGCAGTTCAGGCCCTTATGTTGCGAAGTCGGGCTCATTAGCAATCAGCAAGTGTAAATACAGTGTGATGGAAGCAGTTGCTGATTACGTCTGCTCGCACTGATTTCAAGGCATCGACGGGTATGCCACATTGTCGGTGCCATGTACTTGCCTCGTTTTCATTAGCATGCTCGTCGGCAGCGGACTGCGAGGCCATCGTTTGTACCACTAGACGTGACGTGTCACTTAACGTCACTAAGAGGATGTCTTGGAATGCAAGATAAATAAACAAGCACAGAAGACTGAACGTGATAGCGCTATCAAGCGATCGTGGACCTGACATGATCAGCCATCATCAGAATTGCGAACCACATGCGGTATACTTGGCACATGTTTTATTTTTATGTGTAAAGTTGGCATAAGACGGCAAAGTATAAACTGCAAAATTTGCAAACCCTGGTTCACTGCAGGACTACTGGGTGGTTGAGCTCTGTGCCATTGGATCACACATTAGGTAGATGCTAGCTGCCTTCGACCGATTTAGTTATTGAGCCTGCAAACATGGTGGTAGCCAGGAGTGCATATGTGTGCTGATTCAGCTATACATGCAGTACAGCAGATGAGGCTGTGGGCACTGGGACTGGCAGGAATATATATTGCTTTCACTGCTGTGAATCCAAAGCATGTAAAAAGAATGTGAAGTATTTCCGGAAATGCCGTGTGCTTTCCTTCACTAGTGGTGCACCTTGCAACATTTGCAGTAACGCAGAAAGCATCTAGTATGCAAAAGCAAATGCAGCTGCAGCTGAAAGTCAGAAGATGATGGGGAAATAGAGCAATGTGTGTTGACACCACAACGACAACTCATATAAGGTCTTTGTTGCACATGAGAAGGCATATTTCTGAGCTCCCAAGAATAAACTAGGCTACTGGCCTAGCACATGTGTGAAATTAGTGTGGGCAATGCAAAGTGAATGGGGACATGTGAAACGAAGTTAGAACTATGCAGGTTTGAACTTGTGTGACCGTGGGTCTAATAATTATTAAGTTGCCTCTTTAAAGGTTTATCAACACTAGCAGCTGGCAGAGTTTGCGTGACATATTGTAACTAGTGATTAAGAAGCAACTCATAGCTACCTCCCTCAGCATCTACTAGCTTTTGATGTAGTGACCTGCATGTCACTACATCAAAATGCCTCGTAAGTGGTGCTGTCTGCCTCCACCGTCATTTCCTCATTTATTCATTCATTAACTTTGCAAATGAAAAAAATGTAGCTTTTCTACCAAAGTGACCTTTTGTGACTGTGTTTGTGACCGGTCACATTGCGACCAACCTAATCTTGCATTTGGCGGGAGGTACCAGTGTTACCGAGCCTTTTAGCTCACGGGGCTTTGCATTCAGATGGGAAAAAAAGCTATATTCTCCATCTATCTCCAAACGACTACAGCAAATCTGTTGCATTCATGCAACTGCTATCAAGAATTAATCTTAAATGTTCTCAAGGGTTTGAATTCACACAACGCATCCATAATCATTAAAAGATAATCACCGGATCTACAAGGCATTACCTGTTAGTGGCATGAATATTGAACAGGAAAGTGATTCTGTTTAAGCATGAAGCCTATCCTTTCTTTTTTTATTCTGGATGTAAAAAGAAATAAAACAAATTACATAATGGCTTTGCTCTGTATTATAATGGAGTATTGCTGCATGGTGTATTGCTATAAAGGAAGCATTGGAATTTGCCTTAATGTTAACCATAAGCAGTGCATTCTTATTCGGTATAGTCCTAGAACACCGCCAGGACTGCTCTGCTGTTTCTGCCTCGATCCACCTCCACTGCTTGTTCGATATCCTGGCAGTGCTGAGGTCCTTTGTCTACTGGTATTATTTTCATCTTTGCATTAGTGATTTCATTACATATATGCATGGTATATCGAAACTTACTAGACCACGTCTACCATTGCATAAAACTGGGCCCTCCTAAAAACCAAGACTACTGGGCCTTTAATGACACAAGAGCATCTCATGAAGTTAGTGGAACAGGAGCTCTCTGAAACTCTCCCTCATCTTTTAAATGCATAAATAGGACATCTTAGCTTCATTCACTTCACTAAAACAATGCTTTAAAAACAGTGCCTAATAAAACAAGCCAAATACTCCTCAAAACTGCAGATACAGTAAAATGTCATTAATTGGAGTTCTTAATTTGGAAAATTGGATAATTTGTATTTTCTGGTGCCGTCAAGCATATGCATTGTTTAAGGCCATGAAATTCTCGTTAACTTGGCAGTGTTGCAGCTCTGAAGCTCTGTGCTGTGTTTACGTAATCACATGACCATGACACTTCCAAGTTAAGCGATCCGTCTAGTCCAATGCAACACCAAGCTTGATGCACAAATGGATAGGTTGTATAAGCAGTGCTGCAATTACCAACGTTGCTCCACAAGCCTGTGGAACCCATAACAATATTGAAGTGCCATGGAATTTACATTGTTATGAGCAACAACTGTTATAACATGGCTGCATGAAAAAAAAAGCTAAATAAAGGGCCCCTGAGCTGTTATGTGAGAGTGGGGAGAGGAATGGCTAAAAGCCCCTTCCCACTCGTTGTTCTTTGTTATGCTTCACAGCATAACAATTACAACAACAGTGGCCAAGCATAACACCCTGAACCTACTCTAAGCTATAATGAATGGACCCCAAGTCTTTTACGCTAATGCAGCATTGCTATTTCGATCCTCGCCCTTTACTTCAGTGGCCAGAGGGGACAGCACTGGGGCCTTTCTGGGAAAACTAAAGTTCCTCAAGGCCAGCCTTGTAACCACTGTCATTTGCTACTCTCTCTTCAGGGTGAGACTCTTGCTTGGGAGGGTGGCAGAATGGAAGAGAGAGAGAGAGACCCTTGGGGAAGAGCTGGTTTCTTTTGTTTTTGACAGTGGGGCAGCCTTTTGAGCAAGTGTGTAGTGGCCAGACCTTTTCTTTGCAAAGATTTCACATTCCATTACTTTTTGGCACCAACACAGGGAACACCCAGCAGCCAGACGTACACTGTTAATCAACAATGGGGCATGGGAGGCCCCATTATTGTTGTAAGAGGGTTAGTTTACTATAGAAAACAGAAGGTGATGCTGCAGCAGCTTGTCGTTGTTATAACCGGTCCATTGTTGTAAGTGGGTTCAACTGTACCCTATATTACCGAGTACCCTAGCAGTGCAAAACATTCCTGTCAACCTTCAATTGCATAAACACAAAATTTGCATTGTCTACATATTTCGACAGTTTGAGTGTATGTGGTGCAGTTCGGTCTTATTTCTCATGATAGCAACATTGTGTATTACTAATGGTACATTCTTGCACAGTTACAGGGCACCTCCTTTCCCAAATAAAACATTCCCAGACGTGCACAGACAATGCAGCACAGTGGCAGCATGAGCTAGATTTGCGGCATACTCTTTCATTCTTCTCTTTCAGTCTTAATTCCAGCTTCCCGCATCAAAATCTAGCTTATTCTGCCACTGTGCAGCATTCCCTGCACAGGCCTGGAGGTTTTTTCTGCTTCTTCTTCTAGTCTTGTTCTGTGGCTTCTTCTGCATCTTCTTTTTCATCTTGTTTCTCGTCTCCTCCTCCTTCTTCTCCTGATGTTTTTCATCTTCATCTTATTCTTTCTCTTCCTCATCCATGAAGGCACAGCCAGCAACTGGCGACTGCAACCTGAAAGATCGCTATTACAGCTCAGGGTTGTGGCTGAGAACACAAAATGCTCAACCATGCAGTGAGAATCTGTGAGGCCTGTAATGGCACCACCCTTATTGATCTGGGTTCAAGTCTGCACAGGCATAGAGCATTTTTTAAACTCTGAAGCTGATAGTAGTTATGGACACGGTCAGTGGCAGTGGTGAACACCATCACCACCAATTTCAGTCACTGTAATGAGCTCATAACACCTTATGCTGTAAAATTGTATAGCGGCCTACAGTATACCTAAACCCCATGGAGTGTATCCAGTCTCAGCGGCTGCTCTTATTTCTGGAAACAATGCATGCTAGCGTCGGTCTCAGTGAAGGCGACGGCGGCGTATTTCGGTCACTGGAAAGCAAAAGTGTTCATGCTTCCAACAGTATTCACCACACATGTGTGTCATCAAAACTCTGTGCATAGCAGTAGGGTCAGCGGTGATAAGTGTGAGTGCAACGTGCAACATTCGGCACGGTGGTTTGCCAGTCAGAAGAGAATGTGTCAGCATTTTGAAACGACGTGGTCAGGCGAGTACCGCATGGAAGCTGCCACAATGGGTGGCTGCTGTTCTCAATCACGTACACTTCATGACTTCTCTGATGCACATGAGATCTAGCAGCTGGAAAGTGTTAGTAAACCCCTATTTAAGGGGCACTGACATGAGATAGATGGTCCGCCCACATGGTTGGCTGCCTTCCATTTAGTTGGATCCCTTTTGTAACAAACACTCTCCAGAGAACAATTGGTTATAATGGGAAAAATGTCCTTAAATTTTGGTCAAGTCTTCCATGCAACAAATGTTAGCTCTAAAAGCACTGCTGTTGGCTGCTAACCACAGTTAACTGTGGAGACAAAAGGAAGTGATGACCAAGTAACGTGAGAAATTTGTGGAGAAAACATGAACTGTATTATGAGTGACACACTATACCAACCAAATCACATATCAAGGAAAATGGTATAACCATCATCAGCCTATCTCTGCCCACTGCAGGGCAAAGGCCTCTCCCATAGATCTCCAATTATACCTGTCCTGTGCTAACTGGGCCCAATTTATCCCCGCAAACTTCCTGATCTCATCTGCCCACCTAACTTTCTGCCGCCCCCCACCATGCTTGCCTTCTCTAGGGATCCACTGTGTTATCTTTACTGACCAATGGTTGTCTTGTCTTCGCATTACATGGCCCGCCCACGTCCATTTCTTCTTAATTTCTATTTAATATGTCCCTAACATGCGTCTGTTCCCCAGCCCACTCGGCTACAGTTTAAAAAGCTGTAGCCTCTTTTTGTGGTCAGACGCATAGTGTGCTCGTACTGCAATAAGAGCCAACTCCCATGATTTTTCGAGGTAATAGATCTCAATAAAATTTGCACACTTAGTCATTTGTGCAAGATCCCAGGCTCCAGATATGCGTAGATTGCTTGCAATTCAATTTTTACTGGCTACCTCAAACCGCCCACCTGATTTCCTACAATTATTGGCCACACTGTGTACTGACGTCATCTTGGGCAAAGCAATGAAAGCGCACCGCTACCATACCATGGCCTTCAAGGTCTGCATGCACCACGAAACTTCACGACATTACCACCAGGGGAAGGGCAATGTGCTGTTGCACCATGCAAAAGGAAGGTTGACCGATTTGACATCACATCTCGATTAAATTTTGGTTTTGCGCATTTTTGCGATTCAAAAATTTTTGTGTGTTCTATGCATTTCTACTATCAGGAGTGAGACAGAAGCGCCTCAGGCACATAGACATGTAAAAAAAAATTGCCGAAGCCGGCCTTAATGCAATGCAGCAAAATGGTTGCGTGAAAATCAGTCAAAGACACTGAAGCCACGCCCGCCCACATCTTCTGCGCCTCTGTCTAGTTTTTGCACAACCAATTTTCCCTTGCAAGTATAGACCAACTTGGCCAGCAGAAAGGTTTATTGAAATAAAGGTTGGTCAGAAAATGAAAACCCAGCACCCTGCGCATAGTCTCATATAAGGGACGGAAACTGCTCCATGCTGAGTGTCACTTATCAAGGGGCTCTACTATACAAGATTGCAGTTTGATAATAAACTGAACACTGGTACCAATTATACTTTCTGGGAACATATTAAATGGCGTGTAACTCTTTATCATGCTTTGAATTTTTGAGTGCAAACATCAGAATTGGGAAACTATGCAAAATGGGAGCATATGAAGAAGGTTCCCTTTCACAAGTTCCTTTCACATTTTAATTTTTATTGTTCATGAACGAGCAATACATCTTTACTAGAGCTGTGCGAATAGCAAAATTATAAGTGCAAAGTGAATAATTTTCAAATATTATATAATAATACGATATCTAGTTATGGAGAAGTGTACTGTTAATAATCAAAAGAAGAGGCGTGCAGGACACGGACACAAGGAGAGCAGTGAACAACACGAACTTGTGCAGGACAGGGACACAACTCCTTGTGTCCGTGTCCTGCACGCCTCTTCTTTTGATTATGGACTGTTACCAACTCGCTCAACTTTCTGTCCTTTTGTACTGTTAAACATAGGCAGAAAAATTACTGCTTGAGGCATATATTTCCATAGTGTCATTCCAAAGTCCTGAAGAACAGTCCAACACTGAACTGTGCAACAGAGAGCTGAGGTAACCTCGCCGTAGTACGCGAGTGTTAACTTCACTGCAGTACAAAGGTGTTATGTGGCGAAGCGCACTACTTGCCTGAATGGGCCACTTGTCATGAAACAGCACATATTTCCCCCTTAATTTTCAACTTCTTACCAACTTGCTATTCGTTCGAATAGCAACATTAAGTGCGAATCAAATAGCAAGTGCTATTCGAAAATTATTTGAAATTTCGAATGCTCGGATGCCTCTAATCTTTACCTGTAGAAAATACTTTTCACACCTTTACAGTCACTGTAAAATAAATTAGTGCACTTTTTGAGAGTGGCCAATCTGGGTAAACAAAATCGAATCTACAGCGCCGCATGTTGGAGAAAAAAACAATTTTCAACTCAAATTTGCCCAAAAAGAGACTGTCCTTGCAGCCAAAGCGACTGCGTCCAACTACCTTGTTCTTTCCACACGCAGAGAAGTCTTTCTGTGGCTGCTAATGTGCCAGCTGTCACAATTTGGCCTACAAACACTTAGAAGCCAGATCCACTGCTCAAAATAATGGTTGCCTAGCATCCCTTTAACCAAGAGTATCCAGCCAGTGACTTTCTGCTTGGCAACGCCACCACAGGCGTTGAGGTAGTGGCAATCAATGAAGCACCGTAATGGAAATGTCACCACAGTGCTGAAAGGATGTGAATACAAAGCTAACAATTTATTTTGCAAACTTTACAGTGCCAACCAATCCCGAATGTCCAACCTTTAAAACCTTCAGTTAATGGCGTACTTGTGTCAACTATTAAAAAAAGCAATGCAATGATGTAAAAAAATACTCTGGGTGTGTGAATATTCAAAATTTCAAATAATTTTCGAATAGCAAATGCTATTCCATTTGATTCGCACTGAAATTTTACTGTTCTAACTATATGAAGTTGGTAAATAAGAGAAAAATATATGCTATGTCACGTGACAACTGGTCCACTCCCACAAGTAGCGCACTTCATCATCATCATCATCATAATCAGACTGTTTAGGTCCACTGCACGACGAAGGCCTCTCCCAACGATTTCCAATCCACCCTATCCTGAGCGAGTTGGTTCCACTTTATGCCCGCAAACTTTTTAATTTCATCGCCCCATCTAACCTTTTGCCTACCTTTGTTGCATTTTCCCTCTCGTTGTATCCATTCCGTCGCTCTTACTGTCCACCTATTATCCTTCCTCCTCATGACATGTCCTGCCCAGGTCCACTTCTTTCTTTTAATTGATAAGATAATATCGGCTACTCCTGTCTGTTCTCTGATCCATTCCGCTCGAGTTTTTATCTCTTAGCGTTACCCCTATCATTTTTCTTTCCATTGCACGTTGCGTGCTCCTTAGTTTCATCTCTAGTTTTTTCGTTATTCTCCATGTTTCTGCACCGTACGTTTGTACTGGGAGAATGCAGTGATTGAATACTTTTCGCTTTAATGAGAGCGGTAAGTTTCTGGTCATGATTTCGTAATGCCTTCCGAATGTGCTCCAGCCCAGCCTTATTCTATGGAGAATTTTGTTTTCCTGGGTAGGAGTTACTGATATTAACTGTCCCAGATATGCATATTCGTTTACACATTGTAAGGGTTCATTGTTGATTTTAAATTCCTGTTCCTTAGCTAAGCTATTGAGCATAACTTTGGTCTTTTGCCTATTCATTTTTAATCCAATTTAATGCTTTCCCTGTTTAGGTCATCAATCATGTTTTGTAATTCGTCACCATCATTACTAAAGAGCACAATGTAGTCAGCAAATCTTAAATTGTTTAGATAGTCTCCGTCTATTCGAATGCCCTTCTCTTCCCAGTCTAGACGTTTAAGGACTTCCTCTAAACATGCAGTGAATAGCATCGGGGATATTGTATCTCCCTGTCTCACACCTCTCCTGATCGGGATTTCTCTGCTTATCTCATGTAGGAGTAGTGTGGCTGTGCAATCTTTGTATATGTTGTTTATGGTTTTCACGTATACGCCAGGTACCCCTTGTCGATGTAGAGCTTCTAGAACTGCTTGTATTTCTATGGAGTCAAATGCTTTCTCGTAGTCGATAAACGCCATGTAAAGAGGTTTGTTATATTCCACATACTTCTCAATTACTAGGTTGATAGCGTGGCTGTGGTCCATTGTCGAGTAACCTTTCCTAAACCAAGCTTGTTCTCTCGGTTGGTTAAAGTCGAGTGTTTCTCTTATCCTCGTAGAAATTACCTTTGTAAATAGCTTGTATATTTCTGGGAGTAGGCTGATTGGTCTATAATTCTTTAAGTCCTTTATGTCACCTTTCTTGTGGATAAGGATTATATTAGCATTTTTCCAGCTGCGCGGTACGCTACATGTCGTGATACATTTCGTGAAGAGCGATGCAAGTTTTTCAAGTACAATATCTCCTCCGTCTTTGATCAAGTCGGCTGTTATACCATCATCATCAGCTGCTTTACCGCGGGACATGCCTTTGGCAGCTTTTTTGACTTCATCAGCGGTTATACATGGAATTTCGGTGTTCTCCTCTGGTTCTATTTCTATTAAGGTTGTATGGTCTGTCTGACAGCTGTACAGTTCCGAGTAGAAATCTTCTGCTACCTTTACTATTTCGGTGAAACTGTTGATAACGTTACCTTGTTTATCTTTTAGCGCATGCATTTTGTTTTGTCCTAAGTGCAGTTTCTTTTTGACCGATTTAATGCTGGTGCCTTTTTCTACTGCTTTCTCTATTTCTCTCATGTTAAAGTTTCTTACATCTCTTTGCCTGGCTTTACTGATCAATTTTGATAGTTCTGCGAATTCTATCTTATCTTTTGATGAAGTTACTTTCATTTGTTGGCGTTTTTTTATTAAGTCCTTGGTAGATTGGGACAGCTTACTTTTTGCTTGCTTTGTTGTTTTACCCCCGACTTCTATCGCGGTTTCAAGGATTGTTTTCGCTATGGTTTTGTTTATTTGTTCTAAATCGTCACCGTTTTCTTCTAAGGCCTCGAACTTGTTGCTTAGGGCGACTTTAAATTCATCGTCTTTCGCTCTGATTACCTCTACATTACATTTTTTCTAGTAAATAATTTAGTTCTTGTTTTCTCTAGGTTAAGTACAATCTTTGCCCTTACTAGTCTGTGATCGCTGCATTTTATCTTCCCCACTACTTCTGTGTCTTGAACTATACCTGGTTGTTCGCACATTATAAAGTCAATTTCATTCTTTGTTTCCCCGTTAGGGCTTTTCCACGTCCACTTCCTATTCTTGTGTTTCTTGAAGAACTGCACTTCACCGCTTAACAATTGCGTAATGTGGGGGAGCTTACACTCGTACTGTGGTGAAGTTAGCTTTCTGTTGCACAGGTCCCCCGTTGGACTTTGGAATGACACTGTGGGGGTACACTAGTCATGCAATAAATTTTTTGCCCATGTTTAGCCGCACATTTCTCCCTAATTTCATATGGCATTTACTTATTTATTTATTTCCGAAGTACTGCCAGCCTCTCATACGAGGCCTCAGGCAGGGGTGGGTGATACACAAAAGGAACAGATATGGAAGTAGAACAAGAATAAAAAAATACATATCCTGCAAAGCTTCACCATCGAGAATTATACTCTGAGAAAATATTCAAAAATTATTCGAAAAATATTTAATTCACACCAGAACGAATATTCGAATTCACTTCTACAATTCACAGCTCTACAAAAAACACATTTTTTTCCTTTAAGAAGGTGTAGTTCCTATCACGTGGCAAGCATGACAGCATGCTGGCCACCTCCGGAGACGACCAGTGTCTTCTTGCCGGCAAATTTCCCTGCAACAACCTTTGGCTCAAACAAGTCATCGTCTCCACCATGACCTAGTTGACCGTTAGTGCCAAAGCCCCACGAGTGCAAGCGTCCTGCAAATTTAAGCACAGAGACACAGACATATCTATTACTACTGCAAAATGTGAGCAATCTTCCTGTGCTCTATTTAGTACATCTTCAAAGACCTTGACCTAATGAAATCCACAATGTAGCCAGTCATTCACTCTCAGACCCATGAAACACCATGGATGTTTTTCAAAATCTTTGTGCACTGCACACACAGGAACCTAGATCGTCCAACACAAATGAAAGATCAGCAAACAACGATTGAAACAGTGTTGGTCTGTTGTTGGTGAAGCACGCCTGCAAATGGCAAGTGGCAACAATAAACGAAGTCGAATGAACAGGAGAGAACAAACAACAAGCTGTCACTTTTTGGCCACACAAAACTTAACTGCACGGCTCAACTTGTAGTGTGGGCAAGTGCCACAAAGTGTCATTAAAGGGCTCCTGCATCTTGAGTTGCAAAGGTCGACTGACCAATGATTACGACATTAGCATGACATGCCTGTATAGATAATTAGGGGTGCATGCACACAGTAGTAGAACCTCGTTCATAGGTTTTTGAAGGAATGCGGGAAGAAAGTATGATAAAAACTCGCCAAAATGTCTCACAATTTCGCCTGAGAACTAGTGCACTGACACACACATGTCAAGATATTTCAGTATTAAAAAACAAAATCAAGAATTCGACAAAAGCTTGTAAGGAATGCTGAGATAAGAAAGAAGTCCAAACACACAGCTCACATGTGTGAGCCATGTTCATGAAAGAGGCTCCTGTATGGGGGCTAGAACAAGGCCCCTGTAAGGAGAAGAAACAAATTTTAAAATTTTTTTTCTGCATTTCGTTGCAGTCTTCTTTTGCCTTTCACAACATTTTACTATGTAGTGCGAGAGGTTTTAGGCTCGTACTTTTAACAGTGCCAACTGCCGTAAACAACAACTAAGTAACGCATGTTAGAACGTGCCCAAAACATTTTGCACACTGGGGACATCGCATGCGTAAGCACCTGCATTCGCTCCCAGGAGCAGCCAAAAGAGAACTCAAAAGTCAGAATTTCCTGAGAACAGATTTATTTTGACCAAATGCCATTTTTAGAAGAACGAATACAGTAAATATCTGAATAAGGTGAAGCTGCATGAGGACACATCGCCTCCTCATTCCTGGAGCCTTTTTTGACACCAACCAAAAACAAAATACAGAATAAGAAAGACGAGACGCTCAAAGAAGTGCTATGACAATGCACGGGCGCAACATAGAAGAAAAAGTGCCCTGTTGGACCTGCACAGTTTCTCATTGCTTCCTGCCCTTTGCATGAATGTATGCTGAGTGGCACAGACATAAGGCAGCTGAATATGTGGAACCTGAAAAATTGAAAATGTGGCATACCGGGTTGCACATGCACTGAATTGATAACTAAGAGAAGAAGGAACAATTTGTATTCAATTTCAGAATGATACTGAAAATAATTTTCCGCCTTGGCCCACTCAATCACATTTATTGTGTTTATACATTCTTGTGAATATTCTTTAATTAATAAAACAGGTATAAACATGGAACGACTGTAACTCTCCTAGTCATACCCTTCTGAACATAAAAAGCCAGACTAATTAGCTAAGACTTGATGTACAGCCATGCTAAATGTGTCCAGTTGTTCAAGGGAAAAACAATTTGTTTTGTAGAAGCACTGAAGGTCTGGCAGTTTCCTGCCAAAACAAAAGAACTAAGGCAAAGCAGGTCTGTTCTATCATGGCCTGGCTGGAGAGGCGTGCGTGCTTTTGCGATACGGTTTTTACAGCGCCACTACTGACACCTCCCACCACCACACTCCAGTGGTGTCGCTCCGTCCCTGTTGTACTTTGCTCACCACTTCTGTCTTCATGCACTGAAACTGAGCACACGTGCGTGCTCTCCTCTCGGCCGTGCATGTTCGCATAACTTGTAAATGCAATGTAGCGATGCTAAAATATTTTGCCGCTCATTCTTTAACCACCATTGCATCGTTGCCACCGTGAATGCTGTTGTGTGCGATCTCTCTCTCCCTCATTGAAGCTGACAGCAGTTATATAGACACCAGCAGTGGCGGATAACACTGCCACCGAAATCTGCCACTGTAAAGACTCCATAACAGCCTATGCTCCAAATACATAAATGTGCACAACGTAGACCAACCTTCTCCATCAATGGCATAGGAGACCGCCTCTCCACACGAGATGTCCACGCAGCCCGAGAGGCCGGGCACTTGGAAGGGGGTGGCCTGGTCGTCGTTGTTGGCCGGCGTGGACGTCCCGAGTCCGAGGCGGCCGTACTCCTTGCGGCCGAGGGAGAAGACCGAGCCTTCTTCACTGAGGAGCAGTGTGTGGTGCTTCCCACCGCTGACGAGTTTCCACCTGCGAGAACAGCGACAATTCGCAGCTTGTAGAAAGCTCTCGAGGAATACCGAAGCAAAATTGGGAAGTTTGGGGGAAATGCTGAGAATGGTTTCTCTTTGATGTAACCGCACACTGAGAATTCCTCACTTGGCAAATTTTTACGTCGGTGCTTTAAATTTGCGAGGGCTTTTGAGCGCGCGCCAAGCTGCCCAGCCGGCGGGAGTCCAAAGGCGTGACGTTACAAAACTCTCATCAGAGAGCCAGCTGGCCGGCTGCATTCTTTCAAAGCGCGCCACCGCGCTGCCACTAGTCCAACGGTATCTACGCACTCCTTTTGCTGCCACGAACGCTTGAAAACTGAAAGCTGCGGGAAAATGCATGCTCGATGAAGAGACTGGCTTCCCCAACTTTTCGGATGCACCACCTTTGAGACGTGCCTGACAGGGACGAACAGGCACAGTGGCTGCTGTGGCAACATGCGGGGAAGGAGTGTTACGATGTTGGTGCAGCTTCTACTGGCAACTGCTGCGAGTCAAGGCACTACCGAAAATCGCTGCAAAAAATCTCGCGCTCCTTCTTTCAAAATAGCTTGCTGTGTTTATCACTTCTGCCTGTCAAACTCTTGTTCTGACACAAAACAGCAGCCCTAAATGTCGTTCTGTATCCCTTCGTCAGAGTGTAGACATCAAAATACGTAGTACATTATTTGTTGTTGAAGCCCACTCGTTGGGGACCACAATAACAACCACCATGAGACCATCTCCCAATATCACTTTTGCTGTCATTGCTGATATGCCATCCCACATGAGGTTATCGTTATGCAGTACTCCTCTGTTTTGTCGCTGCCTCTTGTGGTGGAATTCTTTAAGTTGTTAGCTGTGCCGTATAAATCTTGTGTAATAAGGGAGGCAATCAAGCATACGCTGGTCATCATTATGGTCCTCAGCCCGTTGTCTTCGAAACCAGATAACACATTGTGAAATATTTCAGTGTTTACACTCCTTTAAGCAGAATACACACGAAAACATTGGAAGGCACAATTTCTTCAGGTTGTTAACTACAAAATCACAATGGCAGAAATAATTTATTGCAGTATTTTTATACCACAAGTTCCAGACAAAAACCATGGTAGACTCGCAACAATTCAAATCTGAAAGGACCTCAGAAATTTGAATTGTCAGATGTAAGCACATGACTCGGTGTAACATACGAACATGCGCACCTTTTTTCGTTTGTTTTGTGGGGATCGCCTTGATTGCGTTCTTGTGAAACACATCATCGTTCGGCACCAATGCGTGCATAACTTGCATGACGCTTGCTTCTCGAGCGGCGCCGACTACTCGACATACTTTGCTTGCCCAACACATATATTTGAATTCCTTCCAGATTACACACAAACATCACTGATGATGACAGAATGCACTGTGTCGCGTGTACAAAAGCTGATGCATCTCACCACTGCTCAGTTGTTGCTATCAACGACCGACAGTCATGTTCACCGCTCTTGTACTGAAGTGAGAGTTGTTTTGCTTGCTGGGCACACATTCATCTAGTCAGAGTGATCCTTACCAACCCAGATTCCATATCCTTCATAGTCACGAGCATGTGACAATATCGGGAAAGCCAGGGATGGCCAGTTAGCAAGTGCGCTGTTAACATCTGTTTGTTTGTTTGCTTTTCAAACTTGTAGGTTCGAATGCTTTGACTGCAGTACAGGCAGAGCATTGGCTTTTTTTTACCCGGCGTCATCCAAATGCTCACACAGTTCGACTTGTCCGTTGCTACAGTGACAATACACCGCCCGGAAGTGTGTCATCGCCGAGGCAGTTATGGCACCACAGAGAAACGGCAGTTTGAGCCACAGCGCAGTATTTCTGTGAGAAGAATGCACATGCTGTGCTGGTGCTCTCGGGTCGGCTCTAGTCCACGCTTTCGGAGTCAGGTCGAAAAAGGTGCGCACAATCAAAATAACACATTATGTGTTTTCACACGTAATGTGGCCTGTTGCATTTTTTCATGTGCGCTGCAGCGATAGCCTCTCGTGTTCTTGCACGAGCACTACCGCGAAAGGTGGAACAATCGCCGCTGCATGCTGTGGTCTGTTCAGACCCAATTTATTATTCACCCAGATGTTGGGGGCCATTGCTTTCATGCACACATAGGGCGATTCATGCTATGCGTGGGGCATGGGTGTCGTACTGTGGGCGGTGCTATGTTTGTGCCACGTTTCGTAGTGCAGAAGTGAGCACCTGCTTCGGGTTTGCATCTGGGACTGACCTTTAGATTGCCGTATTTCTGCAATGCGTAATCACTGACACTGAACTCCGAAGTACAGCCTAGTCCATGGGGCAAGTGTATCTAATATGTGAAGTACACGCTGTACCGCTAATTAATGGGACCCCCCCTAGTTCGAACTACAGTTAATTCAAACAAATTTTCATCCTCTCGGAGTTCGAGTTAACGACGTTCAACTATAGTTACAGAAATAGCCTATCCCGCACTGTCCAACTGAAGTCCGTAATACTGGTTGCACGGCGATGCAGTTGACGACCCCCCCCCCTCCCATATTGAAGTCCAAAGAAAGCACATTACAGACTTCAGATAAAACGGACACTTTTTACTGGATTATCAAGGTCCGTTGTAATGAATATGGACTGTGTTAGTGTGATATAAGCCGTTACACTACTACCTTGACAGCGCTGTTGTATAAGAGGGTCTGAGGGCATGCGCTACACAAAAGATTGTAAAAACATTTATTTATTTATATTTATAGAATACTGCTAGCCTAAACAGGCTGTAAGGAGGAGGGAGGGCACAAGATGCACAAATGCATAACTTGGAAAACATCATTTGCATGTTGAAAAAAAAAGAAAAACATGTCTTAGCATTACATACAAGAGCCCACATACAAAGAAACATCAAACGTAAGAGGCAGTATGAAAATATGAGAAACAAAAAGAGACACATCGTGTTTCGTTAAATGGTCGACAGGTGATCTTTCACTCTTTGTACAAGATCTGTCAGAGATGACTGCTCCACAACGTTGGCTGGAAGCCCATTCCATTCCCGAACAGCTCGCTGGAGCTGTTCAAAACAGCTAGGATGAAGGACTGGGCAAACTCTGTCAGATTGGGTCGAGCATTGAATATGCTTGATACTGACCAACCATATTTTACATCACAAGTCTGTTCATCATGACCGATTTGAAGTATGCAGTGTAAATCGCTCACCTGTGTTTTTCACACGAGATCAGCGGTTGGGGCCGAGGGACGATCGTGCCATTCTTGCTCAACAACTGTGGTAGTTCTCCCAACTGGTGATAGTTGTTGAGGCCGCAGGCGCACAGCTGCCACTATCGCGTAGCCGTGCGAACGTCGTGTACGCTCCAGCCCAGACCCTGTCGAAGGCTCGCATTTTGCAACCTGGACACGACACCACAACACATCCCCCCGTTGAGTTGCAAACGTGAAACCTGAGGCCCTTAGCAAAGGAGACACGAGCGCATGGAATAATTGTATATACTGCTTACATAAGATAGGGAAAACGCATTCACCATAAGAACTGAGAAAAAGTACTTTTAGAGAAATTTTTCAGAGGCACAACTGCATGCAGGAAAAAGCAGGTGGGCTTCACTCCAAGCCATTTATGGCTTCAGTTCAAATTTCTACTGTACATGTCTGCCTACAAGCTGCATGCCACAAACTGAAAACTGCAGTACAAGCTAAGCCAATGCATAGAAAAACTGCTCATCATGTCAACAATCATTGCAGTTTTTCAGCACTAGACCACCAATGACAGTCATAGCAGGTGAACTGTCTTCACCACCTATATTATAAAATGAACGAATTTTAAATGAAGCATGCCTTCAATGCACCTGTTCATAATTTCTGGGGTTTCACAAGCCAAAGCCACGATATGATATGAGGCACGCCATGGAGTCCGGAAATTTTGACCACCTGGGGTTCTTTAAGTTGTTGGCTGTGCCGTATAAATCTTGTGTAATAAGGCAGGCAATCAAGCATACGCCGGTCATCATTATGGTCCTCAGCATGTTGTCTTCGAATCCAGATAACACATTGTGAAATATTTCAGTGTTTACACTCCTTTAAGCAGAATACACATGAAAACATTGGAAGGCACAATTTCTTCAGGTTGTTAACTACAAAATCACAATGGCAGAAATAATTTATTGCAGTATTTTTATACCATAAGTTCCAGACAAAAACCATGGTAGACTCGCAACAATTCAAATCTGAAAGGACCTCAGAAATTTGAATTGTCAGATGTAAGCACATGACTCGGTGTAACATACGAAACATGCGCACCTTTTTTCGTTTGTTTTGTGGGGATCGCCTTGATTGCGTTCTTGTGAAACACATCATCGTTCGGCACCAATGCGTGCATAACTTGCATGACGCTTGCTTCTCGAGCGGCGCCGACTACTCGACATACTTTGCTTGCCCAACACATATATTTGAATTCCTTCCAGATTACACACAAACATCACTGATGATGACAGAATGCACTGTGTCGCGTGTACAAAAGCTGATGCATCTCACCACTGCTCAGTGTTGCTATCAACGACCGACAGTCATGTTCAGCCGCTCTTGTACTGAAGTGAGAGTTGTTTTGCTTGCTGGGCACACATTCATCTAGTCAGAGTGATCCTTACCAACCCAGATTCCATATCCTTCATAGTCACGAGCATGTGACAATATCGGGAAAGCCAGGGATGGCCAGTTAGCAAGTGCGCTGTTAACATCTGTTTGTTTGTTTGCTTTTCAAACTTGTAGGTTCGAATGCTTTGACTGCAGTACAGGCAGAGCATTGGCTTTTTTTTACCCGGCGTCATCCAAATGCTCACACAGTTCGACTTGTCCGTTGCTACAGTGATAATACACCACCCGGAAGTGTGTCATCGCCGAGGCAGTTATGGCACCACAGAGAAACGGCAGTTTGAGCCACAGCGCAGTATTTCTGTGAGAAGAATGCACATGCTGTGCTGGTGCTCTCGGGTCGGCTCCAGTCCACGCTTTCGGAGTCAGGTCGAAAAAGGTGCGCACAATCAAATAACACATTATGTGTTTTCACACGTAATGTGGCCTGTTGCATTTTTTCATGTGCGCTGCAGCGATAGCCTCTCGTGTTCTTGCACGAGCACTACCGCGAAAGGTGGAACAATCGCCGCTGCATGCTGTGGTCTGTTCAGACCCAATTTATTATTCACCCAGATGTTGGGGGCCATTGCTTTCATGCACACATAGGGCGATTCATGCTATGCGTGGGGCATGGGTGTCGTACTGTGGGCGGTGCTATGTTTGTGCCACGTTTCGTAGTGCAGAAGTGAGCACCTGCTTCGGGTTTGCATCTGGGACTGACCTTTAGATTGCCGTATTTCTGCAATGCGTAATCACTGACACTGAACTCCGAAGTACAGCCTAGTCCATGGGGCAAGTGTATCTAATATGTGAAGTACACGCTGTACCGCTAATTAATGGGACCCCCCTAGTTCGAACTACAGTTAATTCAAACAAATTTTCATCCTCTCGGAGTTCGAGTTAACGACGTTCAACTATAGTTACAGAAATAGCCTATCCCGCACTGTCCAACTGAAGTCCGTAATACTGGTTGCACGGCGATGCAGTTGACGACCCCCCCCTCCTCCCATATTGAAGTCCGGAAGAAAGCACATTACAGACTTCAGATAAAACGGACACTTTTTACTGGATTATCAAGGTCCGTTGTAATGAATATGGACTGTGTTAGTATGATATAAGCCGTTACACTACTACCTTGACAGCGCTATTGTATAAGAGGGTCTGAGGGCATGTGCTACACAAAAGATTGTAAAAACATTTATTTATTTATATTTATAGAATACTGCTAGCCTAAACAGGCTGTAAGGAGGAGGGAGGGCACAAGATGCACAAATACATAACTTGGAATACATCATTTGCATGTTGAAAAAAAAGAAAAGCATGTCTTAGCATTACATACAAGAGCCCACATACAAAGAAACATCAAACGTAAGAGGCAGTATGAAAATATGAGAAACAAAGAGACACATCGTGTTTTGTTAAATGGTCGACAGGTGATCTTTCACTCCATGTACATAATCTGTCAGAGGTGAGTGTTCCACAACGTTGGCTGGAAGCCCATTCCATTCCCGAACAGCTCGCTGGAGCTGTTCAAAACAGCTAGGATGAAGGACTGGGCAAACTCTGTCAGATTGGGTAGAGCATTGAATATGCTTGATACTGACCAACCATATTTTACATCACAAGTCTGTTCATCATGACCGATTTGAAGTATGCAGTGTAAATCGCTCACCTGTGTTTTTCACACGAGATCAGCGGTTGGGGCCGAGGGACGATCGTGCCATTCTTGCTCAACAACTGTGGTAGTTCTCCCAACTGGTGATAGTTGTTGAGGCCGCAGGCGCACAGCTGCCACTATCGCGTAGCCGTGCGAACGTCGTGTACGCTCCAGCCCAGACCCTGTCGAAGGCTCGCATTTTGCAACCTGGACACGACACCACAACACATCCCCCCGTTGAGTTGCAAACGTGAAACCTGAGGCCCTTAGCAAAGGAGACACGAGCGCATGAATAATTGTATATACTGCTTACATAAGATAGGGAAAACGCATTCACCATAAGAACTGAGAAAAAGTACTTTTAGAGAAATTTTTCAGAGGCACAACTGCATGCAGGAAAAAGCAGGTGGGCTTCACTCCAAGCCATTTATGGCTTCAGTTCAAATTTCTACTGTACATGTCTGCCTACAAGCTGCATGCCAATGAAAACTTGGGCACCTGTCTCAGTCAGTCTAAGTCCAACTTGGCACGCAGTTCTCCCTTATACTCTTTTTAGGAACAAGTTTGTAGGGGCACACAAGCTGTGCAATTAATTTCCTTTTTGGTAATGCTTTACAGTAGTATCCTTCCTAAGACTTAAACTGGAAGTATTCAAAAGTGATATGAGCAATATCCTATTCACACTCAACGTTATTTTTTCCACTTCTTACTACTTCGAGTTAACAGGGTATCACCGCATAACGAACACATTGCAACAAGCTGTTATCCTTCTGTTGCGGTTTATTTGCATTGTGCCCGCATTGAAACACAGGTTGATTGGAAAATGAGAGCACGGTACCCTGCTTACAGGAGACCTGTCATATAAGGAACAGAAGTTGGTTCCTTGTCCATGTCACTTATACACGGGTTGAAGTGCGATGTCATGCCACATGGGTGGCTTACAATTTGCCCTTTCATACATTTGACTTGAAGAGCAGCACCACAGAGCGTAGCTACACACATAGCATTTTTCTGTGGTTATGCCTGGACTAATGAAACACACCTAACCTCCCCTGCACAACTTTTTTGGCTTTTTTTTTTCAATTCAGATCTGAACCGAAACTAAACCATTTTTGCTCAACCAGGATAAGAAGGTCATGGTGTAACAGAGATGATGAGGCAATAATGACATAAAATAATGTATTTAAAGCCAAAGCTCCACATTATGAACTACCAGGTATAATGAACTACACGAACAATCATCTGACTGCTCTTACAGAGGTTTACCAGTGTCATTTTACTGTACGTCTACAGGGTCATACCATCGTGTTCTACATTTGGCAATTTTAGGCAGCAAGGCACGCATGAGCTGCTTGGTGCATATAGCAACATAACGAGACGACGACAGCGGTTATGAAGGTTCTGCAGGCTAAATTAGCCACATTCCAACCATGATGATACAAATTGCCGTACTCAATTTTTGGAAAACACTTGTTTCAGAATGTGCAATGCCATTTACGCTGTGAAATATGATTACACTGAAAACTCACTCCAAGTTCTTGAAAAACATCATACAGCGAAGCCGGTCATCAAAAAAGAAGCTCAAAATATTTAATGAACCTTGGAATTTACGGCGACACAGCTAGTCTTTCCTGCCCCCGAGCACCGCCATCTCGACGTCGTTTAAAAAGCTCGAAGCATCGCCTTCCCGCACCTGCCCTTCTAGCTTACAACGGATGCAGAGAAAAGAACAAGCGATAAAAAATCGGGGACGGTCTGACAAATTTAAGCATGCACGCGGCTCTCCAACCGACGCAGAGCTTGGGCACGTTGAAAGGTGCCTTCCTATACGTTGTTGCTATGACAACTGCCAGCCATCTTGTCTGGCTGAGTGCACAGAAGTTAATCCTTTTCTGACAACTTTGTCACTATATACTCCGCCATTTCTGCGTCGATCACACCGCAATCATAGCCATAAATCGATGCTCGTTAATAAAAAATAATAAATACAAGTTACAAAAGCGACATACGTGCATGAAGCAAACTGCACACTGCTTCAGTTTACGGACAGGAAAAGTGAGTTCAGTTATCGCACGATCCAACAAGCCGGAGACTAGATTGCACTGAACCGAACGAGTCATCAGCACGCCGTGTGATCCACCGTCACAGCAGTAATAGAGTGACAGCGAAGTTAAGTTGCTTTCTGTCACTGAGCCGCTGACTAATTGGATAACCAGTGGGTGCACTTGATAAAACCGTAGACAACGTGCGAATATTTGCTCGTGCCACTCAGCTCAGTGGTTCAGGCACACGCATTCTTGGTGCCGTTTCGAGACCACAGTACTAAGTGCGTGAATTGTCATATTTAGTGGAAAAAGCATGTCTGTTCCCTTTAGGAAACCTACAAATGGGAGAAAATACGTCTGCAGTTACCATCGGCTCCGGACCACCTAGCGAAACGTCAGTTTTGCAGCGCTGGCGCAGTTTTTCGTACCTGAAAATAATAATTTTTTGCACGAATGATTCACAGAGTTGATCGCAGAGCCTCACCAATGCAACACACTATGAATTGAGCTGTATCACACCATGTTTCACGGCAACAAAACTAGAGCAGCGGTCCAACACGTCCCCTGCTCACATGCAGCCTTGTGCCCTTGCGCTCCAGAGGGCTGCACATAAGCATCTGCAGTGAACAATAAAGGCTAATTACCTTCCCAAATCCTGTACCATTAAAAATCTATAGGCCTAAGAGGATGCCTGCTGGCAATGACACCCAATGTTGTACTATTACGCACTTTATTGTAGGGTCAACTGCAACCAAAATTTTCAAGTGATTTTTGTCCCCGTGCTTGTGGAAAGAATTGTGCAAAACTATGGCTGGACTAATTTCAATTCCATTTTTGGTGAAATCCATATTGTATTTCAAGACAGTATTAATATTTCTGCTTCCTTTAATATTTCACAATTATACTACGTGGTACTATTCAGTGAAACTGTACAGTTCAGTACAAAATTATTAAGGGAGTAAAAAAAATTAAGGACTGTGTCGAAGGACAAGCAACATGTGCTCTAATATGCAAAGTAGTTCCCAGTCCTTTACCACATTTTAGAGCTGTGCCAGGCTTTCTGCAAGCATGAAGCTTGTAAATTTTGATAAAACAAAAGCTAACTGAGATATGTTAATAAAATTTTCAATTTCTGTCTTTAATACAATTTGTAATGTCTGCTAAATTACAGCACTCTATGTCACCAAGCAAGAAAGTTATGAACAATTCCCTCGTAGCCACTTAAAGGGACTGTCTACCTGTCCTTCATCGCTCTCCCGTTTTTTGGCTCAATAGAAAGCGCACCTTTCGAAGTGCCTCAGCATGGAGTGGTTTCTCCAGAAACTGAGTAGAAATTATTAAAACAGGATTTTTTTATCTACGAAGTCGCTCCTTTCCTACGTGTACAGATGCCGACAACACTGGTACTGGGCGCGATGCGTCGTCGTCTCCTCGGCAACCCCTTCGGGCGCTGGAGGCTTCTTCTCAACGGGAACCGGTTTCACGGACAACATTGTAAAGGTGACGAGGAGGAGAGACGAGGGAAAGTCTGCGTGCTGGGGTGCGCCTCGGACATGCAGCACCGCATGCTTGACAAGCGCAGTACTCGCGCTTGTAGGGGCAGATGAATACGAAGGTAGTGCCACCTGCGCCACCCCGAATGCAGCAAAAAGAAGAGCGAATTGCTCTTGCACGCTATAAAAAGGTACCTCATAGGGTGAAGTACGCTTGTAATACATACATAACTGATTTTCAGCAGAATATGTACGCCTGCGTGGGCTGGTTCTCATACATCTGGAATTGACAAACACGCTGTTGGGTGTCGCTAGTGGCGTTTTTCGCATCACTTTCAGAGCAAAATTAAAAATATAATTCCTTTTTTGTGGGGTGAAAGCGTGCTCGTTCCCGTAAATCTGCCCATTTTTACCACAATTTAAAAAAATTTTCCGAGCGGTAGACAGTCCCTTTAACAGTGTGGCAAATGTAAGTTTCTAATTACCTGTTGTGTGAAATTACTTTCGTGTCAGATATGGCTGCATCGTGACTAGTTCTGGCTGTGTGACTTGGCTACACCCTACTTTTTACCATGCAGATCTTACCTTTAGGCTTAGTTACAGGGACTCTGGTTGGCTTGAGCGGGTTTTCCGCATGAACGCCAGACCTGCGCGTTTCGGTTCGGGTAGACAACCATCCCAGCTGTCCTTGCTCTCCGCATCCCATGGTCAGCAACTCGCCCTTGGCCGTCAACATTGCCACGTGATCAATGCCGGAAGCAATCTGCAGTGGCACAAAGAGTGCACGCTTCAAATGCAGTGCAAACATGCAAAGAAAGGCAGCAAGCCGACTCACTTGAATAACACTTCAAAAACAGCTGGATTCTTTGGGACACAATAATCGTTATCTGGCCCGCCTAAGCTTCCTTTCTCGCAATCTTTCTGCTCACTATTTTCCAATTAAGAGAGCTACGTCTTGTTGATACTGTATACACCATTTGTGACTGTGAAGTACCAGGCGCACAGCATTAGAGCAGGAGACAGCATGAAACACATGGGACAACTTCCCCTGTGCGACAGACATACTTCTCAAAGGGTTCAAAATCTACAGTGTATGCCGGTGTCACAAGGTTCATTTCAAAGGCACCGGGCCTCAATAATTATAAGATCAACGGCAGCAAAGTAGGCACTGTCACACCGAAACCTTCATGGGAAGCACAGTCTGCTGTGTAGACAAGACTTGTACAGATCTATTTTGAAATATCAGAACGTTTGTTACATTACCATAAGTAAATAATTGCCAATAAATGAACAGATCGTCAAACACACTAGAGAACAGGGAATGTCACTGGAGGCAACGTTTCAACAAGTGGGCATGTTTTTGTCAGGACAGCAACTTGATGAAAACTTCATGGACGGCAACTGCCATTCTGACGAAGACATGTGCGCTTCTCAAAGTGTTGGCTGCAGCGATATTCCCCGTTCTAAATCATTTTTATTAATCTGTTCATTGATTCAAGCATCCATCTTTCCCAGAGCTTCTCTTCTCGTTTGCGTAATCACCAATGTTACCCAGAGCGGCACAACGAGATGTTAAATAGGTCCCACTACAGAATAAGTGAAGTGCTTTGGTATTTACAGAATCTGTAGTGCCCATTTCCATCGGACTTCCTTGGCGCGTAGGCTGCCGTTCTTTGAAGCAAGGAAATTAAAGTTCACGTTGTGAGGAAACAGCTCGAATTGAAAATGAGGACGAATGTGGAATGAGCATTCTTTATCAACCGAAATTTTAGTGAGAAATACATTGATGCAAAGAACTTCTTTAATACACACGCACATACACGACCATGTGCTTATACAGGTACATCGTAGGAGTTGTCAAGAAACAACCTCGTCATGAAGAGACACTGAAGCTTGGCTCACGCAGTCATCCTCCCAACTTGATATGTTCAAAACCTCAATTATTTCCCAGTGAAACTGACCTTTTTACCAAAAATGCATGTGTTATCCAGAAGGGGCACGCATGCACATTGGTCACACTGCATGGACAAATGCATGCCTTTTCAACAAAAAGTGCTCTCTGAGCCGCACATTAATGCAACGGTCCGTCTGGCCCACATATGCTTGGCCACATGAAAGTGGTCCCCTGCATACAGCACATGTGACACAAGGGCATGGGTGAGGCAGAAGAAACAGACTTGGGAGCAGTTTTGGGAACAGCAAAATGTTCATTTTGGAGCAGGAGAACCTTGATTTGGAGCAGCTCGCAACATTTAACACGATGTCTTAAGAGCTAAAAAATTTTCGAATTTGGAGCAGCCCAGGCAATCAACTATCTTTTTCACGACCAGGGGTCAGTACATTTTTCAAGATTGAAGACATTCTCACTGCACCAAAATTGTTGACACACAGTAGTCTTTTAGATGAGACCACTGACATAATTTCACCAATTACTGCTTTGACTACTTTGTAGATTTTCTTATTTAGGAGGAGGACGAAGAGGAGGGAGGAAAGACAGGGAGGTTAGCCAGTGCTGAGACCGGCTGGCTACCCTGTGCAGGGGAAAGGGAGTGAAGGGAATGAAAGATAATTGAAAGGAGACACGACAAGAAAAAAGAAAAAGGATACTTAGCACTTCTTGTAGGTTATTTAGTGTTTTCTTTTTCAGGACAATCTGGTCACTTTAGATTTTGCAGATTTTTCTGCTTCACACCATTACAAAGAACCTCATCTGAGCTTTTCACCAGCACATTGCCTTGTATTGTAACACTGCAATACTGTGCAACTAGTCATGGAACATACTCCAATTTAATGTAGATACAGACATTCCACATGTCCTGGAGCGTGTGTATGCCAAGTTTCGTTTGTGTAGGAGAAATCCAAGTCCACAAGAAGTCCAAAAAACTTTGAATGGTGAAAAAGAGGTTCAATAGCTTGAGAAGCATGTACCCTTGAAAATATTACCACAGTTACAAAAACCTCTGTGAAAATTAAAGGTATGCTGTAAAATGCCATCAGATTTGTGAGAACCCTTCCAGCAGAGCGAACTTAAATTTTATTTTTCATGGTCCTCGTGGCTGGTCACACGTCCTGAGTTTTCGATCGCATCCGAGCGGCGAAGCTAACACTTGCAGTATGTGAGCGCCAACACCGCTGCAGTACGTGAGTGCTAGCTCTGCCGCTGTACATGAGTGCGTAGTACTCTTGTACTAACACTTGGAGCTAACACTGCAGCAGTGACTGGTGTCACCGCACATTACGTAGTGCGATGACACGAGTCACAGCTCTAAGTAAAAGTTCGCCTTAGTGCAGTAGCCGAGGTCTAGCTTCGCTGCTGTACACTTATGCACTTGCTAGCTTTGCTGCAGTTCGCAAATGTTTACTTGGTGCAGTCCCCGAGTGCTGGCTTTGCCACAGTAGATGAATGCTAGCTTCATCGCTGTGTGCGAATGCTCTTTGTTGCAGTACACAAGTATTAGCTTCGCCACAGTACCCGCTTGCTATCTCTGCTGCTGTATGCAGTACGCGAGTGCTAGCTTTGCTGCAGTAAGGTAATGTTAGCGTTGCCACCGTACAGGAATGCAAGCTCCTCCACTGTACACAAATGCTAGCTTCGCCACAGTACAAGAGTGTTATGCGGCGAAGCGTACTACCTGCGGGTATGAGGCAATTAGATGTGACGAGACAAAGAATGTTTTACCCCTTAAATACAAACTTCAAATCGTAAAGACTGAATGCACATCGAAGAGATTTGAAAATTCCATTATTCACACATCCCGATTAGAACCCTTTCAGCAAAACAAAATTACGTTGTTCCCAGTTCTTGTGGCAGGCCACACGCATGAAGTTTCTGCTCGTGGAAGTAGCTGGGTGCAACATGCTTATCGCATCAATCTCGCCTAAGACCGTGAAGCAGGACCTTCGACAGGGTTCGATTATTTTCGGAGGTGCACTGTTCTTCTGAGGCGCACTGACATACGTCCAGGCAGCGTGAATCACGCAACCACAAACGCTGCAAAAAGCATCGGCGCTAGGCCCAAACCCGATGTCGAACGATCGTCGGCCACGGTTGTCATTTTATCAAACATCCAACGCCGCCTTCTGCGGTATTTGCCTCAGTTATAGCGTTCCAGGCATTGACATCAGCGCTTTTCTCGGCTTGTGATCACACAGAAAATGTGGGCAGAATGCAGAAAAATACAGATGTAGCAGCGGTGGTGCACTGACACGATTCGCAATGTGTGAAAGGGAACAATAAACACAATCGGAAAAATTCGCTCCCTGAAAATAAAAACAAAGAATCCCCTTTGCTCATTTCTGGTGAGCACACCCGGCAACCTACGTTGACATAAAAATCGAAGCGTCCACAGCAAATCTCGGACACCTGAGATTTAAACACACGATGGACGTTTCGCGATTTTTTTCCCCATTGAAACTGACGTGAGCACCAAAACACTTGCTTTCCAGTCTGTTTTGGAGCAGTTTGGAGCAATTTTCCCAAGTTTTATGCTTTTGGAGCAGCTTGGAGCAGGAAAACGGAAATGTATAAATACTGTGCAATATGAGCAGCTGTCTCACCCCTGCAAGTGGCATACCTTAAGGATGTTTCATGAAACATTTATGGAAACGACCAACTTGTGGTCCTTGCCCTCGCCTGCTCACAAAAGCGGAAATTTCTTTCTAGTTTATTCGGTGCTGAAATTCCCAACTGCACCCGATATCTCCATCTTTTTAAATGTGATGCGCATTTTTCTTTTCTTTTTCTGTTTTTTCCCAATTGTACATCCTGCAATTCTGACTTTCATTGCAAGGAAAAATTTCGAGTTGGGTGCTAGTAGGGTATTGCTTGGCAGCCTTTTTTCATGGCAGTTCAGATATAGCACTCATCGCTTATAACGATCCCATTTTTAAAACTTTATCTATATCACTGCAAAGCACACAGCATGCCAACACATCCAGTGGCAAGTTGTGAGAGATAGAGAACATGCAGCCTGCTCTCCAAGAGGGTAACAGTAGGCTGGCATAGTTTAAATTTCACATTTTCCCCTAACGCAGAGGCAATAAATATTCAGGGCTACTTTCTCTGAAAAAGGCTATACATTAGACTCATGAAAATCAGTCTTACCTGCACAATGTTAGAGATGACCAACTTTGGCTCCGGCTCGGCCTTCCCTGGGGTGATGAGCCCCATCTGGCCTTTGGAATCTCTGAAGTTTCCCCAAAGGTACACTTTTCCGGATTCTGTGAGTGCCGCCGAGTGGGAGTCGCCTGCCGTCACTCTCGCAACCAGCTCTGGAATCTCTACGGTCCCCGGGGTTGTCTCGCTGCCGTCGAGGCTCGATGTCCGGCGCCCGAGGGCACCCTCATCGTTGCACCCAAATGACCACACCTGTGCCAATTGGCACGAACCATGTTATTCGAGGATTCTTTGCTTTATGCATTTTGTTGCCACTTCTTCAATAATAATTGCTGGGGTTTTGCTTGCCAAAACCACAATATTATTATGCGGCTCGCCGTAGCGGTACGCTGTAGATCAATTTTGACCACCTAAGGTTCTTTAACGTGCACCGGCATCGCACAGTACGCGAGCCTCTAGTAGTACCTTCGCCGCCATCAAAAATGCGACCGCTGCAGCCAAGATCTAGCCGCGTCCTTTAAGTTAGCAGTGAAGCCCCATAACCACACCGCACACCACCACGTTAAACAGTATATGAGGCACTTTTTTTGATGCTGCACCAGCAAACAGGCTGCAGCATTATCAGGTCATCCGCACCATAAATTAGGGAAACCACCGTGCATCAAGGTTAACTGCTGGCAAATTAGCATTATACCATCAGTCTGAAAAGTGCGTTTCCTCTTCACCTCGCTCGATCAGCTGGGCCCGTGCTAACACCAGCTGCGTCGCCCACAGCAATCGCAATGTAGGCACGGAGTTTTTTTATGGCTTCCGAGACAGGGCATGTGCTGGTTACCTGTGCCACCAGATGCCACGACTATGAACAAAAACTACCAGAAGACTACCACAATGAAAAAAAAATATTGATGATGCAGCCAATACGGCCAATAAAAGCAGCCACGATTGATTTATCTCGGGGTTTTACGTTTTAAAACCACAATATGATTATGAGATGCCGTACTGGAGGGCTCCGGAAATTTTCACCACCTGGGGTTTTATAATGTGCACTGACATTGTACAGTACATGGGCTTCAACATGAAAAAAAAAGCATGACGTTGTGTCCCCATGGCATGAGTATTCGCGACTCCAACTAAATGCTCGCCACCTAGCGGACGCCCCTGGAACCAGCCGATCCAAGGTCGACCTCGAAACGCGGCATGGTATCGCATTACCGCGCACTGTAAAACAGCTCTGTAGCTCCTTAATCGACGCCATGCCGCCTCGAAGCATCCCGAAAAAGAAAGAATCCTCATCAAAAGACTTTTGTTGCGTGCCTCAGTGCATGTCGTCGCGATGCAAAGACAGCAACACGTCGTTTCATCGGTTCCCCAAAGAAGCAGACGACACTTCGCGCAGAGCAACATGGATTACGAACTTGCGCATCGGCAAGAAGGTGACGGGAACTATGCTAGTTTGGTCCAGGCACTTCACTCGCGACGATTTCTTCCTCCCTGGTGAGCACACAGGTTGTGTGTGCGTGCGTTTATTATCATGTGCGCTTTTCGAAGAGCCGGAGTGTAGTTTAGTTTAGGCAAGCGCGTGAACAAAATAGCGACATCGTTTATACGTGTATATCTGGTAACGTTTTCTGAGTATGCCTATATCAACTTGAACCGCGGTAACATTATTGCTGACGTATGTACATTTGTCCGCATGCATTGTAGTAAGTAGTAAGCGAGCGCTTGCCTTCGTTCGCCGCCTTCGTCCCATGCGCGCGCTGCGCCTCGTAATTTGTTTGGTGGTTATGATCCATGGAGGTAATGTGTGGTCGTTTAGCGTAGAGCGTTTGCATTTCAAGTTCATCTGGTGACAATTCAGGATTTATTGCGCTCGTTCCAACTTTTGAGCCATCGACCTGTTCAACGCGCCTCTAAGTTTGTCTTCCGGCACCGCGCATAGAACTGCACTCTCTTAACATGTTTATAAGTGACGCATTTGTACTCAATGGAGCAACGCCGCGCACAAGTGCTTGCATCTTTCGGAAAGGCCTGCTTCGCATGAACACATACCTGCCTTCTTCAACTTCAGGCTAGCTGGAAAGGCTCTTTATCCTTAAGAAAATCTGATGCGGGTCTCCGAACAAGTGCGACGTTTGAACGCACAGTGCAATTTTTTCCGCTGTTTCGCCGCTCAAATCTTTTAGACCAATTAATATCGGATGTTCGGCAGCAAGAACCCTTTCGCATTCGACGAGGCATCGTGATTCGAACCCGCAATCAAGCAACTTTAGCACAGCGCTAAGCGGAAGCACGGCTGTGACCCTGGATATAGAAGCCATCTTTGTTTTTCTCAGCAATGTTGCCAGATGAACCACTTTTTCTGGAGTTGCGAATTGGGCAGGGGCACTGAAAACTCTTTTGGTCAAGTGACTTCAGTCTTGTGAGATTTGCGTAATTAAAAGCTTGTAAATTTCACACTAAATGCAAACCACTCCTGTTCCTCTGCTAATGGTTGGGAGGACTTTTGCTACTGCCTCAATGCATTTATATGAAATTATCAAAACCGTTTTAGGGTCCCTTTAAGACTACTTCATCAACTCTGATGCTGTGGGTATGGCATGCACCTAGTACTCTGTGCAAATTTCGGCGCTAATACAGTGTATATGCTCTAAAAACAGCTGCAAGGACTTTGGAGTGTCTTTCTGACGTGGCTCACTTGAGTTTCCTTCCTTAACAGCTCAACACAGGCTACTCTGCTATCAGAATGCTCTGTCAAGAGGACAGCATGCAATACGTTTCTGACACAAAGTATGGGACACACTGTGTCCTGTACTTCCTGAAACAAAGCAGGCAAATGTAAACAATCTAGACGACTATTACTGTAACGCAACAAAAATACATCCCAAGGGGCGTGCAATGTTTTTAGAGAATAAGAGAACTTGAGATTAAAAAAGCTCACATGGCCCAAGGATGCTGAGAGCTCCCAATGTGCAGCTCTCAGCCCCATCATATGCAGTCATGCACAGCCAATGTGGTCACCTAAATGTGCAAGTAGCGCAGTGGAAATGCATCAGTTTGATGATATTGAAGGTTTAGCACTGATGCAATGCTTAGCGATGATGATTTATGGCATTATGACATTAGTAAGAAATGGTGTGATGTGGAAGCACATGTGGAAATAGGGATATTTAGATTAAAACCACATGAGGGGAAAACTGCTCAATGGATGAGGACGTGCACTATGAATGAAGGAGCAACTTACATGTGTCAGACATTTTTTAGGTGTGTTGAAAAGTGAGGGTACTAGGCTTCACAGACTCGCGAAAATACTGGTGCTCCTCCCACATTGCCTAAGGGTCACCTTCTTGGGCAATGTTTTTGTTCTTTTTAGTTTCAGTATCGAAAACTGCCATTTTTACCAGCTTTTCATGATACTCCTGCTCAATCATCTTAAGCATCGAATTTTGCTTTCAGGCTTCCTAATATATGCCTACATTATATATGTGAATGTTTGCCTTTTTATTTGACCTTTTTTCAGCATAAAATTGTTGAAGCAGGTCTAAATAAAGCCTCACCTTGCCGTCAGCGGTCAGGCACAGTGTGTGCATGCCTCCAGCCACAACGTCCACCACATCCTTCAAGTCGGCAACCACAGCTGGTCGCATCAACTCCATGACATCTGGCCCTAGCCCGAGCTGGCCGACGTCGCCTTGGCCGACAGTGTAAACACTGCCAGTGCTTCTGCGACGTTGAACGGTCACCTCTGCTGCAAAGGAGCATATCTTTTGCAACAAGGACTGAAACGCACACACCCTTTGCTTACGCTAAGTAACTTTATATCCACACCCCCGCTCTGCATTTTGGTAACACTCGCCCAGATTTGATATCCTGGATAAACAACCGATGCGCAAAGGCTCATTGATAGCCAAGTTGCCTCCACAAGTGAGAAATGTTTGAAATAGCACATGCACAGTATGCCTGGGGCCACCTAGCACAAGCAAAGGAGAAAACACAAGAGCAAGAAGACTGTAGACGTAAACCAGTATTAAGACTAAATACCCTTTTAGTGTTGCTGAAGAGAAAGACCTATCTTTTTTCATTTATTGAACTCGAAACAAACATTACCGAGGATGTTACTGCTATCATGAAAGCAGCCAGTGACAATGTCCTAGCCCTCAACTACATAGTCACTGCCCTCAAATGTATAATTTGGTGAGGAAACAATTAGGAAAACTAGACACACCTACAGTAGGACACTCGCCCCAATTTTTACAAAAAGAGAATTGTATAAATACAGCTTTGTTCCTAGAACTGTGTCCAAATGGAATGCTCTACCCTCCACTCTTGTTCATGCCAATGACTTTGTATGCGAACTGGAAAATTTGTATTGTGTGTCGTGATTGTAATCGATCTTTCTCTTGCATTTCCTTTTTTTTCTTTTTTGCTGTGATTGCGATGTTCTCAATGATTCTCTAATCACTGCACAGCCCCTCCTGCATGGACCACATGGTGGTCTGCAGTATTGCTAAAATAAAAGAAATAAATAATATATAATTATGGTTTTTCATTTTTGGGTTTCACATATTTTCAAATTGTAGGGGTAAAAATCGGGTGCTATTTTTCCAAGTGACAACAGGGAAGAAATGGTTTTCTTGCAGAGCAATTCTGAAATTTGGGTTACTCTCGAATCACTTACAAATTTTTAATTTATAAACAACAGTTGTGTAGCGATCATAGTGCTTGCATTCAGCTTGTAATATGAACTATACATCACTTGCATTCATTTAAACCGACTTAACCTAATTTTGCTGCCTCAAGTCTGGTTAGCTAGTGCATGTGCACAGAAAACTCCGTGTAGCATAAATAAATGTGGTGCTGTCATTTGGGGAGAAATCAGGCTCAACCAAATTTTTCCTATAACATAATCAAGTAAGTATTTAGGATCAGTGTAATCACTGGTTATCATGGTAATCAGTGTAACCAGAGAATTGGTAATCAGATAATCAATGCAAAAAGCTGGTAAAATCGGGTTAAACCAAAAAATGAGACCCTTGATACAAGTAGGTTTGGTCCGTTTTTGGGATTTATATTTACTGAAATTCGGAGGATAAAAATCTGGTGCTATCTTTCAGGTTGATAATTGAGGAGAAACCAAGTTTTTTTTTGAGCCATTGCTGAATTCGGGTTACATATACAGACTTATTAAGTAATACATTATATTCATATTTGTTTCTTCAATCTGAAGGTATCGCAACCTCCTTAACGCTGATGCATTAAACTTGGGGTTCTTTTTCAAGCCGTTGATCAAGGTGATGTCAAATTGTGATAGTAAATACTCTGAAATTATGAGTTTGCTATGGAAGCCGAGTAATAATGGCATAACGCAAAGCAGTGGTGCACCGACGGGGGGGGGGGGGGTTTCGGGTGTTGTAACTCCCCCCTGAGGCCGACCTAACCACCCTCCCACCCCGTAACTGCTCCTATGTCCTAGAAGAATGCGGAGCTAATGTCTGCAAAATGCAAAAAAAAAAAAAATAATCATCATTGATGTCATTATTATTTGGCATTTTATTTACTTTTTTTTACGCACGCAACAACTGTGTAATCACTTGCCCGGCCCTTCGTGAACAATTGAACCCCCCCTTGGCAGAGATCCTGGGTGCGCTACTCACGCAAAGAACAGGTGAGCAAAACATGGACAGAAGGGAAGAGGAGTCCCTTAAACTACCCCTGTGTCCGTGTTTTACATGCATGTTCTTTGCATTATAAAGCCTTATCAACTTGCTCAGCTTTCTGTCCTTTCGAGTAATGATGGCAGCAGTGAGCATTGATAAAATTATATATTTTATTCAGTGAAAGCTGGCCACCTACATTTTACACATCCTTGTTAAATGCATTACACTTTGTGTGCAAGATTTCAGTCTTTATCCGAGACCTGTCCAATCTGCAAACACATGCCAGCTGAAAGTTCTCTCGACATCGCAGCTTCTATTAGCTTGTTGAGCACTTCGTTGAGAGCCGTATAGCGTTTACAGTGCTCCATTCAGCTTGTGGAATGAACTATAGGCCACTGTTGCGACTGGGGGCCGATTGCGTGTGGGTGTCTATGGCATCACGAAGGCGGGAGAGTCGGGAGTGAGGCTGATACACAGGACGAGGGCGAAGGTAACAACTGTATTTACATTGTATTTACATAAAATATACAAAAGTCTTGGAGGTTCTTCTTTCTTGTGATCCGAGTTGGCGTCCCTCTCCTGGAGGTCCGTGGCCCCCAACGAAAACTTGCCTCCCCTGCCATTGGTTGAAGACAGGCAGGAGGAGGGGAAAGAGGCCCGCAGTCAGCTAATGCCCGTCAGCGAATCGACGGCTGTCCGGCCTGCACCACCATGGTAGCACGTGCGGTCCCATGCTCTGGCCAGGCTCCAGGTAATTGGCTCCGTTCCGTTTTCCACGACACTGGCTTGCCCCGAGGTCAGCAACAGCGGTTTACAGGGCACGAATGTCCAGCACTATCGTGCGGGTCTTCTCCAACGGCAGGTTGAGGCGCCGCAACCCAGGGAAACAAAGGGTATCGCTGGCGTGCAGGCCGGACTTAAGGCACCGGCGAGGCTGCGCTGCAGATTCCCCTCGACTGGCATCAGCTGAGGGGACCTCGGTGAACCACAGTCACAACAGTCGCTGAAGTTCACACTTCTGCCAATAGGATCCATCTTAGATGTCCCGAGGAAAGGTGCATAGAGCATGCGCAGCACAAAATTCGCACAGCACTAAAAAAAATTTGGCTCGTGGTTTTGGAATCTATGGAGAAATCGGGTGTAACCCAGTTTCCTGAAACACATTCAAGGTGTACTGTGTTCAGCGTGTGTGTCACCATGTTCTTTCTTTCTCGTCTGCAAATTATGTGGTGTTCTGAGACGGCCAGAGAACTAACATAGCGAGTTTCTTGAAATTCCACTGAGCCTATATGGCCGAAATACGAAACGTTAGTTTGAAATCCGTGACATGCCTACTTTAAGGTGCTACGTTTTCAGCACAAAGTTCAGAAAGTAGAAATTTGATATTCATTTTCCTTATATTGTCCAACCTGCAATGGCAAAATCGATGACAATAGAATTTTTCAAGAACAATTCATCAGTAAAAATTCATTTACTGTTTCACTTTAGTGCTCCCTTAAAACCTTGAAACATGTCAGGCTGTGAGCCTGTCAGCACCATGCTTCACTTTGTTTGACATGGAATTACACCACATTAAGTACAGTTACACCAGAAACATATATCAGAGTATCGGAGTAGATAGTCTAAGAGCCCACAAGCGGGCTTTGAAATGTTACCTTTAGCGGACCTCCGTCTCTTAACTGGAGGGGCACTGCTAACGACAGACCGAGTGCCCTTTCTCCTTTTGGTGGAAGACCACTTCTTTTTATGTTGGGGCTCCTGACAAAGAGAAGAAAAGCAAGCAATGCTATCTAGAAAAAAAGAATCAAGACAAATAACACACACTTTCGTTCAGTTCATTCATTCATTTTGACGTTGTGTCACTGATTAGGCTACGTCATCGTGAACTCGTTCACACAATAAACGTAAGCCAAGAACATTCCACAAATGCAGCAGCAGGCTTGTTTGTGCCGCCTTCTTACCACTGCCGTTCCTCCTCAACTCGCCTAGCTGCGGGGTGCACGCTAGCGACGTCTGCGCCTCCCACGTCAACCGGTGTCAAGAGGGCCCAGTAGCGATATGGTGCCGCGATATCTCTACTGAGGCCGCCGGCCTCTGCAGTGCAATCCTCTGCAGTAGTGCAGTGCGCCGGCAACGCGAGTACGCGCCGCCAGGTGGCGCGACGATACTGTTCGCTGTAAAGCCCCTCTTAAAGGGACCGACAAGTGAAATTGCGGTTAAATGAAACGTGGCATAGCCTGGCATGGTCTGTCTGGGCAGCCCGGTGCAAACACGACAGCTGTGAGCCACTGTTTGCAACATGCATTGTATTAAGACTACGTAAGCAAGAAATCCTGATAAAAAATTATTTTCGGCGATTTCCCCGTTGTCACTGCATGACTGGACTATCTGACCGGTAAGCTCTCCATTCAAATAAAGAAACCAGGTAACTTGGGTACTTTAAAAATTGGTTGTCGGTTTCTTAAGTTGGCTGGCTCCTAGGCATAACTACGGTCGGTGCACATGACGTCTCATGTCTGGCAGCCGTTGATTGGTTTACCATTGTAGGGCTCATAGGAAAGGGCAGTTGAAAACGCTTCAGGCCGAGTCGCGTCGATTTTTCACGATCCGCACATTTAAAACCTTCCAGTAAATTTCACGCTTAACGTCTAGTGCTCATAATGGTCTGTTAATGATGAGAATGACATGAGCTGTCAGTGCGCAATGCACTTGTACAAAATCGCCGAAACCATTTCGGGGTCCCATTACCGAAGCGTTCAAACCACGTTCCCTACAGGCATACGCTTCCGTGGCAAATGAGCCACTCGGTTTTTGCGTGTGCAGCGTCGATACAGATGCCGGTACCGTCACGCTTTTCATTTCGGAAGCATGGCACGCGGGAGAATGGGATAGCGAAAGACCACTTACCGCGGCTTTCCTTCCTGCCATTTCGGAATGTTTAAAACGTAATTTGTAACGCTTCACGGCCCTGTCTATTTCCAATATTCGTAAATTACTGCAAACAGACAGAACAGAGACCCAGCAGCTAAGCCTTGTAGTCGGCGTTGCTAATCGGTCAGGTGGAAAAAGGGTGCTGTCGATGACGATGTGAGGACGTAGCGAGAAGGGGCGCACCGTACATTGATGATGATGATGATGATGATCCTTCAAATACGGCGCATACCCACTACGGGGATTGGCCAAGACCTGGAGTGCTTAACTTTTGGCTGGTATATTGTGCAAATACCACAACATGACGAATAAAATAGAATAATAAATTAATAATAATCGGCAGAAAAGTAAAACAGAGGGGAAAAAAAACTATGTAGACAATTTGTGCACTTCTACCGTCAAAACAGGTAATGTTTTCCTTTTTTCTTAATGTACAGGCTTTACCATAGTTAAGAATTTTGGAATGTGAATAATCACAAACGTAGTCGTTTTGAGGCCTTTATAAATCCGCATACTGCATCAGATATGTCCCTGTGGCTGAAGCCCAATACCGAGGCACCAAAAGTAAGAATGGCTTCCAATGACAATGTTAGCCCAAATTTAGAAAGCGCAATTTCCAGTTGTCTCTTTCTTACTGATGTATACTGGCGGCATTTTAAAAAATAATGGTCAATTGTTTCGATTTCAAGACAGAATGGGCACAGAGGCGATATCACCAGACCAGCCCTGTGCGAGTAAAGATTTAATGGAGGGACTCTGCAGCGTAATCTCGTGATCAGCACTTCAGCTTCTCGCGACGGACACCATTGTCTTTTCCACGGGAATTTTAGATGTCGAAATTCTGTCCACGTTGTTATTGTCTCAATGGCGTCCCTGTGTATCGCATAGGCCCGATATCTTAGCGCAGTAGGAAATTCTAATGCTGGAAGAACCGATACTACTGGTCCGTTAAGCGATGCTCTCGCTAACGAATCGGCCATCTCATTTAGATTTAACCCACTATGGCCAGGAACCCACAATAATTTTACTAGGTTTATCTGTGGAGGGACTAAAGTGAGGAACGTCTGGAGGGCAGCAGACTTAGGAGAAGCTGTTAATGTAGTGCAGACTGAAAGAGAATCTGTTAAGATCACCGCACTGACTGCATCTGACGGGAGTTTCCGCAAGGCTAAGATTATCGCTACAAGCTCAGCTACAAATACAGAGGTGTAATCTGGGAGTCAATGCATACGACCAGGTGAGCGACGAGGAGAAAATTCCCACCCCTGCCTTTTCCTCTATCACGGAAGCATCTGTGGCTATTATGTATTTAGTTTGTGCTTGAGCAAGGTAATCTTGCAACAAGTTGTTTAAGAGCTTGTGGCAATGAAATTTAGAATTATGGGGGAAAATATTATCGAACTCAATATTTATATTCTGATTTGATTCCGCTATTGCAATTACCTCTCTAATATTCACGTTTATGCTATCTAACTGTTTTTGTACAAAAACAATTTGGGGTGTGTGAAAGCGTGGCCAATGAGCTAAGAAGAATGAATCAGGATCCTTTATAAAGACATATTCCGATCGTCTAAACGGAACGCTGTAAAATTTTAGAAACGTTTGGACCGTTAAGATGCGGAATCGGCAGGGCAATGTTGGCAGGCGCGCTTCTTGGTACAGAACATTGTTTGCGACAAACTTAGTGAGTCGCAGACACAGACGCAAGGCTTCACGCTCTAATACAACCAGAGGCTTAATTTTATACGCAGGGCAGCCAGAGAATAGAATACAACCAAATTCTAGAATCGGGCGCATGTACATTTTATAAATCATTAACATAGTGTCTCTACGAAGACCGTATTGTTTTTTGCTCAACCGGCGTAGTATACCTAAGGCATGCTGCGCCTTTGAAGCTACGTTTTCTATGTGCGGTCTCCAATTGAGTTTTTCGTTATAAGTAATTCCCAGATATTTGAGAGAGGTCACCTGTGGGATGACGTCATGCTTGTACACTAAAGAAATGGAAATATGGACTGCGAATGGGAACACCAGTAATGCACATTTACTAACATTTAACGTCATGCAAAGTTTGTCCAACCAGATCTCGAGCATACCCATGTATCTTTGTAAATTTTGGTAAAGCGCCGAAATGTCACTGTCTGCCGCAAAAAATGCAATATCATCTGCATATACATAAACTTGAACGCCCTGCCATTTGGGGATTGAGCTCATTAATACATTAAATAGTAGTGGTGATAAAACTGCTCCTTGTGGAACACCTCGGGTCTGTTTAAACTTAGTCGAGCAACATCCGTCCTTAAAGCAATAAAATTCTCTGAACCTCGAAAATTCTGCTACCCACGCAATCATGTATTTAGGAAAGTTGTAACCCTGCAGAGTACTGAGCAAAACGGAATGTTCTACGCTGTCATATGCTTTAGCGATGTCCAGTGTCACTAAGGCTGCATGCTGTCTTCTTTTCTGAGCAAGTTGGATTCGGCTTTCTAAATCAGCATGAGCACACCAGATGGAGCAGTTAATTCTGAAACCTATTTGATTTGGATTTAGTATCAGATTGTCCGTCAACCAGATAGTTATTCTGCCGTGCAATACTCTCTCTATCAACTTGACCATATTCGACGTAAGAGAAATAGGTCTGATGTTGTCCATATTATACCCTAATTCTTGTTTTTTAAGTAAGGGGATTACCTTAGCTACTTTCCACTCATAGGGTACCCAAGCCTTTTTCAACGAATAGTTTATAGTGTTGAGAAGATCGCCAGGAGACACATTAAATAAGATTTTTATCATCGATACCGTTATGCCATCAGGACCAGGAGCTGAAGAGGGTAATAATCTGATCACTTGATCTAACTCAGATAATGAGATTTCAGTAAAGTCAGTAGCTGGGGCTGGCTTTTCCAGCACTTTAGATATGGACGATGTGAATCTACCTGCCAGCCCAACAGCAATCTGTTCTAGCGATTTAGTCATTTCATCTGGTGACAGCCTTACGTAATCTGTATTAGCTGGTGTTGGTAGGATTTTACGAGACCTGAGATATCTAAACAAGGATTTCTTGTTTTTAGGACTCGAAAGGAATTCAAAATGTCTTTTATCATACTCTTCTTTAGCTATAGCGACTGTGCGCTTAAATGTCGCGGAGAAAAATTTGTAATCTGCCCAGTTTTGAGGGGACTGGTTATACATAAGCTTCTTCCATGCTGCCTGACGTCTTCGGTGATCCCGAGTACAGTCTGCAGTCCACCAAGGGCTGTACGAAGGAGTCTTCGCAGATGCAACCTTAAACTCGGCGTTTTTGTGTGTTCTTTTAATTACAGCACCTAGTTTCATGGCTTTGTTGTCCTCATCATCATAATCAGATGTCAAAGCTGCTTTTAAATCATTTTTAAATTTTGTATAATTGACAAATACTCGAACCTGTATACCTTCAAGCTTTACTGGGCAAGTAATATCAAACATGATTGGGAAGTGGTCACTATTTGTGGCACAGTCCAAGGCACTCCACGCACTACTAGAAATTGACGAACTAATAAAGCTTAAGTCCAAGGCAGAGCGGAACCGATCACGGATAAATGTAGGCGTTCTGGAATTAAGACACCTAAGATTGTTGTCATTTGTCCACTCCCACAATCGTTTACCGCATTGGTCAGTTTTAAAACCCCAACACGTATGGTGTGAGTTGAAATCTCCAACAACTATTTTGTCTTTGCACCATGAAGGCAGAGCTAAGTCCAAGCTTCTAGTGGTTTGCACACCTGTAGGAAAATATACATTAACTAAAGAAAAGGGCGGGCAACCAGGTAGAGTTACATCTAAAGCAAATATCTCACTGTCGGGGCACATGTGTTTATATGATATTTTTGCTTTTATACTGAGTCCATGCTTTATAAAAAATGCTAAACCGCCACCTTTAGATGGACGGTCCAATCGAAACGATCGATGACTATTTAAATGAAAAGATTGATGCCCTGAAAGCCAGGTTTCCTGTAGTGCTATAATATCTGGACTGAATTTTGATGATAAGTACAATAGATAAGTTACCGCGGAGTGAATAGATCGACAATTCAAATGAATAATTTTGAGGGACGCTATGGTTTTGCAAGAATAGCCTCAGCAACTGTCTTGCTTAGGATACTTTCCTTCAGGAAATTGCTCTTAGATAGATTGTCCTTGAGTTGTTTTTTGGATTTGAAGGGAATAGCCAAAGGTGCTTTTCTTGACAACGGTGATCGAGTACGCTTTAAAGATCGGGGATCCAGCTCCATGTCATCAGACTCCTGCGCCTCATCGAAGTTGCCATCGTTTTGAATCTGATTGGCACTGGCAACATGGCCTGCAGATTGAGCATCCTGGGACGATACAGGGGACGTCGCTTCCTCTGATAATTGTGAGCGCTCATTATTTTGAGGCGTCAGAGTAATAGGCGCTGTTGTGCCAAAAATCTGTGCCATCTGGTTGCTAAATATCTGTATCAAGGACTCGCATAAGGATCCAGCTAGGCGTTCCATAGCCTTTTCCATTGCCCTTTCGACCACATCAGCAATGGTGAGAGAAAGAGAGGCTTCCATTGAAGTTGCGTGGCGGCTTGCAGCTCCGGCGTAACCCTGCGATCTAGATTGAATTTCAGTTATGGCGTCTTTACGCGAACAACGTCTTTGTTCCACAATTTCAAGAATTTCCAATTCCCGAGCTTTTGCAGAGCAATTCGCATCATCAGCCGAATGTCCTTCATTACAGAGGCAGCACTTTACTTCTGAGCTTTTGCACTCCTTAGAGTTATGACTTTCTCCGCATACTCTGCACCTAGGAGAGGACCTACATCCTCTCAATGTGTGACCATATCGCCAGCACTTCACGCATTGTAGAGGGCGAGGAGACAGTGTGTCTACTCTATAAATTAAAGGCCATGCCTCGATTTCCTTCGGCAGAATGGACCCAGCAAACGTGACTATCACCGATTCCGTCGGAACCTTAGTCCTGTCAACTATCCGTCCACACCGATAAACAGAAATAGCACCTGCCGGAGAAAATAAGTCGAGTACCTCTGGTGGTGTCAAGTTAACATCAACTCCGCGGACAATTCCTTTAACGCAGGCCAAGTGAGGGGGAATGAAAGCGCTCACCGGACAAGATGCAAATGCGGAGCACTTAAGGAGGTCCTGAACACAGGGCTGGTCTGAGGAAAAACAGACGATACCTCCTCTGCCAAACTGGCGGACTTAAGTGATGTTCTGGTAATGGGCTGTCACCGTTCGAAGTTCCGCCTGAATCGTTTTCGGATTCTTCATCCGGATGATGCCATCTGTAGTCGGGACTAGGGCCACTGGGACTGATGTGATGCCGTTGCGTAAAAATATGTCCACAGGTAAATCCTGCGGAGAAACAGAAGCAGACCAAAGGAAGGCCCCTGGCCCTGGAGAGGAAAACGGCATCGATCTGCTTTGATCAGGACAAAGTGCACTTAATGAAGATCAGTAACACTAGAAATACGATCTACAATTCACAAAAAAAAACCGAACTCAGCAGCTACTCAGGTCTAGGCCAGTGCTTAGATTTCGACCGGCGGCGTGGAAACCGAAACCGAATAAAAAATCTCAAAAGTAATTAAGTTGCGCTCCTAATTATTTCTCTACAACTTGTAGAAATGTAATTAAATTACATTACACGCTACGGCTAGCCAAAAGAAGTGACATTACATCACTAATGACATTACTCCACTTTTGAGAAATAAGGAAAGGTTCGTATCATTCATGCACCAAGAAACATACAATTTATTGGAGTTGACTGCTAAACGATCCCGACGACGATCTGTTTGACGACGCGCCTCTGACCTTTTTCGAAGCTTCGTCGTTCCGTTCGAAACCTCCGTTGGAAACCCGTCGAAATTCGGATGCCGAGCTGTCCAACAGTCAAGAAAGCAGGGAGCTTATTCTCCGGCCATTCTCATATGGTGTTCCGAAAGCAGTGGATCGAAATGCTATTATCTTAACTCCAGAAAAAGTGGTTCATCTGGCAACATTGCTCAGATTAAGATGGCTTCTACATCCAGTGTCACGGCGGCGCTTTCGCGTAGCGCTGTGCTAAAGTTTCTTGATTGCGGGGTCGAATCACGATGCTTCGTCGAAGGCGGAAGGGCTCTTGCTGCCGATCATCTGATATTAATCGGCCTAAAGGATTTCAGCGGCGAAACAGCGGAAGTAATTGCGCTGTACGTTCAAACGTCGCACTTGTTCGGTGAACGAAGGAAAGCGCTAGCCTCATATCTACTTACTACAATGCATGCGGGCAAAAGTATATCAGCAATAATATTACCGCAGTGCAACTTGAGCATTGACACGTTCAGAAAATGTTACCAGATGTACGCGTATAAACAATGTCGCTATTTTGTACACGCGCTTGCCTAAACTAAACTACACTATTCGAAAACGCGCATGATAATAAACGCGCGCGCACACAAACATAATCTGTGTACTCACAGGAGAGTAAGAAATCGTCGCGAGTGAAGTGCCTGGAACAAACCAGCATAGTTCCTGTCACCTTCTTGCCGATGCACAAGTTCCTAATCCATGTTGCCCTGCGCGAAGCATGGTCTGCTTCTTTGTGGAGCCGATGAAACGACGTGTTGCTGTCTGCATCGTGTTGACACTCACTGAGGCGCGTAGCAAAAGTCATTTGATGAGGATTTTTTTCTTTTTCGGGCTCCCTCGAGGCGTCATGGCGTCGAATAAGGAAGTATAGAGCTGTTTTACAACGCGCGGTAATGCGATAACGTGCCGCGTTTCGGGGTCGACCTTCGATCGGCTGGTTCCAGGAGCGTCTGCTAGGTGAGGAGCATTTAGATGGAATCATACTCGGATACAACTCAAGTCTGCAGTGAAGCCCCTCCCACGCCCTAGCTTATGACCGCCAGCCACTGTGCCTCCGCGAAGCCTCAAATAGTTCGTTTTTTGAACTCTCTATGTTACCAAATTAAAGCAAGGGTGTCAAAAACAACGGAGAGGTGCATAAATTTTTGTCTTCATTCATTTAATACAGAGGAACGTGGAAAGGAGAATTACTTATTGAGATCTAATCAATCGATTGCAAGGCAGAAACCCGGCGCGCCACAAGCCCTGCTACTCGAGCTTTTCAACTCAGTTCAGTGAAGTTTCACATGTAGAGCGAACTCGGAAGCGAAATCAACCGTACCGCGACCTTTTGCAGATGGAAGTGCTGACACTCCACACATTTTTGTCCATGCTTCTCGACCACATCATGGATTACATACCGACGAAAGGACCCAAGAATAACAAACGTTCCGTAGGTGTGGAAGGCATAGACACGGCACCATTTTGAAAAGGTCGCATGACTACGATATTGTTTCCTTCTGTTATTAGCTGGCGGAGTAACATCGATGCGCGCGGTCCGCCGGCCCTAGTTGCCAACTGCTGTTTTTTAAACTTGTATCCTACTATTGATGGTTTTTCTGTGGTCTTGCGTTTTTGCGACTCTCGAGGTTGGGCACGATCAGCCGCCTTGCTCCGATTTCTTTTCATTTCTGGCCACTGCTTCATGCCTTAGAGAAAGGGAAATGCACACTCTATATATGATTCAGAAATAACTCGGAAATAGCGAGAAATTTTTCTGAATGCGAAGAAAACTCCAGTGAGCCTCTGACTTCCCATTACGACATCACTAAACATTACCGCCTCGCTCGTCAAACAATATCTGCCCCGCTTGCCAAACTCACAAAATCTCAGGAAATCGTGTTGCGCCGCCTCCAAACTCAACACTCCCTCCTGTACATCGAAATTTAGGATAAATCCCTGGATTAACACTGCACCTGTTGGCCCCACAAAGGGTGGCGGCGCAGATGAAAAGAACTTCGCAAACCACGGCAGGTATAGTATTTGCATTTCCATCCGCCCCTTGTGTTACCTACAGACGATCACTACCTCAGGGACACGCTTGTGAACTCGCGATTCAACACGGCCACACAGGCAGGCAGGCAGGCAAAGAACTTTATTTTGATCCGGAGACGACGCTCACTCCCCCCTTAGGGGGCGACATCGGCGGGCCGCACCCACGACGGGACGGGGAGATGCATCTCCTCGGCCATGTCATGGGCTCTCTGGATAGCCCTTAGCTGGTCTTCTTTGTCTTTGCTAGTGAGGAGATATCGCCAGTCCTCCTCCGTAGAGGGAGACCCGGGGTTCTCGCGCAGTGCAGGACATTGCCACAGCATGTGTTGTAAAGTGCAACGCGGGTTACCACAGCGAGGACAGCCCGGCTCTATGCCATCCATGTATTTAGAACATATAAGAGGAGAAGCGTATGCCTCCGTCTGTAAGAGACGTAAAGTGATAGACTGAGCTCTGTTTAGATGTGGATGCGGGAGGGGGAACTTCCGCCGTTCCAACTGATAGTGCTTACAAATTTCATGAAAGGTTAGGAGGGGATCTCGGTAGTACCAGTTTGCGTCCTCAGCCTCCGAGTGGTTCTCCCCGGCGTGGAATGTTAGACCTCGCGCCCGGGAGTGTGCCAACTCGTTGGCATTAAGGATGGTTCCGTGTACGTGTCGGCCAACGTGTGCCGGGAACCAGATGATGTGTTTTTTGTCTGTCCAATTGGCAGCAGAGAGAACTCGAGCGGCTTCCCGGCATACCGAACCCGTCATGAAGGCTCGGGCGGCTGCTCGCGAGTCTGTGTAAATAGCTGTACGGTTGGTGGTAGCAAGAGCGAGTGCTATCGCAACCTGTTCAGCGCGATCTGCGTTCGCGTGTAATAAAGTAAGTGACGACAAATAGTCGCCTTTAAGTGTGGTGACTACTGATACGAAGTGATCTGAGCGACCGTACTGTGCTGCGTCTACGAGGGCCACGTTGTCCTCCATAGCTGCCGCGGTACTGAGCAGGGCTCGCGCCCGTGCCTGCCTTCTCCCCACATTATGTGTGGGGTGCATGTTTCGGGGTATCGAGGACACTGTGAATGTAGCACGCAACTCCTCGGGGAGCTGGCACTGTCTTTGTTCCGTAACGGGAGATTTGAGCCCGAGGTGTACCAATAATCGTCGCCCAGCCTCAGTGGAAGACAGCCTTACAAGTTGGGATAATTTCTGCGCTTCAACAATATCGTTGAAAGTGTTGTGTATGCCTAGCTCATTGATCTTTACCGTGCGCGTATTGCCTGGTAACCCGAGGACCTGTTTAACACACCGGCGAATGATTACATCGAGGCGGTTCTCGTCCCCTTTCTGCCACATATGTGCGGGGGCTATGTAGTTGATGTGACTCATCAGGAACGCGTGGAAGAGTCTGCGGAGATTCTCCTCAGACAGTCCGCCGCGTTTATTAGCCACTCTATTGATGAGTTTTGCCATTGCTTCGGCCTTTTTTGAGATGCGTGTTATGCTGGCGTCATTGCTGCCATTGGCTTCTATAATCATGCCCAAGATGCGTATTTGCCCTACCGTGGGGATGGGTGAGCAGTCTGCTGTGAGGAGGTTGATTTCTGAGTAAGCGTCCATACGCGCCTTGTATTTGGGGCGGTAAAGTAGTAGCTCCGATTTCTCTGCCGATAGGGAGAGACCAGCCTGCCGTAGAAACGCTTGTACCGTGTTTACCGCGTCTTGCAGTCTTTCTTCGATGCGGCCGTCGTTGCCCACCGTACACCAGACTGTAATGTCGTCGGCGTAGAAGGCATGCCCGATGCCGTCTATTTGAGAGAGTTGACGCGAAAGTTCGCGCATGGATAGGTTGAATAGGAACGGAGAGATTACAGCGCCTTGGGGTGTGCCTCTCGGTCCTAAGTTGAATTGCCGTGAGCCCAATGAGCCTAATTTCAACATAGCTTTCCTGTCCCGAAGAAACGAGCTAACATAATTATAGAAACGTGTTCCTAGTCCGGCTTCCCTAATAGAAGCAAGAATGGCCACACAACGGATGGAGGCCATGCCTGAAGCCAAGGTGTCTTGTCTATGGCTAGGTTGCACCCGCCAGGAGCCTCCACCATGAATGGATGGATGGATGCTATGAGCGTCCCCTTTGTAACGGGGCGGTGACATGTGCGCCACCAGGCTCGTACTCTCTTTTAAATTTTCCTCATGCCTTTTAAATTTACTTCAATCAAATCGATCATACTATAGCAAAAACGGAAATTCATAGCCCAGTTCCCTGCCCCTTATGGCAGAAAGTCCATATTTTTCCCTATAATTATTTTTGTGCGTTCTCTCTAGTTTTCTGCCACCAGTATTCTAACCGTCTCTTACTTATTTCAATCGCGGCTATGTTCAGCTTCCCGTTGTTCGCCCTAAAACCCAAGGCTTCCTGTAGGGTGGTGCCCAAACGTACACCTGGATGGATATTTCCGCATTCAATCAGAACATGCTCCGTCGTTTCCCTATCTTCCTCACAGCATGTGCATTTTTCTTCTTCTTTACTGAATTTCGCTTTATAAATACGCGTTCTAAGGCAGCCCGACCTCGCTTCAAACAATAAAGCGCTTCCTCTTGAATTGTCATAAAATGCCTCCCTCTTTATTTCGTTTTTGCCCTCTCGGTAGTTATTCAGAGTCGGTTTTTTTTGGCCATTTACCGGGAGTTCGTGTGTTAGGTCAAGCGGGCTCATTACTTTCGAGAACAATGCCAGCAGCACTTTACTCACAGGTTCAATATCGAGCGGATCACAATATCGAGCGGTAAATGGCCATATTAGATATCTGGACATACGGATTGCCTTCAAAGATGTTTGCGTCTGCTGGTGCTATGAACCGCGCGCAAAGAAACCCCTTCTGCCCTTCAACTCGGCCCATTCGAAGCTCGTCAAACGAGCAATTGCCACGCTATGCTTCAAGAATGCTCTTCAAAAATCTTGCCCGCATTATATTTCAGAGGCGTTTGACCTCCAGAAGGAGCGCCTGCTGAATGCTGGGTACCCCCAGCATCTCCTCATTTCGGTAGCAGAGAGCCTGCTGAGGAAAATGCGCCGTCACCCACAAGTGTGTGAAGTCGGCGCCTCACGCTGGCGTAACGTAGCTGTGATACCCTATGTTCACAAGCTTTCACACAATCTCAAAAAGGTGGCCCAGCGGTACGACGTACAAGTCGTCTTTTCCGCTCCTCACAGGTTGTCCAAGCTCTGCACAATGACCGACCCTGAGGCAAGGAAGCAGCAAGCGTGTGGCACTTCGCATAAGCGCCCTTTCCACTTTGTTGATTGTGCAGAAGGTGTTGTATACGAAATTCCTTTAACATGCGGGAAAGCTTACGTTGGCCAAACCGGAAGATGCGTCAATATTAGGCGAAGAGAGCATGCCAACAATGTAAAAAACGCTCGCCAAGGGAAGGAATTTCAAGGTTTTTTGGCTAGCCATTGCGCAACTTGCCAAGATTGTTCACCGGACCTGAAGAACACTGCTGTCATTCTGAAGAACAATTCACGCCTCACTAGAGAGATTGCCGAGACCGAACGTATTAGCAGGTTAGGGGAAACCTGTGTCAGCACGCCGTCGATAGCTCTTTCTGATAAAGAGATGGCGTTTTTACGCATGTGCGGCAATGTTACATGAACTGATTTGCACCTATATATACGTGATCCCCGTGCTAATAAACACTTGTTGGAAGTTCAGCGCTTGTCCCGTGTGGTTCTTGTCGTCGTCCTTGTCCTTTTTTTGCGCTGCAGGTTGTAGTTAATGATGTACCAACACGCCCAATTAGCCACATTAGACTCGTCGTAAGCACAGGTCTCACAGAGATCCCGGCACACGCACTTGACTGAAATTCTTCACGTGCAAAGTCAAAGCGTTCGCGCGCACACACACACACACACACACGCGCGCGCGCGCGCGGCGCGCACGCACGCACGCACGCACGCACGCATGAAGTAGAAGAAGGAGCGTCATTTGGCGGCGCCACGCCGTCGCGGACACACCTGTACCACGCGACCATGGCTTGGGTGCGTGACGAATACGATCATCGCGGCCTGGGTTCCTACCGTGCGCAACAAGCGAGAAAGCTGTTTTCGGCCGTTTAGTCAAGAGTGAACTAGAAATACCCTGTGGCTTTCTTGCGTGGCTCGTTTTCCTTTTCCTGTTTCCTCGCGTAGCCAACGCAGCCGTTCGCAAAGGTTAACATTGCACCAACTGCCTTCTTCAGCAATGCCCCGCGGTGAGGTAATGTCAGCAGAAACGGCCTCTTGCCTTATCCAGTATGTTGCGTCGGATGGCACGTGATCAGGCCAAAGCAGTTCCAAAAGGAGGGGGACTGTCGCACAGCTAGCCAGAAACGCCTGCTCACAGACAGAGAAAACAGAAAGGAAGAGCGTCCGCGAAGATGAAAGACAAGGACGCCGGAAGGAAGGATGATTGCAGCGGAAGGGCGAGAAAGGGAGAGAGATAAGCAAGCGATGTTGCCTTCCCGGTACTGTAGAACGATTCTGGTCTTTTGTTTACCTTTGTCAAACAGGTTAGCCACAGACTTTCCAAGGCCGATCTTTGGCCCCACGTGTCCCCTCGATCGACAGGCAGCAGTTCCATGGCGGCTACACTAAAGCCCTTCTTGGAGGGGCTTTAGGCTACACAGAGGAAATCGGTGACCACGGCACAACGGCAACTTCTGCGAGTGCTGCAGAAAGCAGTGTCGTCTTTCCCGTATTACTGCTGCTACTGCTTCTACGCCACTCAAAGGCTCCCTCCCGCTGTCTCTCTGACTCTCTTTCTCTCTCTCTTTACAATGCTTGCCTCCTGGAATGTTGGAGAGCGATTCTTAAAAAAGAGAAGGGAAGGCTCGCAACTCAGCCAACTAGGCGCGCAGCATACGGGTGCGTGCATTTATGCTGTGCAAGTTTCCGGTTTCACCCCGGCTGTCAAGGTCGTGTACAGGGCACGTTCGAGTGATTCAGGGTAAGGAGGAAATGGACATTTCTCTCCAGGGCAGGCGGCGCTGTGCGCATCGCGTTTCTAAAGCAAGTAGAGGGGCTTTACGCGTTTCGCGCAGCGAGCCAGAACTGCTCCAGGACGGTCTTGTCCAGTTTGGTTGAGTTTCCGCTCAACGATCGCTAGACCACGCTTTCGTTGTGACTAGACTGAGCGCCTGGGTAACTTCCGTGCGAAGCGGGTTTGGCTGGTGACTGGTACTTGACATGAAGGCGTTCTTCCTTCACTCCTCGTGCCCTCGCATCTACCCTTGCGGGAATGAGTGGTGCTGTCTGTACATCTGCGGAGGGACAAGGACCACACAGTGCCTATCATTGAGTGCCCGGCGCAACGTTCGTCGGAAGCGGAGGTAAGGTGAATTTTCAACCATACTCACGCGGTTCGTAATTCGAGTATAGCTGGCCGAGTTGAAGACCGACAGTGGTTGTCGTCTTCCTCTTGTTCCTTTTTGACCTTGCCAAAGTGTGCTGCTTCACATATACGGCGCGATAAGCGCACAGCAGGCTACTGAAACCACTGAGCGCCACCAAAGAACCTTTGGGTGCCTCGCAGTGTCCGAATGTCCTTCGGGACGGAATGTCCAATAGGTCACTCGACAGGCGAGACGAAATGCCCGTGACTAAATGTCCAACCGAGACGGAATGTCCACCTGCACTGAATGTCCACCGGAACCACAAGAGCAACCTGCTCGATTAAATTATACAAAGAAGTAATGGACTGTCTGAGCAGTCATCTACGGCGTAAACCTGAACGTATACCCGATTGACGTGTAGCTCTGCATTTTAAGAGGTATTTTATTTCAAAGTTGCAAAGTATACAGTACATTTTACATTGATTATGCATGTAAGTTATGTGTGCAGCGTTGTCAAAAATGCAATTTAATGCCTGACAGAGTGCCGTAACCCGTGCCAGTGAGTAAATCGCACAGGGAGCAGTACTGTACAAAGCGTTCAGGCAAAACAATAACAACTAATCAGCCATAGTTACACAAATTGTTATACTGGTACACAAAATTTCGCCATATGGCTATTCAATGTTTGAGACCGGCCTGGAAGTCTCATTTTGTGGCAATAGTGGCAATAGCGAATTATAACACCTGCTTCAAAGATACCAAGGAACATATGTGTGCAAAAATCCAGGCTTCGATCACCAGGAATGCTTTAGGAGTTTTATGTACAGAATAAAAAACAAAACAAAATTTATTTTAGAAGCATAAGTACACAGGTGTTTATTTTCCTTTTGAACACCAGCTACTGAGCCGCCCTCCCCTGTGATGCAGACGTGCATTCAGTAGTTGAGGGATAGTTTGTGCACAGTAGTTTGTATCCTTTCACTGCAGTACGTGATGCGTCTGATGCTGTAAGTGTGTTGTCTTCCAGAATAAGCATCGTGATATGCAGCCGCGTTGGACTTCACTTTGTCATAAAATAATTATGTGTAAAATGTTGTCAAACGTTAATGTATTGTGCTTATAAAAGAGTGCGGTAGAAAGAATGCGTTCTAGGTCAAACGCCTTCGATTATACGTACTATTATTTTCTGTAGTTAATGAATGCTTTGTTTGTTTCCTTTATAGTCATACCCCATATTAATAAACGGTTATGAACACGCGACTATACTAAAGAATAATACAGTTGCTTTGCTACCCAAGTAGGCAAAAAACATCTGATTCTACCGAGCATGCTAATTGAGAGCGAAACATCGGCACGAACTTTGTTCATAAATGTCCAATGGAGTGTTTCATGGAATATAATACGAAGAAGCTTTTGGCATGTTACCTATTCAATGAAATCCCCTAGAAATGCGCAGGTCGAGCGCCTCTTAGATGCAGGTTACCCTAAACTAGCCATAGCCACAGTAGCTGAGCGTCTGAAGAAGTCGATTTCGACCGGAACGAAAGCTGTAGCAGAGAGTAACATTAACAAGAAAAGAGTCGTGAGTATTCCGTATATCCATGCAATTTCGCACAGGCTTAAGAAAGTGGGAAGTAGATATGGGGTTAGTGTTGTGTTTACGGCTCCCAATAAGTTAGGTAGCGTTTGTGCTGCCGTGCATAGAAGAAATGAGCTGATGGAAGGAAAGAAGCGAACGGATATCTGTCAGGTTAAGCATATAGCCAAGAACAATTTTACCGACTGTCGCATGGGTGTGGTTTATAAGATTCCTTTTAGCTGCGGACGTTTCTATGTAGGGCAAACTGTGCGTTGTACTAATCAAAGATTAATGAAACATAGAAGGTCGCTATCAGGTGGAACGCCATCTAATCTTTGCACTGCCAGGTCTGTAGCTGCACGCCCGAGTTAGACGAAACCAAGATCCTGTACAGACATAAGAATGAAGAGACGCGTTTATTGGTCGAGGCTTGGCATATCAGTAATAGTGGAAGTGCGTGCGTGAGTCAGCCGTCAATTAGCTTAAACAGAGAGGAGATAGAATGTCTTAGCAGTTGTCTATCGCGTAGACCGGCACGTGTAACCGTTTGACAGATGGCGCTACCATTCCGAGCATGCGCAGATAAGCTGTGTGTCTTCTTTCTTTTTCGCCTCTGTACTCTGCATCAGTTGTTAGTCGGCGTTCGTGTTGTTCACTTCTCCCCTTGTGTCCGTGTCTTGCACGCCTCTTCTTTTGACTATGGACCCTTACCAACTCGCTCAACTTTCTGTCGTTTTGCACTTCACGGTTGTGCTCGCATGTTGCGTTGACGGGCAAAAACTTCCGCCAATGATAATATTCAAGCGGAAGACGATGCCGAAAGAGCCCTTCCCGCCTGACGTCGTCATAGAAACGAACGTGAAAGGCTGGATGGACGAAGAGATGATGGTCAAGTGGCTTGAAAAATGCTTTTCTTAAGCGACTGGACGGTTTCTTTCATGCGAAGAAGGGCCTCCTGGTCTTGGATAGCATGCAGGTGTATATAACGAAGCTCACTTTGAAGCGCATCAAGGCAAAAAACTGCACCGCTGCGGTTATCCCAGGCGGTATGACAAAAATGCTTGAGCCGTTGGACATCTGAGTGAACCGCAGCTTCAAGGCTCTCCGGATATGTTAGGGAAGTACGCTCAGCGCGTACCAACCGAACAAATGAAGTTGCAAATGGCGACTAGCCCAACTCGCTGAACGACAGTGGGGCCGGCGTCGCAGCCGAAGCCGAGTCGAACCCGTTGCGCACCTATCGCCATCTTACGCCGATTTCACTATGGTGCAGCCTCTGAAACTCGCGCAGCTTCAGTGAGCTGAGAACTCGCACTACGACATACTCTTTTTTTCCATTTTGTGTACTTTGGTTTTGTTGTGGAACTGTAGTACCGGTATTACTGCAGTCGTTATAATAATTATGACGCATCATTCGCGCCGGACTGCTCTAGTCGTTAAAAAAATGACTCATCAGGATCAACACGAGTTTCTCCCAAAAGAACTACAAAAAAAGTACGTATAACACGCACCGTTGCATAAGACGCATCTCCGAAAATTTTGGGAATAAACCGCGTCTTATACACTGGAAAATACGGTAGTGTTTTTCTAGCTGAGCACTACACGAGATGTCTTGGTCATTTGGTGAAGAGCGACGAAAGTTTTTCAAATGCAATGTGTCCTCCGTCTTTGATCAAGTTGGCTGTTATGCCATCTTCACCTGGTGCTTTACTGCGGGACATGCTTAAGTTGCACTTGGACTCTTTCCCCCCCCTTCCCTCCTGGTTTCTCCCTGCAGCAGTGCCATTTTAATCACCATACTTCAGAAAGGGCACTGAGCCCTTTCTGGGAAAGCTAGTTGAAGTTTCTCAAAGCCAACTTCAGAACCAGTTACTTTCTTTTTAGGAGCGGGGTCTCAGAGGAGGTACATAGAAACCCGGAAAAAAGGCTGCTTTCTGTTGTATGACAGTGGGACAGCCTTTTGTAGGGGGTGACAGCAAGCATGCAATGGCCGAAGTTTTGTTTTCTTTTCAAACATTTCACATTCCATTGCCTGTTGGTGCCCAGCAGCCAGACTTCACTGTTATAACCAATAGTGGGGCATGGTGTGTTGTAAGAAGGTTAGTTCGGCATTGAAAACACAAAAGTTGGAGCAGCAGCTCGTCATTCTTGATTAACCCTTGTATTGCTATAGGGGGTTGAATTGTACTAATTTTTCCTAGGTGCATTATACCTTGTATTTGTGTGCTGTACACTCTGTGTGGATAAGTTCAGATGCCCAGGTCAGAGAAGCTCTTCAGAAACTAAATTCGTTCTCGTAGAAGCAAATGCAAGCTGGTGATGTTCTTATACACAGAACACCAAACTCGCAAGTCCTTACACTACATCAATGCTTTCTTTTTTTTCTAGTTCTTTTTTTTATGGAAAAAATGGGCAGCAGAATGACAGTAGGGTATGCTCCAATGGACTGTGGTGCTATTAGAATGATGCATGTAGACGGTGCAGTGTAAGTCCTAAAGTCATCGAAATTGGTTACAGTGCGTACGTATTGCTGTAAACACAGCGTGAACACATGTCGCAAAACAACCTAGGATGTCAAGAAAACCATGCTTCAGGTTAGCAAACACCACGAGGTGCATTAACAAAGGCACACCAAAATTTTAGACCTCCTTGGCCACGCTGAGGCTACTGCCATGGAGTTGTTGTGTGATAGAGACAGGGCATCGCAGTTAGTCTTTACAGAATCATGGCCACATGTCCTGTTATATGGGGTAGAGTCTCAGCAACCGGCATATGTGACCAGAAACTGTCGGATGTTTAAGTTTTATAACAGTTCTGTTAATACTGTGCCACCAGAGACAGTGGGTACAGGTATGTGCAAATACCAAGGTACCAGTGGTGGAATGGAAGTCCCAGAAACACAGAGCGTTTTCTGTAGGAGTGAGGAGTTTTATGGCATGCAATACATCAAACACCGCAGAGGCAGAGACAGTAAGGTTTTTTTATAGGTGTTGAATGCACAGCAGTGGTATGGTGGATCTGTTGAAATGACTTGGCTGCAGTGCATTGGGCATAAAAGGCAATGGAAGGATGGGTAAGATGTGACGAAAGCTGTAGAAAGAAAACAGGGCGGGCAACCGTCCAGTGACGATGGCCCTTCTGGCTGATGTTGGCCAAATGATGGAGTTACCAAGTTGAGTTATGTGTTCAGTTGACCATCACGAGGAATGGAGGAAATCTGTATGAAATGCAAAAGGCTGCTTTTGCAAATGCGCTTTTGTTTATAACTTACAGGCAATGACGCATGCCATGAACAATGCCTCAAAGAGCCCAGCTTAAAGGGACTGACAACCGATTCTTAAGGACCCTGTTTTTTATGAGGCAATGAAAAGCTCGCCCCCCCTGTACTGTTTTCACTTGCAGCGGTTACTTCCAAAAGCGCGTGGATATTTCGCACGTGCAATTTTTCGATCTGAGAAGCCTCTAAAAAGGCAGAGTGTGCAGTCTAGCAATGTTGAAAAGTTATTGCGATGCCGATAATCCGTCTCGCGTCTGGACATCGTTCTGCTTTCGCAGCAGTGAGCGTAGCCGTAATTAACTACCTACGTTTTGACGTTTTCGACTACCCTATGAAATAAAAAGACCGTGCATTGTTGGCAGAGCCCGCCACGGTGGTCTAGTGGTTATGGCACTCGGCTGCAGATCCGAAGGTCGCGGGATAGAATCCCGGCCGCGGCGGCTGCATTTCGATGGAGGCGAAATGTTGAGGCCCGTGTGCTGTGCAATGCGAGTGCACGTTAAAGAACCCCAGGTGGTCGAAATTTCTGGAGACCTCCACTACGGCGTCTCTCATAATCAGAGCTGGTTTTAGGACGTTAAACCCCACAAATCAATCAATTGTTGGCAGAGTTGGCATTGCTGACCAGGCCGATCTTGTATTTGTAAGGCGTTCTTTCGCATGTCCGCGCCTACGTCATGAATGGGGGGGCTCCGGCGCCGTAGTGATGGCGATAGCTCAGCGAAGCAAGGTCAGCTAGATCAGAAACCATGTTTTCGCACGTGACAGCAGAAGCACGCAGCAGATAACGCGCGCCAGAAACGAAGGGTTGTCTGCACATTGGGAGAAAAAGCTTATAATATCAATAGTTTCATGCGGTCCAATACTATTAAACAGATAAAATATTGCGTAATTTTGTTAAAGGTCACGTGACCGCACTCTGACTCTAGTTCGTATGTTTCCCGCTTGAGTTACCAAACGTAAGTTTTCGCGACTCTGCATGAAGAAATAAAAACATAAACCCATGTTTAATGAAGAAAAGTGGCATCGTTTGAGCCAGTGCAACACACTATCTTTCCGCCAGTGGGGTCATCTAAATCGAAGTTTTGGATGGTTGTCTGTCCCTTTAACACATGGTGTGCACTCAGCAAAAGTATATCTGAGGGCAAGCCGTTTGTCATACACTTTGCCTGCATTCATCATAGGGGCACTCAAACTTGTAATAGGCAGGTCTCTCACTCTTATATACCCTTATACTACTGCATGCAGCATTAGAAGCTTCTCTTTCATTGAGCCATGGTAACAGGGCATGAGCCCGCATTTTACAGTCCTCATGGTTGAATGCTGGGTGTAACACTATCAAGTTAAAAAGTAACAATGCTTACGGGCTCATGCCAACATGCTTTTACGTGTCTACAGTCATCATCATCATCATCAGCCTATCTTATGTCCACTGCGGGACGAAGGCCTCTCCCAATCCTTTCCATTCTTGCCTGTCCTGCGCGAGCTGATTCCATTTGACGCCTGCGAATTTCTTGATTTCGTCCCCCCATCTTACTCTCTGTCGCCCGCGGCTACGTTTGCCCTCTGTTGGTATCCATTCCGTCGTTCTAACTGTCCATCGGTTATCTATCCTTCTCATCACGTGGCCTGCCCATGTCCATTTTTTCTTCTTGACGTCGGTTATTATGTCGGCGACTCCCGTCTGTTCTCTGACCCACTCGGCTTTCTTTCTATCTCTTCATGTAACGCCTATCATTTTTCGTTCCATCGCCCGCTGCGCCGTTCTTAACTTCCTCTCGAGCTTCTTCGTAATTCTCCAAGTTTCTGCCCCGTATGTCAGTACTAGCAAAATGCAGTAGTTATATAGTTTCCGCTTGAGTGATAGTGGTAGATTTCCTTTCATGAGTTGGGAGTGTCTCCCGTACGCGCGCCATCCCATGTTTATTTTACGGTGGATTTCTTTTGTATGGGCGAGTTCTCCTGTCAGTAGCTGTTCTAGATATAGGTATTCTTCTACGACTTCTAATGTCTGGTTTCCGATCGTGAAGCCACGTTTCTTCGCAGTGCCACTTAGCATTATCTTTGTTTTCTGCATGTTCATCCTTAACCCTACTTTAGAGCTTTCTCGGCTTAAGTCTTCAATCATCTTTTGTATAGTACGTCGCCATCATTGCTAAAGAGAACTATGTCATCTGCAAATCTTAGGTTACTCAGATATTCGCCGTTAATCCTTAGCCCTGACTCGTCCCAGTCTAGCCTTTTGAAGATTTCTTCCAAACATGCAAACATACAGCGGCTAAATTCGTCGCTCTACCTGCAGTATAACTGCACACTGCCACTGCTTTGGAATGCTTGCCCGCTAAGCCTTTTCGTGAAGATTTCGCTAATCTACCACTTTCATAATCACACCATGAGCATTACCTACAGTGCAACGCTCATTTAAGGGAAGCAATGGTCGAGCGCCAACGTACATACAGGAAACAAATTGCAAACTTTCTCTGCTTAGTACTCCAATAAATACCAAACGGTTATCGCAAGGATCAGATGAGCCGTTGTTCAGATAGCAACGGACCAAACAAGTCTCAAGCTGTCGTGTAATTCATCCCTTGCCGCAGAAGTAATAAAATGACAGAAAAGCAAACCATTGCCATTTGTACTCAAGCCGTTAAATGTCGACGACTGATAATTCGGGCTCCACAGTGATCGTGGAAAAGTCAGAATTATTGAACGTTCGAAAAAACAAATGCATAAAAAAGGCCATTTTATTTGCAGTTTAAGGACCCTGGGCTAGGAAGAAGTGCTCATTGTGTTGCTGCACACATTTCCGCTTACGTGGGACCAAGTACACGTATATTTCTGGCCGTTTACTATGATACAAGGACAGCACACACACGAGTCAGGTCTGCACATCACAGCTCGATAGCTCATGGCACATATTCAGAGTCAGAGTCACTTTTTGACATTTGGAGAACGTCTGCGATTATTTAATAACCAACCCGTTCGGCACTTGACGACACCACGCCACGATGTTGACAGTGTCTTCAAATGTAATGGTGGCAGAAATCGCCACATGGCAGCCTCGAGGCCGTCAATGACATTAGCATTTCAGCTCGTGATTGACGGCAGTTCAGGCCCTTATGTTGGTGGGGCTCATGAGCAATCGACAAGTGTAAATTCAGTGTGATGGAAGCATGCAGTTGCTGATTACGTCTGCTCGCACCGATTTCAAGGCATCGGCGGGTATGCCACATTGTCGGTGCCGTGTACTTGCCTCGTTTTCATTAGCATGCTCGTCGGCGTGGACTGCGAGGCCATCATTCCTATCACTAGACGTGACGTGTCACTTAACGTCACTAAGAGGATGTCTTGGAATGCAAGATAAATAAACAAGCACTGAAGACAGAACGTGAAAGCTCTATCAAGCGATCGTGGACCTGACATGATCAACCATCAGAATGGCGAACCACATGCGAGGCACCGGAACAGGATGCAGTGATTTCAATAACGGTGCAACTTGCCTCCAAAATTGGTGCGTCGCGACCAAAACTAAGCCTCAGAGATCACATTTTCGTATGCATTCTCCGAGGCCATACATTTTCTTGTCGGGGCGCCGGGAGATATAATGGCCATGCAGAACTTAGAGGTTTAGTCACACTTAGGACTCCTATTGTCATGAATGGCAACACGATCACCGCTAGTGGGTAGAGTTTTCATATTCCGAGGTAGTGGGTTGGGGGAGGGACTGGGGTGTGGCAAGCACTTAATGCCCACTTCCTCATGTGTACTTATGTGCTCGTAGTGAAATCTCATGGTGTCCCACATACTGGTATACTTGGCACGTGTTTTATTTTTATGGGTAAAGTTGGCATAAGACGGCAAAGTATAAACTGCGAAATTTGCAAACCCTGGTTCACTGCAGGACTATTGGGTGGTTGAGTTCTGTGCCATCGGATCACACATTAAGTAGATGCTAGCTGCCTTTGACCGATTTAGTTATTGAGTCTGCAAACATGGTGGTAGTCAGGAGTGCATATGTGTGCTGATTCAGCTATACATGCAGTACAGCAGATGAGGCTGTGGGCACTGGGACTGGCAGGAATATACATTGCTTTCACTGCTGTGAATCCAAAGCATGTAAAAAGAATGTGAAGTATTTCCGGAAATGCCGTGTGCTTTCCTTCACTAGTGGTGCACCTTGCAACATTTGCAGTAACGCAGAAAGCATCTAGTATGCAAAAGCAAATGCAGCTGCAGCTGAAAGTCAGAAGATGATGGGGAAATAGAGCAATGTGTGTTGACACCACAACGACAACTCATATAAGGTCTTTGTTGCACATGAGAAGGCATATTTCTGAGCTCCCAAGAATAAACTAGGCTACTGGCCTAGCACATGTGTAAAATTAGTGTGGGCTATGCAAAGTGAATGGGGACATGTGAAAACGAAGTTAGAACTATGCAGGTTTGAACTTGTGTGACCATGGGTCTAATAATTAAGTTGCCTCTTTAAAGGTTTATCAACATTAGCAGCTGGCAGAGTTTGCGTGACATGTTGGAACTAGTGATTAAGAAGCAACTCATAGCTACCTCACTTAGCATCCACTAGCTTTTGATGTAGTGACCTGCATGTCACTACATCAAAATGCCTCGTAAGTGGTGCTGTCTGCCTCCACCATCATTTCCTCATTAATTGATTCATTAACTTTGCAACTGAAAAAAAAATGTAACAGCAAAGGACGAACCTTTAACTCGCTTTTCTCCCAAAGTGACCATTTGTGACTGTCTTTGTGACTGGTCACATTGCGACCAACCTAATCTTGCATTTGGCGGGAGGTACCAGTGTTACCGAGCCTTTTAGCTCACGAGGCTTTGCACTCACATGCTATATTCTTCATCTGTCTCCAAGCGACTACGGCAAATCTGTTGCATTGCATTCATGCAACTGCTATCAAGAATTAATCTTAAATGTTCTCAAGGGTTTGAATTCACACAACGCATCCATAATCATTAAAAGATAATCACCGGATCTACAAGGCATTACCTGTTAGTGGCATAAGTATTGAACAGGAAAGTGATTCTGTATAAGCATGAAGCCTATCCTTTCTTTTTTTATTCTGGGTGTAAAAAGCAATAAAATAAATTACATAATGGCTTTGCTCTGTATTATAATGGAGTATTGCTGCATGGTGTATTGCTATAAAGGAAGCATTGGAATTTGCCTTAATGTTAACCATAAGCAGTGCATTCTTATTCAGTATAGTCCTAGAACACCGCCAGGACTGCTCTGCTGTTTCTGCCTCGATCCACCTCCACTGCTTGTTCGATATCCTGGCAGTGCTGAGGTCTTTTGTCTACTGGTATTATTTTCATCTTTGCATTAGTGATATCATTACATTACATATATGCATGGTATATCGAAACTTACTAGACCACGTCTACCATTGCATAAAACTGGGCCCTCCTAAAAACCAAGACTAGCTAGCTACTTGGCCACTAATGACACAAGAGCATTGCATGAAGTGAATGGAACAGGAGTTCTCTGAAAACTCTCCCTCATCTTTTAAATGCATGAATAGGATATCTTAGCTTCATTGACTTCACTTAAACAATGCTTTAAAAGCAGTGCCTAATAAAACAAGCCAAATATTCCTCAAAACTGCAGATACAGTAAAATCTCATTAATTTGAGTTCTTAATTTGGAAAATTGGATAATTTGTATTTTCTGGTGCCGTCAAGCATATGCATTGTTTAAGGCCATCAAATTCTCGTTAACTTGGGAGTGTTTGGCCACACTCCGGTTAATTTGGACAATCCTCGGAGCAGTGATGAGTGCGAAGCGCCGCAAATGTGCGACATGAAGACTTGAGGCGGCATTAGTGCCCAGCCAAAACAAGGCGGCACTGCCCAAATCGTCATCAGTGAAAATCATGCGTGAATCATAGTTATCTGCAAAAAATACTCGATAGAACTCTGGTGCTGCGATATTTCAGCTGCCATGGGAATGACGGCTAGTACACAGATTCGTCTAGTCTTCGTGCTTACGGTTTCAAGCATGCTGGTGGATTTGTTTATTGCTTTTTGTAGCTTAAGTGATGCGAGTCACGCCACTACGGTTTCTCATCACGTACAGAAGAGAGCAGCTGCAGTGTGCAGTTGTAGAGAGCACCAGACATTTAGTTTTTTAACCTCTTTTGACACAATAAGGAGCCATGCCATTTGTCATGGTCTTGAGTTTGTTTTCAGCCACACAAATTATTTGCAGTGTTGTTTGGCTTAACTGCAGAAATATTTCAGCAACATTGCACGAACCTTAAGGACGCTGCTTTTCTGCTTTTGTTTCTTTTTGTTTTGTGTCAAATGTGACAGGAACTGTAAGCGTGGGACTGCTTTCACGGCTAACATATGTTCCTCATTAAAAGTCTGTTCATGTGTCCTCTACTACTGCATTTCTCATATGCTATCTTATCGGTTCAATACTGACCAGCACCAAGCAGCTGCAGAGATTTTCCCCAGCGGGCGCTGACTGGATGACAAGCAGACACAATCACAGGCAATGAATGCCCAAAAGGTGAGCTCTAGTGCAATTTTCGATGCATTTTCACATAGCACCACTGTTTGTTTTAGTGACACGTTCTTAAACAAAACCAAGTACCAAATGCAGGATGATACTGTGCTTATGCTACTGCCTCATGCCGTGGTTTGAACCATTAAGTTTATAAAAATTGGGAAATCGTTCAAAACATGGCAAAAAAATCAACTTTCTGAAAGTGGCATTTTTATAATCTACAAACACTGCCCGATGTTCTGATGAAGATTCCCGCATCGTGAATGATGTGAATATTTTGCAAAGGGCAGCACAGAATCTGGACGGAAAGATGAGATATGTCATCACAACTTGTTTGGCATTATCTTGGAATCTGCGGTACCAGACATAAGACATGGATGCAATGCAGTTGTAATATCGTTCCATTCGGCGCTTGACAGGTCCCCTTCGTTACCAAGGGAAGTGAACACTTTGAAGGAGGAACGCTAGCTTTTGGTGAAGCACTCGTTGTATGGCTTTCAACATAACATAGGGCTGACCTTCAAGCTCTGAAGCTCTGTGCAGTGTTTACGTAATCACATGACCATGACACTTCCAC
>CM023481.1:63536477-63722218 GCA_013339685.2 Hyalomma asiaticum | reverse complement strand
TGTTATCATCCTGAAAGATAAGAGCCCACCAAGTTATGATTGATCGCAACAACTTGGAACGTAAAAATAGAGAGAAATAGCGGTGAGTTCGTCGTGGGAGTGATTGTCGCAGCATGGAACAGCTAACGAAGGAGAGAAGAGCGTGAAATCTTGATTTTCATATTTCCTAAACGTGCCGCTAGGGCCCTGGTACGCTTGGCCGGTCGACGCTCGTGCGATCACCTTCATATCGCGCCCGACTGTACGTCACGCGGAAGCAGGCAGATGGCACGCCAGCAATAGTCGGCGATAACAGCAGGAACTGCTGGCACGGGCGTCACCACTTCGATAAGTCGATGAATAGGCTGCAGCAGGTGGAAGAAGCAGACGGGCTTGGTAAAGGTGGAAACACAAACGCAGAGTCGGCCTGGTTTCCAAAGGGGACCAGGGTCATGAAAGGACGCACTGGCAGGCCACTGCAGTACCTGAAAAAATCGATGCAATGAGCTTGAGTACGCGTGTGCGCACAGCCTGCTGCCGCTGCCAAAGTGCCAAAGCCCGGCGATTCCTACGAGCAGCAGTAACTATTTCACGGGACAGGCACTGAAATGCGGAGCAACAATTCCATGCTGCGACGTGACGCACAGCGCCTGCTCGAGCTTCGTACTGCATACAGCCCATGCTCTACTGGCGCCATCTCGTGCCGTCGACGTGAGAAGCGTCACTCCCGGCAGCTCTCTGAGCCCACTACCCGTATATTCTAGTACACTGTAGCTATGTGTTTACGCATTTTGTTACCAGATTAATACCGGTTACTATCCCCAAGGTTAGCCAGCGGCAACGTGAGCGTTGCAAGACGGCGTCGACCGCGGGGGACCCTCCTCCCATACACGGGCCCTACGGGGAGCTTTGACTCTAGAGTCAGTATATTAACTCTATGTACATATACATGCTCCTCTCGCCTTGCCCTCCACTCAACCCCCTCGTCCTCGCCCTTTTCTCCGTTTCTCGCTTTGCTTTTGACACAGCTAGGGTAGAGTGTACTAGAAGCTTTTGAGCGGCGCAACCGCGGCGCTCTTCCCTTGCTTGCCCCTTGCCCAACTTGCGGCGAAAGTAGCGGCGGCGCTGCCATCGCCCAATCTACCCAGGTTTGCTCGGCGGCATGGTAGCCTCTGCAGTCGGCATCTCTGTTTTGGTCGCGAAATGGCAAAAAAACAACGTTTAAACCATTGTTACGCGCCAGGTTGCACAACTGGATATCCGTGTGTGCAAAAAGTCGCAAGTTATCCCTTTTTAAGGCCCCGAGAGACGTGAAATCTTGTGATTTCGGTGGTCTTCTGTACCCTTCTCCGAAACCTTTTGTCTTTATTAGTGAACTTGAAGACATTTTCACTGGTTGCTTTAGTAAGAGTGACTTACGCAAAGATAGCATCTTGGATGTCCTGGCAGTGATCAACAGGAGAAGCATTGGGGGTTCTGGTTGCAAGTCATTAACTGCTAAGTTGATCAGCTTTTACGTGGTCAGGCGTATGCATTTTTATATAAAGGGTCTTAACAAGTGGCGGGATGAGAAACGAAGAAGCGCACAGCAGCAGCTGAAACTTAGGCTATAAATTGCTGCATTGGCATAAAAAAAAAGATTTCAGTTTTCGTGCATATGTTATTGCACTCTTAATTTTTTAAAGGGGCACCAAGAAGAGAGATGATTTTTCCGAGAAGGTAAGCAAGAAAACGTTCAAATTCTGACGCGAAATCTGAAAATAAAATTTGATCTTGAATCTTTTTGTATTAATAAGCCTGTGATGGTTAATTTAGCAGCTTTAGGGTTCTCAGAGCACAATTACTCGAACTAAGCCGATTCATTGTTCCGCTTTAGAGTCGGTTTAAACGATTTTGCAACGATAATAACATCTCTTTTTTTATTTAAATGCATTTTAGGAAGACAACCTAAGCTCTGCCATTCTGTTTTGTTTTATGTTATGTGGTGTATCCTGGCTCTATAATTTTATGCTTTTTATAATTTTAATTGCAAATGTATTGTTTGTATAAGTATGCGAACCTTGTATTTTCACGTTATCGATTGTTAATACGACTTTTCTTTGCCGTGCTGTTGCTTATTTAAACTCTCGAAATCTTGCACTGCTATGTTTCACTGAAGGCGTTTTTCTGCAGTATTACGTATGTGCATTTTTGTGGGTCCTACAACAATAAACGCATTCCCATATTAAAATGATGAAAGGGAGCTTTGGAAAAACTGCTGTTCTTCAGACAGTGACAATGTCAATAAAGCCAGCTTTTGTTGTGAGTGAACGCAACCATGCAACGCGCCCTTTATTTGATTTCAACATTGGTGTTTTATATACGTGGAACGGGCGGGGAGTTCTTCGACTTATGTGCAACACATACCTTTTTTTTTCTTCGAGGGGGATGAGGGAGGCTTCCGATGTGTACCGGCAAGCTGGTTTCTCGTGTAAGTGTACACTGTAAACGAAAAAGGGGGGGGGGGGAGGGGGAGGGGGGAATCGCGCTCGTTATGCGGTACGATATGCTACGCTACTTCAAGCTGCAATACAGTCGGGGGCAACTTCAATAACAATAATGTCAAATAATAATATTTATTTGCATTAAAATTTTTGAAAAGGGGGGACTATAACGAGGAATGAAAAAGATCATCCTGGGCGCGATGGAGAGGTACCAACGCGTACGCGGAGCGCCTGCCAGCCATCCTCCCGGGAATATTGGTCGACGCCAGCGCCACCGCATCTTTCCACGCTGAAACGGCCGCGCACAGGCAGGCGCTCGCGCCACTCAAAAGTTCTAGTACACTCTAGCTAGGGTGGCTAGAATGGGGGCCATTCTAGCCACCTTAGCACAGCCGCTCGATTAGCAACGCACGAGGTGCGGCCTGCTACGTCGCGTGGCGAACAAAAGCACTGGGGGGCTATCGGAGATCTGCTGTTCGCTCGAGAATGCTTTCCGAACACTGAAGTCAAAAAGTGGGTGGTCCGCGATAGCTTTGAGCAATGCTTTGAGAACGGGCGGAGCGCGGCCGGCGCGGCCAATGGGGAAGCGGCGCGCTCCTCCGATGATGACGTACTCCGTTTGTCGTCTGCTTCTGAAAGTCAAAATGTTTCTCCCGAGAAATTAAGAAAGCTGCTCCTTTTAAAAACGCTGCTTTCTTCTTCTCAGACGTAAACACGCTCTTAAGCATCAATATCTTTCTCTGCAGGTTCGCTAAGCGGTGTAGCGGGCGCGAAAAACAAGAAGCGTGCGTGTAAGTGGCGTCATATCTAAATTTCGTCTCGTCGTCTGCTGCTGCCATGTCCTCGCACAAAAACGTGCATTTCGGCCCGCGGGTGCTCAGAGGCAGAGGGAGCTCCTTCTCGCATTTTTGGAGGTGCACCCCAACTGTGAAAGCCCGACTAACTCTTCACTACCGACAGCGCGCTCGGAACTTCCAGTATTGATTGATTTGTGGGGTTTAACGTCCCAAAACCAGCTCTAATTATGAGAGACGCGTGTAGTGGAGGGCTCCGGAAATTTCGACCACCTGGGGTTCTTTAATGTGCACTGACATCGCACAGCACACGGGCCTCAACATTTCGCCTTCATCGAAATGCAGCCGCCGCGGCCGGGATTCGATCCCGCGACCCTCGGATCAGCAGCCGAGTACCATAGCCACTAGACCACCGTGGCGGGGCGGAACTTCCAGTAGCGAAGGACCTCAACAGGCGCAGATCTCTCCGTCGAAATTCCACGAGCTCTTTGGCACCCGGTTTCTGCTCTCCTGACTACTCCCTCGCCTGCAGCGTGGGACACGGTTCTCCGCGACTCAAGCCTGGAGAAACAACTCCAGGTTATCAGACGGGCAGAGGCGGCGAGGATTTTTTTTTCCCCTAAAATAAAGTTGTTCTCTCTCTCTCGGGATCAAGTTCGGCGCACAGCCAACGTACTGTTCGCTTCGACAGGCGAAATTGACGCCGGAATTCACTTTCTGTCAAATCCCCAAATACATCATGAACCTCCAGCTGCTCCGCGTCCTATTTCAGCGACGACAATGCGAGGACTCAGCGCCCAAGTGGACCGCCATTTCCCTCTGTGACGCACCATTCCGCAGCCGCAGCCGCCATTTCAATCCAAGCAGAGCCGCGGCCGCGGCCGCTGTTCGCAAAACGTTCGTAAATTCGTTCGTAAACCGTTCGCTGAGCGAGCGGCCTCGGGAATCATTCTCCGTGTAGCAGACGACACGCTCGGTTTGAAAATGATTGACAGGGAATTGACGTCAATTTGACGACACCGAAATCTCGGGGCCCCGGAAGGTTCGACGTTCCACAAGTCGCTACAGGTGGCGAAAAAAAACCAGCCGCGGCGCGTTCCATCAAGTTGCGCGTAGAGTGGAACTACTAACGTAGCCCCATATTTTAGTTTGAAGTTTTCCTGCTAGAGGCTCAATAAGGCCAGAAGGCGTAGGCGTCAAAAACAAAACAACCGTGTTACATCTAAACAATGATGATGATAGTACATGCAGTGCCATCTCTTGATCGTGTATCTTAGTTTAGGACGCCACCGCTACTCTTATTTTTCGTTGCACTGTCAAAGGTACAGTTTCTCTACTCTAATGTGGTTATAGGTAGGTGTACCGTGGGCACGCCCCGCGGATGACGACACCGGAGGGGCGCTGGCCAATCACGTGCGGCGATTCCGAATGCTCTCGCTAAAATGCCATCTCCGATAGCCCCCCAGCTGTGAGAGGAAAGTTCACATTTTTCGCCGCTTTTTTGGAGGGGGCGCCACTGCTACGAGACAACTCTCCCGGCTCTCGCAGCTCGGCCGCTACGCGAATCAGTACGGAACGAGTTTTCTGTGTGTGTCGACGAAATTCTGCACCTCGCTCGCACGCCCTGTGACTGCAACGTGTCGAGGCGCTTCTCGTATTGTGCCATTGCCTCCTATAATTTTGGTTGTGCGCGGCATTGTACCGCGCAACTGTTGGGCGCCGCTGTGTGGCACAAACGCAAAGAAGGACCCTCAGATATGGTACCACGAGTTTCTGTGCGACGTAGATCACCGTAAAGTATCACTAAAAACATTTCTCGACAGGAAATAACTGGAAAAGGAAGCGTGTGCGAGCCAAATGGGAGGTCGCTGGTGTACTCACATCGCTTCCCTGATGCGGTGACAATAAGAAGTCCACGAAGCTCAAGCTATTGCTTCCAACGGCTGTTCTGATGGCAGTTCGTGCGCTTGGCATCAACACTTCTGCCAAATTGTGTGATATGTCTGGAACTGACGTGTGACAGGGATGAACAAAGCCACACCGAGGAGACTTGTGAGGTGTGCCGGAGACCTGAACGCAACTACTGAGCGGTTAAAACCCTCTTAAAAGCCTCTGTCACTGAAGGTGCTGAGACTTTGATGCAATCAGTCGCCTTTCCGTGGATGTACATGTTATAACCTGTAAATAAAGAAATGAGCCTGACACCGCCTACCTTGACCTTTTTTTTTTTTTCAATCAATCAATCCGAACTAGTACCGTCCTTACATAGAAATGCAAACACGCGTCTGAAAAGCGGCCGAATGTTCGTTTAGTTGTAGATGTCTGCCTCATATTTATAAAAGGTAGAACTAAAACACTATATAAAAGCATTATTTGGCCCATCCAGTAAGTCGTATGCACGCATTTGTAAGAACGTCTAATAAAACCAAGATCTTGCATTTCAGCCACTATAGAAGAATGCCGCGCCATTGCTCTGTTGTGTTTATTTCACAAGTCGTTTGCCGTTTCATACTCCTTTGCGCACACCTTGACGCATTCACCACACGCCTAGTTTCATGCGAATTCATGGTCGCACACGGGCATTTAACTCATCACCACTACCTAGAGCCATTGCACATTGGAACGATCTTCCTGATCACATTGTATCCATTGCTAACCGTGAAACATTCCGTGATAACCAAATTTTGTTGCGCTTTATCATTGTATAACGTTCTACTGCTTGTAATATTTGTCTTGTTTCTTTCTTTTATATTTTCCCTTTATTTTTGTTATTTGTTTAATTTTTGTGTATTTTTCTGTGTTGTATATACGGATGCCCCCCTTACTCAATGCACTTCAATGGGCCTGTAAGGAATTTTGAATAATATTAATAATGTTAATAATAGGTTTTTCTTTCCAGAGCAAACAAGGCATCAAGCGAAGTAAGTATTCAAGCAAGCGATAAGGAACTTGCCAGTTATATAGAATGGTGGTCGCGTGTCGAAACCTGTGGGAAAAGTGTGCGGTTCGGGCTCGTGCGAGTCCATTAGTGGCCCAATGCCCGTACCTACCTCGTGGGTATAGTATGGTATTTATGTTCTTGAAGTCAGCGCAGAGATCCTATGTTGACAAAGCAATACACAGTCTTGCGTGAATAAAATGCAAACTCTCAGCGCGCCGCTGCGCGAAACATGCAGAATCAGCAGCTCCTCCCGCGTGTGCTTGTCCCGTAGCAGTGGCGCTGCTGTAGTGGCGCAGAGTGCTAGGCTCGTCACACCTGTTTCGGGCGATGTTGCAGGCCGCACCACGTGCGTTTTTATCCAGCGGCCATGCCTTTGATGCATGTGCACGCCACGCACCCGACCAGGACAACTCCATGCTCGGCGGTGCGCCGGTGAACGTTGAAACCACTGCTCTCCACTAGAGGGTTCTAGATGCCGCTTCGCTGCAGAGTTCTTCAATCATACCAGTTACCAAACTCCCCATAGGCCCCATTTATCAAAATCCGGACATGCCAAGTGCCAAAACTGCTGAGGTTAGAAGATTATCGCGCCATCTGTCGACACAGAAACCGACTACTAAATGGCAGGTTAATGTGTTAATGCTGTTAATGCTGCGTCAATTGGCGATTCCATCTAAATGCTCGCCACCTAGCGGACGCTCCTGGAACCAACTGATCCAAGTTTGACCTCGAAACGCGGCATGGTATCACATTACCGCACGCTGTAAAACAGCTATATAGTTCCTTAATCGACTCCATGCCGCCTCGAAGCAGCCCGAAAAGAAAGAATCCTCATCAAAAGACTTTTGTTGCGCGCCTCAGTGCATGTCATCGCGATGCGAAGACAGCAACCCGTCGTTTAATCGGTTCCGCAAAGAAGCAGAAGACGCTTCGCGCAGGGGAACATGGATTAGGAATTTGCGCATCGGCAACAAGGTGACGGGAACTATGCTAGTTTGGTCCAGGCACTTCACTCGCGACGATTTCTTCGTCCCCGGTGAGTACACAGATTGTGTGTGCACGCGTTTATTATCATGTGCGCTTTTCAAAGAGCCGGAGTGTAGTTTAGTTTAGGCAAGCGCGTCAACAAAATAGCGGCATCATTTATACGTGTATATCTGGTGACGTTTTCTGAGTGTGCCTATGCTCAACTTTAACCACGGTAACATTATTGTTGAAGTACTTTTGCCCGCATGCATTGTAGTATGTAGACATAAAGCGAGCGCTTGCCTTCGTTCGCTGCCTTCGTCCCATGCGCGCGCTGCGCCTCGTAATTTGTTTGGTGGTTATGGTGGTAATGCGCGATCACTTAACGTAGCGCGTTTGCGTTTCGAGTTCATCTGGTGACAATTCGGGATTTATTGCGCTCGTTCCAACTTTTCAGCCCTCCACCTGTTCACCGCACCTCTAGGTTTGTCTTCCGGCACCGCGCATAGAACTGCACTCTTTTAACACGTTTATAAGTGATGCATTTGTACTCAATGGAGCAACGCCGCGCGCAAGTGCTTGTATCTTTCGGAGAGGCCTGCTACGCATGAACACGTACCTGCCTTCTTCAACTTCAGGCTCGCTGGAAAGGCTCTTCATCTTTAAGAAAATCTGATGCGGGCCTCCGAACAAGTGCGACGTTTGAACGCACAGCGCAATTATTTCCGCTGTTTCGCCGCTCAAATCTCTTATACCGATTAACATCAGATGTTGGGCAGCAAGACCCCTTTCGTATCCGATGAAGCATCGGGATACGAACCCGCAATCAAGAGACTTTAGCACAGCGCTAAGCGGAAACGTGGCCTTGACCCTGGATTATAGTGAACTAGAAGGAGATGCTTCTAGTTCACTATACCCTGGATATAGAAGCCATCTTTGTTTTTCTCAGCAATGTTGCCAGGTGAACCACTTTTTCTGGAGTTCCTAATGAAGCGAGCCTTATGCAAGCGATGTTGTACACACAGAACATCCGTCAATTTCGCCGTGGTTCTGGTGTCACTGGCATCTTCTGCAGAGCAAGCAAATTCACTGACCTTGTTCCGTCGCTTTTGCTTATGCACGAAAACTGAGGGTTCACGAAGCATTTTGTCCATGCCAAGTGCTCACATGAAAAAAGCAGGAAATCGTCTGTTCGACTGCTGAGGCCACTGGTGAAAGAACAAGAAAGGTATTCAAACAGCGGATGACTTTTGGTGAATAATTATTAGATTTTTTTCGTCTTTGAATGTCAATGTGTCATTGGGAATCCAGCACAAAGCACGCACCAGTGGAATTCAGTTCACATGACTACAGCGTCGATGTGTCAACACAGCAGCAGAAGGCTCTTAGTGCAGAGCGTGTCGTCTGCAAGCGAAAAAGCGTATCGTGCAAGTCGACCACCAAGCGCAGGCGAATTGCAGTGTATGACGTCTCTCTCTCCCTCGCTCCTTTTTTTTCCAGTCTTTAGCTGCGTGATAAGAGAGCCATTAGCAACTCTTACGGTGCTCCAACGTTTGTGGCCACCACTTTCATGCAGTAAACATCGCCTCCGAGATTCATTGAAAGTAGCATTTCCAGTTACGGCTCCCAGAGGGGGCTACAGTCTGCTAACCCTCACCAATTCGGCCGTGGGCTTGTCCAGATTTCGGAACGCAGTTTGGCAACTGGTATGATTGAAGAACTCCGGCTTCGCTGCTGTCGCGTGCGTGCGCGCGTGCTCGGTGGAAGTGAGGAGGCTTGTCCTTGAAGTCGGGCGTCTGCTACGCTTCTGAGCCGCTGGTTAGACTTCTCGATTGCGTGTTTGGCCTTTAGTTCACGCATTATTGCCTCTTTGATGATATGCATTTTCTTCAGACCTGAAAACTAGGGAAACAAAACATGCGACATGAATATGACGCAGAAATTAGTAGGGAAACAAGAAAAACATCACTTCGGTCTTGACTTCAGCTTATCCGCTCGAACGGGATTCATGCTCGCGAGCGGACTCTGTGACCAGTCCTAATATGTGCATCTAATCACAATAAACTGATGTTTGTGAAGGCGTTTAAATTAGCAGAAAACAAACTAGCACATACGAAAATACGAGGGAGTCCCATATCGACATGGTAAAAGCTGCATGATACAAGAGTACATATTGCTTAAATTGCTACATAATGCGAATAAAAATAATGTGAAAATGACAAAGTGGGCTCTTTGCTCGTAACTTAACTTTGAGAGCCAATACATCAGAACCCTTTGCAGTTCTGCGAGCAAAGGAATCTATATATATTTTCAAATAGGCCGTTATCTATCCTTTTGAAATGTGTTTTCCTTATTAACTGCCTGGCTTTGCAGCTAGTATTCAGGGACAGTTACCCAGCGGGTGCCTGTGGTGCTTGTTTGTCACGAACTCTATGAAGTTTTTATTGAGTGCCACGTTAATTTGTAGCAGGCCGTTTGCAAAAAAGAAAAATAAACCACACAGCTAAGCATACTAAGAAAGGAGGTCGCACAATAAAGGCAATATAATTGTCTGGTAATCGTGATATTCACTGCAGCTCAAGTCAAACATATATGCTAAACAATAGAAATTTGATGGCTTAACACTATTCTATTGCCGGCCCTATTGTTCTCACAGCCACTAAGCCGAAATGCCAAGGTCTAGCTGTCATCCACTGTGTATAGACCTATTCCATGTTGGTAAACATGGTAGGCACCGGCGATATAACCAGGCCTTGTATCGACGTCGCTGCGCGGAGGCCCCGCCCACCGCTCGCCGCGACCCCGCACGGTCGCGCCGCCGCCGCCGGCGCAGCGTGTGCGAAAGCTGCCTCCGAGCACAAGGCGTCTGAGCGCCGACGGCGTGTTTACAACAGTTTGCAAGGGGCAGCCGTAAAAGGTGAAGTTGCAGTAGCTCTGTAGGAAGTATTCAATGAATGTAGAAAAGAATACATCGACGCTCAGCTATGACAAAATGTGAAAAACTGATTAAAACGACCAGCAACGCGAAATCCTTGCGCACAAACAAACGTATCGGATTAGTTACTCAAGCGTATTGGTGATGCTATCTGTGTAAATACCGCTGTGATAACACGCACACACAAACAATTACGTGCCAAGACGAGGCTCTCGAATAAACCCTAGCAAGGCGCGCGTAACCGCGGCTCGCGGCTTCAGTTGCGATCGTGAAGGCGTAAAGTCTTGAAACGACGTGGCGAATTCCAAGCGTGAAGTTTGTTCGAGCAGTCTCACAATCGGAAAAATGTAAAGCACGTCAAAACCACTACAGCACTGCCAAATACACTTCCCTTATGCATATGCTATCGCAGCCGCAATATCGATTTGCAAAAGCATCGCAGTGATCGGCCTTTCGCTCACGACTACGTGAATTAAGCTCTTATATATTTATTTCACTTGAGTGAATGAAATTCGTATGACGTATCTATAACTTCCCCACCTCAACAATGCACGGCGACCGCGATTAATTGCGCACATCGTGCAACGCTAATGTAATGCGCGCGCTTTGCGGTAAGCGTGATCGCTCTGTGTCCACACTTTGTGTATGCCAAAAAACTTGGTGTTGAGTACTGCACTTGACAAACTTACGACAAGGATATTTCACTCAAATGAAACAAGCCACACGAACCGCTCAATAATTACACATAAGCTTAGCCGTGACGAAAATGTTTGGCGCATAACCGATGAGCAGGCATTACAGGTTCGCCCCGTGTGCAGGAAATCGATAAAAACCTATCGCACATTTTTTGTTCATTGCTGCGCAAACAACCCACGGCGCAGCTCATCGGAGCACAATTTTTTCTTCATTCCACGGCGGCAAACAGCACCCGCACCAGCGAAAACACAGCGGCTGCTATGGTAGGCGCGCCGGCGGATGCCTACCATGCGAAACCAAAACTCCCGACGACAGCGCCACCGCATCTTCGTGACGTAGGCCCGGTGGAATAGGTCTATACAGTGTTTCAGTTCACTTGCGCCAAGCTTTAAAAATATCCACTTATGCATTAATTAAGAGAATACAAGAATCTTGGTGTTCTTTACTGTCGTTTCAACCTTCAGAGACTATTTTTAATGAGCTCAAGTAATTAATATTTAATTATTTACCAAATTCCAAACTGTTGCTTAAAACAAAAAAAAATCATTTTTGATGTTACAGAGCATGTGAGCTAGCCTACAGATAATGTACTTTCATGATAGAAGAAGTGGTTTTAATTTTTCTGGGATTGCAAGAAAGCACACGAAGTTTGAAAAAGGGCTACATTGCTATGCACTCACATGCCATCAAATTGGCACTGTGAAACGTGCTGCAGGGCATAATGACCGATGATGCGTGGGGACCCCAGGCATAAATAGCTAATGTCGTGTGGTACTTTTTCAAATCTCGCGCACCTTCTTAGAAGCCAGGGGAAATTAAAATAACCACACTTATTAGTATGAAAGTACATTACCAGGATACTGATTGACATGCTCTACAACTTGTCCATTGAACATTTTGTGTTTAAGGCAACATTTTAAAAGTTTGTCAATTAATTAAAATGACCTAATATTGTTAAAAATGCTCTCAGATGGTCAAGACCGCAGTAAACAATACTAAGGTGTTTACATGCCCGTAACGCTCTCGTGGATATCTTTAAAGCTTTGTGCAAGTTCATTGAAACACCTGTAGGCTTTTGGAAGGAAAACAACGTGGGAACTGCGTCATGTTGTAGCCAATTTCATGCGTCCATTCGATTGAAACAATAGACCGTAATGTGATAGCTACAGAGCCTGCTGCCTGGGGATGGCGTCTACTTGTCTCTGCTTAAGTTGTCGAGCTTCCGTTGATACAAATCAACTTAGAGCAATGGATTCTGCGTTACCACGCGCACAGCTCTAAAACCGACATATGACATGAGCGTTTCGCTGCCTATCGTGCATATCGTACGCACAGAATATCGCAATTACAAGTGAAACGTCTTCCCGGATGATTTCTATGATCTTCTGTACTGTTTACAGAGCATAGCAGGCATCTTTGGTGATATGTGAACGACACTAGCCCATACACAGCACTTCCTGTGCTTTCACAGCGGCCGTTTTCAAGACTTCCGGGACGAGCACCCGAACTTCCGGTGACCGCGCGCCGGAGAGCTCGAAGTGCCATCCGGTAACCTAGTGGAGATCGGTGGTTGAAACCTGCGTTTCTGAAGGCAGCGACAAACTGTAGCTACCATGGACTGTTTCGTCGGTCTCGCTCGGTAAGTGTTCACATGCTACGATATTTTGATCACGCCTCGCATTCTTCTTCAAAAGATTCACTAGATTCTTCCTAATTTTTAATGACAAGTGGGCCTGCAGTTTCTTGACCTGTAAGTCTTTTAAATTCATTATCCATGCTATTGTCTAACCCTTAGAGTGAACTTTTGCGTTTTACATGCGTACCTCATGCATACTTCATAGTTCACTTCTGTTCACTCTCTGAGCGTGCATGTATAGCATCACATTAGACGAAAACTCGTGTTTGCGAAATTAAAGTGAATGAAACGAGGCCAACGGTCTGTTGTGTAAGTGCAACTTGCTTTTTTTTTCATGTTTTGGTGCATAAGCCAGCATGGTTACAGTACTGGATAACACTGCGTGAATGTAGCGCAAAAAAAAAACTGGAGACCGCATTAGGCACGGGCAGACAAAAAAGAAAGCTTGTGGCCCTTCTAAGTACACGACGGGCCATGGAGCATGGTACTGTCCTATATTCTCGATTGGGCGATATTTTCTCGTAAGGTCACGGGATCGAATCCCGGCCGCGGAGGCTGCATTTTGAAGGAGGAAAGTGTTGAGGCCCATGTACTGTGCGATGTCAGTGTATGTTAAAGAACCGCATGTGGTCAAAATTTCTGAAGCCCTAGCATCTCTCTTAATGTCTGGTTTTTGGACAAAGTACCCCAGAAATCATTCAATCCCTCTGACAACAGCAAGGCAGCCCTCCCCCCCTCCTAAAAAAAACAAACAAATCATACTCTTTCTGACCAATAACTCTGTATCCATAATGGCTCGTGTTCTGGTAACACTATGGTTAAAAAAAAAGAAAGAAAAAACACAGATCCCACGTGCAATGCGAATCAACAAGTGAAGCACAAATCAGAAACATAAAATGGATCTGCATTGTTGTCTCGTATACCGATTTTAGTACATATGAAGCTAACGAAACGGCCGCGTGAGCACTAAGACTGTGGCATGTAAACGATGCCTCTCATGACATGCATGTCATTATTGTAATGTCATGACCTGTTATTTCCTTTCGTCATGCAGTCGTGTTATGCCATGATAATTTTAGTATACATCCCATTAATGAAACGCATGGCATGTAAATCCTGCCGCTCATGACATGCATGTCACGATTTTCATGTTCTTAGAATGTGTCACCCATGGTCATCAGACATTGTTGTCTCACCAATTTTGGTATATATCAAGTTAACAAAACGGCCGGAAGAGCATGAAGACCGTGGCCTGTAAATCATGCTGCTCATGACATGCATGTCACGATTTTTGTGTTATGACGTGTCATTTATGTTCATCATGCGGTCATGTTGTGCCATACAAATTTTGGATACATCCCATAAACAAAGAAGCAGGAGGGCACCAAGACCGTGGCAGGTAAATAATGCCGCCCATGACATGCATATGATTTTCATGTTATGACCTGTCATTTATGATCGTCATGCAGTCATGCTGTGCGATACCAATTTTTGTATGCATCCCATTAAAGAAACAGTGAGGAGAGCACCAAGACCGTGGCATGCAAATCATGCCGCTGATGATATGCATGTCATGATTTTCATGTTATGACCTGTCGTTTATGTTCGTCATGGAGTCATATTGTGGCACACCAATTTTCGTATACATCCTATTGAAGGAGTACTGACACCAATTTTGAAGCTGAGTTTACTCCACCATACAACTCTCCTATATGCGTAGACAGTTCTGAGCAAATGTTAAGCTCGGGAAATGCTGATAAGATATTTTAATTTGACGTCAAATTCAATTTTCACATGGCGTGCCTACTGACATCGACACTAGTTGACGTCATTCTACAGTACAAATTTTGGTCACTTCACGCAGCAGTATGGCAAATTGTGATGACGTCAGGTACAAAAACATGCAAAATGGCTGCTCGCGCGTCACTCTCGGTCGTCTGCTCTCGCCGTTCAGTCGCCGTAGTTGAGAGTGCCTGTGAAGCGAGCGAGCGAAGTTGAATTACCCTCTATCATCATGTGTGCCCACGTATAATTGGAAGGCAAGCTCGCTGTGGTGCCGGCATTTTGCCCTGAAATGTCGTGGAGGTCTCGGAGGCCACCTTAGCTCATCACGGGCTCCGAAGCCACACCGACACCCACCGTGCATGCCGTACGTTACATCTTGCATTGTGCCATAGTATTTGCTGTCATCGCGAAGTCGCTATATAAAATTTTGTACATCGTTGACCCCGCACTTGTTACAGGCTCTGTGCACGAGAGACCATTGGGCGAAAACATCATGATTTTTCGCGGGAGCACAAAACGAGAGGCTCATTACTATGCACATACTGTGTCGTGACGTTAGGCTACAGTAGGAACCGAAACCAGCTTTTAACGGCATGCTGTAAATAAATTTTCACGGCGCGCTCACACTTACCAGTACGTTTTCTGGTTTCTGGAGGGCTTGGCCTTTCATTTCATGCAAGAAAAACACCAACTGAAAATTTTCGTGGCAGTACTGCTCTAAGAAAGAGGCCAGGAGAGCAGAAAATCGTAGGCAGCTAGATAGATAGATAGATAGATAGATAGATAGATAGATAGATAGATAGATAGATAGATAGATAGATAGATAGATAGATATGCTCAAAGTCACCAAAGTTCGCTAAGAAATGCTTCGCATTTAAAATATAAATTCTGGATGCTTGTATGTATTGCCCCTGCATACCAGCATAGGAAATGTTGAATGCTGGTATGCCCCTGCATACCAGCCCCTGCATTGCCGCTGCATACTAGCCCCTGCATACCAGCATATTGCCCCTGCATACCAGCAATTTTCCTGCTTTTTTAGCAGCAAAGCTACGGTGGCTAGAATGAGGAGGTGACGCAAACGGGAGCCGGTAGCCGCTCCTCCGTTTCAAGCATAGCGTAGGTGGCGCTGTTGCCCACAAGGCGATCTGCAGGATGCGCAGCTTGCCGCAGACCTGCCGCGGATTTGTTGCGTGGGCCTTTCAGTGATGCTGTTGCAAGTAATGTTTTAGCCTAAAAAAAGCTAATTGAGTGGGGTGACAGCTGATAGAATGAAATTTCAGGCATTAAAAGACTTTTTTTTGGCATGGGGGAACTTCCGTGGTGTGGAATCTTTGTGCGACTAAATACTTTCATTTGTGGATCCTTCCGGTGTTTTGGAGTGCAAGGTGTCAGCTTACTTCTCAAAAGAAAATGACTGGTGTTCTGAAGAAAAAGCAGTAAAACTTTATTGCACGCCATATCATTAACTAAAATCAGGCTAAAATTTTATAAATACATCAAATTTACACATGCTCGTGTCAGAATAAAAAAAGAAACATTGCGCATCACTTGGCACTAAGAAATAGGAAGGTAAAGCTATGGAATGCCACTAAATTAAAAAAGAAAAGCAATCAAGCTTAAACTTACGATACACTACTTAGAGCACCCGTCTAAATTTCAGCATTTTCATCCTTTCCAGCTTCCCATTCCAATTGCTGTTCTGGACTTTGACATGAAAGTGGAGCCTAATAAGCACATAAAACATGATAATTTTGTTTGTGAAGGACATACTATGGTCATGGCAGCCAACGAGAGTAAGCTTGAACTGTTCGCTTAAACTGTATCTTCATTTGTCATCATCAGCACATACTTTGAGTCTCAGAACATGTACTGTCACCTTCGAGAGCACACACGGTAAACAGCGTGATGTTGTCGGCTCCAGCAATCAATGCCTAGCCCAGTAAGCGCTGGGGAGGCCACACTTGCGGACATCAGGTATTGCGGGCTAGTTGAAAACACGCACTTGGTTACCATCGCTTTCTGCACTCTGTGAGTGAGCTGTTTCATCACAAAAAGACGCGTTTGGCTCCTGGTGCCAAAACTTCGAATGCAATTGAGCCACAGGTGGATGTTTTTGACGTTCTTTCTTCGGTGCTTTCTTTGAAGGATATGCAAGAACATTGAGGAATACCCTTGGAACAACATCAGATTTCAGCACCGGTCGGTCTCGTGGGATCTTAAAGGAGTACTGACATGATTTTGCAGCAGTGCAAAACATACATTTTTCGTTTTCCAGCCATGTAGTGTCACTGCCCTCCACATACGGAAGCCAGGAAACATGTACAAAATATTTTAGTTTGCTTTTAAAGTTTTCGTCACCCAGCACTGCAAGCCAGCCCCAGCGCAATGGACACTACGATTACGTATGAACACAATCTTAAAAATCACCAAAATCACTGTCAGAGTTGCTGGATGTCCGGGAAATTGTCGTTTGTGTGCCCCACGTTCAGGTGCCCGATAGTTCAGGAAACTATCGGGCAGCTTCGCTGTTACCTGGCCTTGCACGACCTTGCGGAAGCCTCGTACTAATTTTCATTCCTTTTATGTTTCCTGATTCTTTTCGTTGCTCTTGGAAAGTCCTATGCACACTCGTGGTTCAGATATGCTCACTTCTCTCAAGTGTGGCTGTGTAAGCGTGGCTATGTAGTCTAGTAGTTATAAGACAAATGCCTTAATTATGGGGGTGGTGTGCAGTTCAAATCCCGGGGCCAGTAATAATTTTTTTTCCAGAAGCAGTAGAGGTTTCATTTTTTTGGGGAGTTTTGGTACGACGATCACAACACTGCCTACACCGACACAGGCATCACTCGAAAAGGCGGAATACAAAGAGAGGTGGGAGGAAAGGCGTTGCGCAGCTGTGCTTTCTGTTATCGTGATGATGTAAACGTATGCACTGCCATATTCCAGTCTTTGGCAGTAACTACAACTCAGTTTCATACATCAGGTGCAATTCCAGCTGTCAAAGCTAGTGCTTGTGTTTACTTCCATGACCAAAAAGCCGTGTGTTCCTTGAAGTGAGCGAAAAACAACAGATGTCTCGCTGGGAGCCTTAGAGGGATACTGAACAAAAATTTCAAGATATCCTGGAAGCATTCACATTCAACTCCAACGGTGCCCTTGATTCTGTGCACAAGGTTGATTTCACATATTTTTATTTATTCATTTAGTCATACTGTTAACCCTCTCTTGAGGGTTGTTCCAGGAAGGGCACAATGAATAACACTTCACACACTTACGTGGAGCAACGGCCAATTAACAAGCAACACCATAGCTATTACAAATGTCTATCTAACAATACTTGAAAATCGGATACATCATTTGTTTGTACAGCTTCCTCTGGCAAACTGTTCCACAAGGTAATGACATCAGGGAAAAATGAAAAATGAAATAAATCAGAACGGGTCTGTATTGGTTGCACAATCAGGGGATGTGTTGTTCGCAGAGGCCGTTTTTCAAGCAGCTGTTTTATATATGCATCTCTGTTCACTTTTACCTGATGTCCGTATAATTAGTGCCCCACCGCGATGGTCTGTAGTAGGATACAACAAAAAAAAAACAGCACTTGGCAACAAGGGCTGACAGACCTCACGCGTTGGTGCTATTCCACCAGCCAATCACAGAAGCAAGCAAAATCGTTGTCATCCGACCTTTTCAAAATGGCGCCATGTTTATGCCTTCGGTACCTATGGAGCGTCTGCTGTTCTTGAGTCCTTTCATCGGTATATAATCCATGATGTGCTCGAGAAGCATGGACAGAAATGTGTGGAGGCTCAGTGTTTCCTTCTGCAAAAGGTCGCGGTATGGTTCATTTTGCTTCCGAGCCCATTTTGCATGTGAAACTTCACTGAACTGAGTTGAAAAGCTGGTGTAACAGCGCTTGTGGCACGCTGGATTTCTGCATTGCAAGCGCTTGATTAGAGATCAATAACTAATTCTCATTTCCATGTTTCACTCTAATAAACAAATGAAGACATAAAAATTTATGCACCTGCCTTCTTTCACACCATTACTAAGCCGGTTAAGGAACAAGAAAAAAAGAATTTACTGACAAGCAGTGTCAAGTGATTGAGCTGAATGATGCAAAGCTTATCAGACTTGCGTCGCTGAGTATAAACGCGAGCTTGAGACTACCAAATGCATTTTTTTGCTAACACTCTTACCTCGTTGCTTCGAAAAAAACCGCATAAATTTTGGGATATAGGGCAAACGAAAGTGAGACATTCAACTTTTTGATGAAACAGGGAACGCCATACCATCTGATATATTCTGTGTTGCTTTGCAGGATGTTTTCAAACATTCATTTTCTAATGATCACTCCTTTTCTTTGCCTGTATTTATAGCCTCACGTTTGCCATGATGGATGCCCTAATCATTGACTGGGTCGGATTATCAAAACTCGTCGAGAATATACAGGTATCTGGACCTGGTCCAGTGAAATTAGTGCCCGGTTTTTGAAATGCACTGCTACTTACTCATCCATCATTCTTTCTGAACTTTGTAAGCACTCCTTAGAAAGTGGTGTGTGGCCCACCGACTGGAAAGCGGCGAACGTGATGTCTGTTTCAAAACAAGGTAATCCTTCAAGCGCTATCAGCTACAGACCCATTTCCTTAACCAGCATTCCCTGCAAGGTTCTGGAGCGCATCATTTACTATAATCTCGTGGATTTCCTTGAAACTAATAACTTTTTCAGCAAATAGCAGCATGGTTTTCGAAAGCATTTCTCATGTGAAATGCAACTAGTTATGCGTACCAGTGACTTGTTTTCAGCCCTAGATAGAGGATCTTGCATTGACTGCGTTTTTCTGGATTTTGTGAAGGCATTTGACAAGGTTTCCCACTTGCTGGCTCCTTCTTCTAAAGTTGAGCAGACTTAACATTGACCCCCATCTACTTAGCTGGATTGAGTGCTTCCTCCATAAACGAACATAGTTCGTAACTGCTAACAACTCCACTTCACCAACTTGTTTTGTAACTTCTGGTGTACTTGGGCCCTTACTTTTTCTTATATACATTGCCGATCTGCCAACCAATATAACATCTGCCATCTGGTTGTATGCTGACGATTGCGTCATTTATCAAGAAATTACTAATTCAGCTGAGTCCCTTTTGCTTCAATCTGATCTTAACGCCATTTCTTCATAGTGTACCCAATGGCTGATGAAACTAAACATGAACAAATGGAAAATGATGACACTTTCTCGTTGCAGTCTGGTTTTTGCATCCTCATACAAAATTTACAACTCTGTCCTCTCTTCTGTCACATGTTATAAATATTTAGGTGTTCACATTACCAACACCTTTCATGGCAGTATCATTTTGAATATGTGACCAATTCTGCTAATCGCTGTCTTGAATTTTTACGTCGCGACTTGTCTCGTGCCCCATCTTCTCTGAAGCTTATCCTATATAAAACCCTTATAAGGTCAAAACTTGAATATGCTTCATCAGTTTGGGATCCATCCACATCTCATCTCACATACATGTTAGGAGCCATTCAGAATCGGTCCGCACATTTCATCGTATCCAATTATTCCCATAGTGCCAGTGTATCCTCCATCAAAAGGAGTCTTGATCTGCCTGGCCTGTCATCAAGACGGAAGCTCGCCCAGTTTATCCCTGTTTCATAAAATTTATTTTGCGAATCCAGAAATAAAAAATGACATCTTCACACCACCTACGTACATGTCAATGTGAATCGACCACAGCCACAAAGTCCGAGCGCCAAGTTGCCAGACAAATTCTTCAACTCATTTCTGCCAAAAACAGCATCTGAATGGAAACACGTTCCCGCCTCGGTCGCCAACAACCCAGACCATTCATCTTTCCGAGCTGCTTTGTATGACATCGTATCACATTCATGTGTAACCACTCGTCTCTGTAATGCCACTTAGCATTGAGAGTATCTTTAATAAATGCAGTCTCCGATCGTTTATTCGGACACTGAAAATTCAGACATGCTCGTTTATTCGGACACCTTCGCGGCACCACCACAAACACCAGTGAAGTAATGTATAACCATGACCGATAATTCGCACAACCTACAGTGCACTGTTCGATTTTTCGGACTCCCGCGGCCTGGTCAGATGCGACGTCAAACACCACGATAGGGTTGTGACAAGCTGGCTGCGATGTTTACATTTTGCTAGGTTGCCAGCATTGAAAGGGCGTGCTTGCTATGGTTGGATTGCTGGTGTCTAAATGCATGCAGCACTTACAAGTTACAGTTGCCGATCGCGAAAGTTGTTGGCTGCACATATTGGTTGTCGTGTTTCGGATTTAGCCAGTCGAGTATTCATTGACTGTATACCATGGCCAAACAGCAGGACAGGACAAGTCAAGCTAGTGTGCTTGGAAGTCACTGCTCGATCTTTGTGTTGTCAGTTGTTACTTGACCTAGGTCTTGTCAACAGCTACCTTTCAAGATTCACTTTTTTGCTTTGTGTGTAAGGCCTGATTTGCATGTTCGATCTCGTCCAGTCGTCGTGTAGTGTGGAATGGCTCCTTCGCCACCCATGCCATCTGCGCCGACGAGACACGGCAATTAATTACAAGACTCTGATGATGACGAAGAAAGCAGCTATTATTCGGCAGGTGGAAAGCAGCCGACCTCAATGCGAAGTTGCTCAAGAGTTCTCAAGTTCGAAGGAAACCGTCTTCAACTACTTGAAGAACAAGGGGAAAATCCTGGAGGCAGTGGAAGAAGTGTCTGCGGGGAAGCAGAAAAATTTCTGCGATGGCAGCCCTCCTAAGCTGGAAGAGGCCTTGAACATGTGGCTGAACGCCACTGTAGCTAAGCGGATACCCCTGTCTGGCGATCTGCTAAGATGAAAAGCAGAGGCGCTGGCCCTGCACATGGATATTACTGGATTTAAATTCAGTGATGGTTGGCTACGGAATTTCAAAAAAAGGTACGACCTGGCATTTAAACGAATGTGTGGCGAGAGCGGGGCTGTCGACCTAACCCTTGTGTCAAACTACCGCTCAGACAAGGTGTGTGTGCTGCTGTGCCAGTGCTCTCCAGACAACGTCTTTAACTGCAGGTGAGACGGGCCTCTTTTATAAGACGTTGCCTGACAAGACGCTTGCTTTGTCCGGGGAACCCTGCCAAGGGGGAAAGCATAGCAAGGAGCATCAGTTGTCGTGGGAGGCAACATGTCAGGAACGGAGAAGCTTCTGCTTCTCGTTGTAGGAAAGTCGAAACATCCTAGATGTTTTAAACGGGTCAAGATGCTGCCTGTCTGGTATGAGGCAAACTCTAATGCCTGAATCACCCAGGATCTTTTCGAAAAGTACATCTGGAAGCTTGACTGAAAATACGAGCTTCAGAACCACAAGGTGCTCATGTTCGTCGACAACTGCGGTGCCCACGGGCACATAACCAACCTGAAGGCGACTGAGCTAGAGTTTTTGCCGCCAAATACAAGTGTGTTGCAGCCCATGGACCAGAGCATGATTAAGAACTTGAAGGTTCACTACCGATCGCGCCTTTTGAATTGCGTGCTCTTGTGTATGGACAGTGACAAGAACTACATTGTGGATGTGCTGTGGGCCATCAGCATCCTGTCTGCCTGGCAGGCAGTGACGGTGGACACAATCCGCAACCGCATTCGCCATGCAGGATTTGTCCTTGATGATGAGGACAGTGCCACAGGCCACGACCCCGCGGCTGAGCTGCCGTCTGACACGAACATTATCGACGATCTCCATGCCAGTGGGGTCGATATCCCTGCTGTTACGTTTTATCAGTTTGCTTACTTTGACCGTGCCATCCTGCCCTGTGCCAAGTTGGATGATGAGGAGATCATCCGTCAGCTTCTGGAGCCGCCACTAGTGGACAGCGACTCTGATGACGACACACCGCCCACACCACAGCCATCGAGTGCAGACTTGGCGCAGGCCTTGACGACGCTATTTTCTGCCCATAGTGATCACCGGACACTGTCGGAAATGCAGGCTGACCTGATCACACGTAAGCGTGTATCTGTACAGTCATGCATTGACAATTTTTTTTCTATCCACTGGGACCATAAAAATACTTCTTTCTGGCGAATCCTATTTTTTGGACTCTCGATTATTCGGACTTTTTGGCGGTTCCCATTGGGTCCGAATAAACAGTCGGCAACTGTAAATAAAATAAATGCAAAGTTGTGAAGCTGACCTTTGGTAACCCAATTGGCAAACACATGAAGCTGCGCAAGAGTGCATTCGTGTGACATTCCCCAAGTATACGCGGCTCACGGTCTTTTTACTAGAGTTGAAAATGCAGTACCCATCTGATTGAAGGCTTTTTTTCGAACTTGCCACATGCAGATAAGCCTGCCATGGACCTGCCGTTATTTGTAAAAGCATGGTTTCACACGGCTGACCCGGCTTGCACGGCTGACCTGGCTTGCACGGCTGACCTGGCTTGCACAGCTGACCTGGCTTGGCTCGGCTGTCGGCAAAATAATGGTACCGGTGGCGAACTGCCCAGAATGCACTTTGGAAAATGCTGTAGTAATACGAGAATGGTCTGGACAATGACAAAAAGTCATCATGCCAACTTTTTAGTTTCAAAGCTAGTTGAAAAGGTGAAAATGTCGGTGCTAGTCACAGCTTCATTCACTCCTGTGAAAACAGAACAAAAGTTGTTTGCGAGGTGGGCTATCGGCATCGTAATCATCTCTCAATGTTGCTAGAGAATGCACTCTACCTTTTTATAGGCTTCTGAGATGGGAAAATTCTGTTTGAAAAATAACCACGCACTTTCGGAAGCAACCGCTTCAGGTATCAACAGTACCGAGGGGGAGCTTATGCCATAGATATAATGAGCCAACAGTCACTGGAATTGCAGAATTGGGCAGAAAGGTCCCCTCATTCATATCCCTGTTATCAGAGCTTTTTCGTGCCTGCTGCCCATTAAAAATCAATTCACTAAACAAATGAACTGAACCATTTGATGCAGTTTCAAGGCAAGCACTTCATATTTCGGTGCTCTGCATGACAGCTGTTTCATCTAATACATTTTAGCCTCGTCATTTCTGTGTAATGTCCGAAACAGGCTTAGTGGCTTCATGGGTATTTTTATTTTGTATCACCTGTACAAAAGCCTCTCTTTTTGATTGTCACAGCGTTGAGACAAGCATGCCTGTGATCGTACACATTGTGCTGCAATACTGTTTCAAAGATTTCAGGGCAGTTTCTTCATCTGACAGCATTTATCTCCACATATGTTCGAGACCATAAACAACTGTTATGTGTTCTTGTGTCGGGTAATAGATACCACCCTTTTCTCGGGGGAAAATTAAGCCACTTTGAGTTTCATTTTTGCTTCCTAACTAGAGCCACGCAGTTCTTCAATGCAGTGTTTTCGCTCAATACTTGATATATGTAGTCCCCAGTGAATGCAGTGGCTGCTATATCTGGAGTCAGGAAAAAAAAGACTGATCGCAAGCAAACTTCTAGCAGTGTTTGTTGCACACTTCTGGTGCTCATACAAACAGTTGTATCACTCGTTGCCTGCACCTCAATGACAATTCCAAGATTCCAGATAAGACGTCGCCAGATTTTGACAGGTGCTACAGGGTGAGGCCTCTTATGAATATGCTCAATGCGAACTTCAAGAAAGAGTACAAGCCCTTATGGACAGCGACAAGAACTACATTGTGGATGTGCTGTGGGCCATCAGCATCCTGTCTGCCTGGCAGGCAGTGACGGTGGACACAATCCGCAACCGCTTTCGCCATGCAGGATTTGTCCTTGATGATGAGGACAGTGCCACAGGCCACGACCCCGCGGCTGAGCTGCCGTCTGACACGAACATTATCGACGATCTCCATGCCAGTGGGGTCGATATCCCTGCTGTTACGTTTTATCAGTTTGCTTACTTTGACCGTGCCATCCTGCCCTGTGCCAAGTTGGATGATGAGGAGATCATCCGTCAGCTTCTGGAGCCGCCACTAGTGGACAGCGACTCTGATGACGACACACCGCCCACACCACAGCCATCGAGTGCAGACTTGGCGCAGGCCTTGACGACGCTATTTTCTGCCCATAGTGATCACCAGACACTGTCGGAAATGCAGGCTGACCTGATCACACGTAAGCGTGTATCTGTACAGTCATGCATTGACAATTTTTTTTCTATCCACTGGGACCATAAAAATACTTCTTTCTGGCGAATCCTATTTTTTGGACTCTCGATTATTCGGACTTTTTGGCGGTTCCCATTGGGTCCGAATAAACAGTCGGCAACTGTAAATAAAATAAATGCAAAGTTGTGAAGCTGACCTTTGGTAACCCAATTGGCAAACACATGAAGCTGCGCAAGAGTGCATTCATGTGACATTCCCCAAGTATACGCGGCTCACGGTCTTTTTACTAGAGTTGAAAATGCAGTACCCATCTGATTGAAGGCTTTTTTTCGAACTTGCCACATGCAGATAAGCCTGCCATGGACCTGCCGTCATTTGTAAAAGCATGGTTTCACACGGCTGACCCGGCTTGCACGGCTGACCTGGCTTGCACGGCTGACCTGGCTTGCACAGCTGACCTGGCTTGGCTCGGCTGTCGGCAAAATAATGGTACCGGTGGCGAACTGCCCAGAATGCACTTTGGAAAATGCTGTAGTAATACGAGAATGGTCTGGACAATGACAAAAAGTCATCATGCCAACTTTTTAGTTTCAAAGCTAGTTGAAAAGGTGAAAATGTCGGTGCTAGTCACAGCTTCATTCACTCCTGTGAAAACAGAACAAAAGTTGTTTGCGAGGTGGGCTATCGGCATCGTAATCATCTCTCAATGTTGCTAGAGAATGCACTCTACCTTTTTTATAGGCTTCTGAGATGGGAAAATTCTGTTTGAAAAATAACCACGCACTTTCGGAAGCAACCGCTTCAGGTATCAACAGTACCGAGGGGGAGCTTATGCCATAGATATAATGAGCCAACAGTCACTGGAATTGCAGAATTGGGCAGAAAGGTCCCCTCATTCATATCCCTGTTATCAGAGCTTTTTCGTGCCTCCTGCCCATTAAAAATCAATTCACTAAACAAATGAACTGAACCATTTGATGCAGTTTCAAGGCAAGCACTTCAGATTTCAGTGCTCTGCATGACAGCTGTTTCATCTAATACATTTTAGCCTCGTCATTTCTGTGTAATGTCCGAAACAGGCTTAGTGGCTTCATGGGTATTTTTATTTTGTATCACCTGTACAAAAGCCTCTCTTTTTGATTGTCGCAGCGTTGAGACAAGCATGCCTGTGATCGTACACATTGTGCTGCAATACTGTTTCAAAGATTTCAGGGCAGTTTCTTCATCTGACAGCATTTATCTCCACATATTGTTCGAGACCATAAACAACTGTTATGTGTTCTTGTGTCGGGTAATAGATACCACCCTTTTCTCGGGGGAAAATTAAGCCACTTTGAGTTTCATTTTTGCTTCCTAACTAGAGCCACGCAGTTCTTCAATGCAGTGTTTTCGCTCAATACTTGATATATGTAGTCCCCAGTGAATGCAGTGGCTGCTATATCTGGAGTCAGGAAAAAAAAGACTGATCGCAAGCAAACTTCTAGCAGTGTTTGTTGCACACTTCTGGTGCTCATACAAACAGTTGTATCACTCGTTGCCTGCACCTCAATGACAATTCCAAGATTCCAGATAAGACGTCGCCAGATTTTGACAGGTGCTACAGGGTGAGGCCTCTTATGAATATGCTCAATGCGAACTTCAAGAAAGAGTACAAGCCCTCCTCTCACATAGCTGTCGATAAATCTATGATCCTTTTCAAAGGCAGATCGGCGATGAAGCAATACATGCCGCTCAAACCGAAAATCAAGCGAGGGTATAAAGTGTGGAGCATCGCTGACAGTGAGACTGGTTACCTCTGCAAGTTTGACCTATACCAAGGCCGCACAGAGCGTCGACCCACTGACATGGGACTTGGCGAGCACGTACTTTCGCTAACAGAAGATGTCGTGGATGCAGGTCCACAAGTTTTCTTTGACAATTTTTTTTCTTCAACAAAGCTTCTCCTCCGCCTCAGAGAACGAGGTGTATTTGCTTGTGGAACTTTCAGATCCAACAAGAAGATCTGCCACCAGAGGTGAAGCTTGATAACATATTACAGCGTGGAGCATTTCTGTATAGATCGAAGGGACCAGTTTCTGTTTACCAGTGGCGGGACTCGAAGAACGTCCATGTGATGTCCAATTATCACGACCCCGAAGATGAAACGACCGTGGAAAGGAATCTGCCTTGTGGCAAGAAGATTCGGGTGACCTGCCCCAAAGCAGTAAAAGATTACAATCAGTGTATGGGTGGAGTTGATCGTTTCGATCAAAAAAGAAATGCTTACGTGGTAGACAGGCGTTCAAAAAAAGGATGGCACTGCATTTTTTATTTCATGGTTGACGCCGCCATCGTGAATGCGTTCATTCAGCACGCAGGTGTTCGCGGTGCTGGCAGCACAGACTTGCTCCATTTCAAGCTTCTTCTCGGGAGGCAGCTTATCGAATGGAAGAGCTTCCGCATTGGGCGGTCCCAGGCAGATTACCGTCGAAAAAATGGGCGCCACAGTGGTTCTGTACTTTGTGGAGTACCAGACGAAGTGCGTTTCCAAGGAAGCAACCACTTTCCAAAGCCATCCAACACAAGAAGAAGATGCCGCTGGTGCTCAACCAAGCGCACCGAAGTGCGCACCAAGCTCATGTGTTCAGCTTGCGAAGTTCCATTGTGCATGCAATGCTTCTCTCCTTTTCATTTATCAAAATGAGCCTAGAATGATGAGGCAACTTTATTTCGTGCTACCCCCTCGAGGGCATTGGGACATATGCTGTCCCACCTCCCTTTCTTGCTTCTCATGTGCAGTGGGACACACGTCCCACCTTTTGTGTCTAGGCCATTGTGTATAATGTGATGAAAACTGGTTTTACCTACTTTTCTAAGCGTAAATAAAATGTTTAGAAACTGTTTAGAATTAGAAAGAACTTTCTGACCATTGTATCTTTATATATTGTCTCACAAATTAAAAGTAATTAACACCAATTCATCCAAATAACTATTTGAGTGATCAAAAAATAATTGTGCCTTTAGAATGAGCACAGGAAACTATGCCTATATAGGTGCTTTTAAACTGAATTCAATCAACATGTAAACAAGACAGCTCCAGGTACCATGTCCCCCCTTCAGCTCGAGTTCCTGCCACAAAACACAATAGGTGTGCTCCAATCAAGTTGTCCAAAGTGTCACTCAGGACCTAAAGGTTCACTGCCAGGCCCACAGCTACACAGTCGTATGCTTTTGACACAGCAAAAGCGTTTTGCGTCAACCTTTCTTTGGCAGTCGGCATGCTTGTAGGTGCTAGTATTTACAACCCCAAAAAGGCTAGGAATGCAAAAGGAATTGCTGGAGAGAACACCACGGCAGTTGGCAGTGGCATGCACGTGATCACTCACTAGCCTGCACACCAATGGGAAATACCTTCCTGTTGCTGTTATTTCCAGAGGTTTTTCACCACTGGTAACAACATTTATTTATTTTATTTATGTATTTCATTATCCTCATGGCCCAAGGGCATTACAGAGGCGATTGGTACATTTTTTAACATACCTACATTGTGCAACAAAGCATAAAAGAAAGAAAAAGAACTCAGGTGAGTATACAAAATACAGGTAATCATTGTACAGCAGCAATAGCAACAAAAACTAAACAAGAGAAATAACGCCAAAGGCTAAAAATGTGCAAGTGAAACAAGAACATGTACTGTAAAAATTGAACTTGAGCAAAAGGAAGATGATGCCAATGATATGATTTCTTTAGTTATTACGACAGGAGGTTAATCAAAGCAGGTTTGAACTTGGTGTTATCAGGTATTTCGATGATGGAGCAGGGAAGGTGCTTCCAATTTGTTGACGTTTTGGGGATGAATGAATTATAAAAATTGTTTTTGTGGCATGAAAAGACACTAACCTTATGACGGTGATCGGTGTGAGCAGAAACGTAGCTAGGAAGAGTTATCAAGCGATTTGTAAGAACAGAGTTGTAATATATCTTATGGAACAGGCAAAAGTGAGATATTTTCTCATGTTGTGATAGCAGCGGTAATGATAAGCTTGCTTTCATAAGGGTGACTGGAGGTACGGTGGTAATTTGAAAGGATGAAATGAGCTGGCCGGTTCTGGATTAATTCAATTTCCTGTACAAGTCTTTCTTGCCTTGTGTCCCAGACGGATGCAGCATACTCAACTTTAAAATGAATAAATGATTTACAAGAAAGTAACTTTGCAGAACAAGAAGTGTGATAAAAATTGCAGCATATGAAACACAGCATGCGTTTAGTTATACAGTTTACATGAGCCTTCCAAGAAAGATTAGAAGAAATAAGTACACCTAAAAATTTGTATGAGGACACACGCTCAAGGGGAGTAGCATTAAGGTAGTATGGAGGCAGAGTGCTATGACAACGAGAAACACTCATGAATTTGAATTTTTTTAAATGTTTAGCTGCGTGTTCCATGTCTTAGCCCAGTCTAGAGCATGGTTAATGTCAAACAGAAGGAGACTACATCAGAATGACTGTTAATTTCCCGGTATATGATGCAGTCATCTGTAAACAGGTTAACATATGCAATCAGGTAAGTCCTTTATGTAGATGAGGAAAAGCAAAGGTCCCACAAAGAGCCTTGTGGCATGCCCGATTCAACTGAGAAAGTGTTGGAGGAAGTGTTATTAACTGCGACAAATTGTGAACGATCAGCTGGAAAAGAAATCTAGCCATTGAAGAACGTTAGGGTCATGTTTAAGTTTACCCAATTTAAAAAGCAGCAGTTGATGAGAGGCCCTGTCAAATGCTTTAGAAGAATCTAGGAAAGTAGAGTCAACAATGGAACGAAACCTTGTCAAGGATGAAATTAAATATTATGAGTTGTGTTTCACAGGAAAATGACTTCTGAAACCAATGCTGATGATCTGTAAAAAATGCATTTGACTGTAGAAACGACGCAATGTGAGAATAAATAACATGTTCCATAATTTTACGTGAAATACACGTGAGTGAAATGGGTCTATAATTATATGGATTATACGGCAAATGTGCAGGTGACTTGTGCAGAGGAATCGCCTTCCCGACTTTCCGATCATCCAGAAGGCAGGCTGTCTAAAGGGATTGCTGAAATATGTTAGACGGTATAGTAGCAATGTACACTTTGCTCATTATGAGGAACTTGGAATTGATATTGTCTATACCTGAAGATGAAGAAACTTTCACTTTTTCTATTATTTTTTCTATGGCAGCAGTATCAAAAAGAACATGGTCCATTGGCAAACGTTCGGTACCGGCATAGCCAGGACGTACAGAATACACAGTTTTCAAAACTGGTGGAAACAAATACGGAGTTCAGAACGTCTGCAGATTCATCGAGTGGGATTAAGTTATTGCTAGAGTCTTTAAGGGTGATAGCTGAATTGTCTTCTCTGTTTACTACGTTTCAGAATTGCCTTGGGTTAGTAATTAAAAAGGATGGTAAGGTTGAGTTGGAAAAAGGAATCCTTAGCGTGCTTGAGGGCTCTTTTGTATTCGATGGCCGCAGCCTGACAAGCAGTCCAGCGTTGTTGAGTTCCACTTGTTTTTGCAGAGCGGAAGATGTGTTTTTTTAACGATTGCTTGTACCATGGTGGGCGCTGGTTTGAAGTGATGGCTATACGTGGAACGCATTTTTCAGAGTAGTGAAACTTTTTCTTTGAACAAATTCCAATTCGTATGCATGGAGCGGTCATGAAAGCAGCGCAGGTAAAAACTCGGCGAGCACGTGATTATTGGCTTCACAGTCCACATGTTTATAGTCATGGATGCAGATTTTATAGTTATTTACGTGAGGTACAGTGCAGGTAAGAGAAAAATGAAGCATCATGTGGTCGCTTATCCCCAGTAAATATGATACAGAATGGAAAATATCAGGCGTAGTGGCAAGAACTAAATCCAGGATACTGGATGTATTAGACGTAATTCAACTGGCATGCGTGCCAGGCTGAGAAGTTGAAATCGTAGCACAAATTAAAAAATTTGTGCTATGATTTCAACTTGGCAGTAAGATGGCAATAAAAGTGTAAACCAGACTATACAATGTTCGGGTAACTAAAATCACCTAGTAAAAGAAAAGGAGAATTCCAATACCACACTATAATCCTGTTGATGACATTGTGAAGGTCGTCAGCAAATGTGGCTGCGCAGGACGGCTGATGATAATAGACATCCAATACAAACTTTTTTGAACAAGTTTGTATTTCAGCCAAAACAAGTTCTCAATCGTGAGTAAGATGCATTGGAAAAGATAAGACAGCATCAGAGAGTGCTATAAGCACACCACCACCGTACCGCCCACCTTTGTCACACTGGTAAAAGTTGAAGTGTTTTCTACAGTCAAACAATTCACTGTCATTAACCTGTGCACTTAACCAAGTGTCTGTAAGGCAGACTATGTCGGCATCCGAAGCATCAGTAGCAGAGCAAACATCGTCTCATTTTGGAATAAGGCTTCGATTATTCGTAAAAAAGAAAGCTGGTTAACAGCCTGTAGCTTTGATCCACTGCCCCTTGTGCAGCGGTATTCAGTGGCAGGTCACTCGCAGGCACTAGGCACGCAATTCAAGGAACTTTCAAGGAGGCATTGCAGGTCTAGCACTTTTTATTTATGTAGAGTTTGAACAAAGCTTCGTAGGGGTGAGGATTGGGTTTTGCCAAATTCTACCAACTTTTTCATTTCATTTCATTTCATTTTATCACCTTAAAGATCCCCGGGGGGGGGGCATTACATACGGGGTGGGTTGATATACAATGATGATATTGTCACAATGATGACTGTGAAGTTAATTCTTATATCTTATGCACAAAGGTTGATGGGCAGGTGATTGTGGCGATATCGTGGGAAAGGCCATTCCAGTCTTCTGCTGCTCTGGGAAAAAATGAAGCAGAAAATGTTTTAGTACGGGCACGTGGCGAAAAACTTGTAGTGCATGGCCAGTGCGATGAAATATGTGAGCTGCAGGGATAATGTAAGGAGAGCGATTAAGTGGCGAGTGAAAGAACTTGTGAAATAATGAGAGGGTTGCAATGCGTCAGTGACAAGACAAAGGTGACAAGCTGCACTCGGTTTTGAGGGATGAAACACTGATGTCATATGAATACGAAGCATGAATGAATCTAGCTGCATGGTTTTGAATGGTTTCTAGTGAATTTGTGAGGCCAACTTCGGGTGGATTCCAGATGGGAGATGCATGTTCTAATTTTGGCCTTACTAATGATTTATATGCAAGTAGCTTTACGTGACTTGGGGCATTGAGTAAATGATATTTTAAGAAGCCCGAAGTTCTGTAAGATGATGATATGATTTTAGCAATATGAGTGTTGTTGGTTAAGGGGACTCCAAGGTATTTATAATTAGTTACTGATTCAACAGGAACGGTAGCTATGTTATAAGAAAAGACAAGAGCATTTAGACTACGAGTAAAGGAGATTAGTTTGCATTTAGTAGGGTTCAAGGACATAAGCCATTCATCACACCATCGTAGGATGTGGTCGAGATCTTGTAGTAATATTTGGTCAGAAGGACTAGTAACTGTTCGGTAAATAATGCAGTCATCAGCAAACATGCGGATATTAGACGATACATGTAAGGGTAGGCCGTTAATGTGGATTAAAAATAAGAGAGGACCAAGAACAGAGCCCTGTGGCACCCCCGATGACACTGGAAGAGAATTAGACAAGTTATCATTGGTAAACACTGATTGCGTGCGGTTAGTCAAAAATTCTTTTATCCAATTTAGTACATCTCGGTGCAAGTTTAAGGAAGATAGTTTTAATATTAAGCGTTGGTGGGGTACCTTGTCGAAGGCTTTCGCAAAATCAAGAAATATGGAATCGGTTTGTTTGTCAATGTTAAGGTTGGCATGAAGATCATGAACAAAGACGGTAAGCTGTGTTTTGCAAGATTGACCCTATGAAACCCATATCGAAACCCATGCCATGAGTTTGCAGGGTACACTGGTCAAGGAGATCGGTCGGTAGTTCAGTGGTGAGTTTCTGTTACCAGATTTGAAGACAGGAACGACCTTTCCCACCTTCCAATCATCTGGAATGATGCCTGTAGAAAGAGACTGCGAAAATAACAATACAAAATAAGCTGAAGCAATATGACGTACATTTTTTAATAGCATTAATGCTGTCCAGTCCAGACGCTGATGTTAGTTTCACCTTTTCAATCAGGGATGAGGTACCCTCAGCAGAAAAGCTGATTTCAGGCATGACAGCTGTGATATCACATGAAAGCACAAGTAAGGGTACGTGTGATTCGTTTGAATACAGATGAGAAAGCTTTATTAAAAGCTTCAGCTCATTCTGCGTCTGATAGAACCTCCCCGGATTCGTTAGTAAGAGTGGTGCTAACAACTGCTTTAGGGTTAGTTATCTGCCAAAACTTGCAGGGATCTTTTAGTTAACATACTGGGCAAATCACTGTTAAAAAAATTTGAATTTAGCATCATGGATAGCTATCAGATAAGCTTTTTCGACTGCGTAGTACTTATCCCATTTGTAGGAGCCCCCTTTCAGTTTGGCAGACCGGAATGTACGTTTTTTTCTTGTTAGCTAATCTGTGCAAAGATTTATTAAACTATGGCTTTAAAGGGCCCCTAAACAACCCCTAGGTCCAATGTTTTAAAGATATAACTGCGCTCCTGTGCGATGTGAACATGCTCCCACAAGAATTTTGTGAATAGGTGCAATAATAAAGAAGTTACATGGGTTTAAGTGGCCACTTGCGTCAGTTTCATTTTCTTGGTCGGCCTCCCCACTCTTCTCTGCCGAGGAGAGGGTAGGCGCGGCTCGCCGTCGAGACTGTGCCCACTTTAGACACGTGACATGACGTGAGCATTTGACATCACTGACGCTTGCGCTGCAGTTCCGGTTGCTCCTGCGCTCACACCGGTGGGATGGCCACAGGATCTGACAATAGACCTGGTTTTGACCAATCAACGAGCTGCAACCGCGCTATGTTGTTCGCGGAAGAACGTGACGACATCTAGGATGCGAGGGCGACTGGTCAGTTGCAGGAAAGAGGCGCGGGAATTGTTTTTTTGAAATACGCCGTCTGTATGGCGTGCAGCGCTGTCATATTCGCAGAATGTGATCGCCGCAACCTTCTCCATGATTGAGTTAGCTTGTTTGGGCGGCTTAAAAAAAAGTAGGAGCCTGTTTAGTGGCCCTTTAAGTTTTGAGTGTTGAAACGAATAGTAGTTTTAGGGATGAACTTGCTTACTAGTTCGGTTAAGCTTTTGCTTACAAATGAGCCAATTCTCCTGAACAGAGCACTCATAAAAATTAAACTGAAATATCTCAAAAATTCCTTCAAGTTCATTGTTTATAACATAATGGTTACTCTTATCGTACAAGGTTATTATTTTCTTTTGCATGGTGTCGGACAGCAGGCCTGAAACTGAAGTCTGCATGAATAACTTTGTGGTCGCTGATCTCACGGAGATAGTGGATCGAAGATAGGCTATCAGGATGGGTTGTCAGTATTAAATCTAAAATGTCAGAGTAGTCGCATGTGACGAATGTTGGCTGAGTTACTGTGTAAGATTGTAATCAAGACAAACATGAAGAAAATCTCTAGCTTCTATTGGGTTAGCAGTAGATGTATCGTCTTCCCAGTTGATACCAGGAAAATTAAAATCACCAAAGAGAACAATTTCGACTTTAGCATACATTGATGTAAGCTGGTTTAGAATATTACAAAGTGCAAGAGAAAAGTTAGTATTGTTTTGGGGGGCCTATAGCAAACACCTAATAATACAGATTGCGGCAATGCTTGGATCAATACCCATAAAATTTCTAAATCAGTGTCGATGTTGATTACAGAACATGCAAATTGATTAGTGATAGCAATAAGGACACCACCTCTGCGAGCGCTTCTGTGGTCTTTCCAAAAAGCATTGAAATCCGGTAGATCGGCGAGCACTTCCACGTCGGTGACATCATTTGTTAGCCATGTTTCTGTTTGTATGAGAATACTGCTATCTGATGATTTCACAAGATGAGAGAAGTGATCGCGTTTAGGCATGAAACTTCGAGTGTTCATGAAAATTACAGAAAAAGAAAGGTTAGCTTTAAATCTAGGGTGAAAATTGGCGGTTACAGTTTCACGTCGACATGATTGCTATGGAACTTCTTGCACTGTTTTTGTGATTTCATTGAACCAGTAAATTTCGAGCTGACGTGTAGTGTTTTATAACGTAACGAAAATAGAGCAGACTTCTGTTTGGCAAACTCGACCAACTGCCTTCTGCTATTTTGAACACGCCGTGAGAAATCCTCTCCGATGCTGTACGGCGTTCCCTTCAGGGTACGTCCGTTGGAAGAGATTTCGTGTTTCGTCTTGTAGAAAGTGAACATTGCAATTATTGGCCTACATCTGCTGGGTGAGTGGCGGCCCAAGCAATGCACATGATCAATTTCTTTAGGGTTAATGTCTATGCCTAAGCACTGTTGGCAAAGGCGAATAATTAGTTTCTCGGATTCAGTGTATGATTCAGAGGGATTGGTATCTGGTACACCATAAAAAATTTAATTGTTGCACCGTGACCTGTTCTCTGCATCATCCAAACGCGACTCTCGAGGTCATCTGTGCTGTGTGAACGCTGTTGATTAGTTCATGTTCGGCTTTTAGGGGTAGCAGAGCTTGGTAATGTTTTTCTATATCAGTGATTCACATAGCTAGGTCGGTTAGGGCTTGTTCTGTTAGCAGTTGGCTTTTTAGTCCCTGCACTTCAATTTATAGTGCTGACTGGCCCGCGGAAAGCTTTTTCAGTTCGGTGAGAATAGCGTCAGGGCCGGGATTTGACTCAATGTCTCCCGATATAAGCAGCAATAACAATCTCACAGCACCGACACACTCAACAACAGTCGTACAGCAGCAGCGTGGGCTCGGTAGCTGTAGCAGGAAATAATTGCTGCTCCTCTTTGTGAAGAGGGATTGCGGAACACTAAGCTGCATAGCGAAGAGCAGTGGATTAGGTGGTGACGAAACGAAGCAGCCACCAAGCCCATGAAGCGCCGCCGATGGATGCACAAATATTATAGCTGGCGAAGTAGGTGATGTTGCTGGTGACGGCGCTGTCCATCCTGTTGCGGGTGGATAATCCTCACTAACTGTAATGTTTTTTTCCTTCAGGCCATAGCTGTATACGAGTATCTGCTGTTTGAGCTTGAAGGAAAGAAATTTGAAGGAAAGAAATTGGTCTGCACTTATTTGGGTTAAAGCTGCTGAGCCTGTGTGCTCTGTCATCACTATTTCAGAGGGCGACATTTTCAGGCAGCTTGAAAGCACGCCGACCACCTTTTCCTCTGCCTGTGCCCAGGACTCAGATTGGGTATCAGGCAAGCCGTAGAATAAAAGGTTGTCACACCACTGCATGTCTTCTAGGTGGCCCTGCTTCGCATATAATTGAGAATTTTCACTCTCAAGTTCGTTTATGGTCTGGTAAAGGCACTGCACCTCATCCATGATTTCCTCAAGAGTGACAGTTTGGCACTCATCCTCCATTAAACTTTTGTCCATATTTGTTAGATTCTCCTGGAAATTCGCTCGAACTTTTTTCAGGTCCTCCACGGATTTGATTAACTCTGCCTGGGCCTTATCCATTTTCTTTGTTCGCATGTTAACAGCTTACAACATCGCAAACATATCATCAAGTTGCTTATACCGTGACTCAGTAAGAGGACTCTGTGCTTGAGTTCTAGTGTTAGGCCCGGGGTTGAGCTCAACATCCCCGGACAGCATCAGAAGTTGAGTTGTTACGTCAAAACACTGACATAGCATGCAAAACAACACTCCCGGGCATGGGAACAGCAACAACCTGAACCAACCTGAACGAAAAAGCAGAGCAGATTAGCCAGCCGCATCGCAGTGCTGTTCACACGCCCACTAAGGGTGCTGGGGTTCTGCCATTTCTTCATATAGGTAGCAGGGTCGTCCATCCGAATTCTCGATGTAGTCACGGGACGACCATGAAGGTGCGTTAGTCGGGCAGCCATGTAGAATCTCATGAGTCATTCTGGTGACAAGGCAACATTCTGGTATCACCGGTTAGTGAAGATAGCGGTAGGGCATTGAAATGAATCCATGCCATCACCTGGATGAAAAAGCAGAGAGGATTAGCCAGCTGCATCGCAGTGCTGTTCACACGCCCACATTGACTTTTGTGTGGAGCTGACAGACCAAGAGATCATCTGTCAGGTAAATGCCACTTCAGCTTTGATGACAGGGAGATGTCTGGTTGCTCACAACAACAGAAGCCTTCACTGTATTGACATGGTTTTTGAGCATTTAAGATGAGAATGTGATGCTTGTGCAGATGCGAGCAGACTTGATCTCAAGCAGATATAATCTAATGCAAGGTTTACACTTCATCCTGGTTCAGAAGTGGTAGTTTGCTTTTGTCATTCAAGCATTTTTTATAAGAGCATTCTGTTTTTTGACAACTCCCTGGCCCCTCGAAGTGCAAAAATTGGTGACTTATTGTAGTTTCCAATAATAATTCTCTTCTTGATTTCAGCAGAGTGTTTCTACAAAGTTTCTTTTTTTTGGCAACAGCTCTTTAAGAGGGTAGTAAAGAACATGCTGTGCTACCCACACATGGCAACTATTCCTCCATTTTACACGCATATTTGTGGTGTTATTTTACTTATGACCTTTAAGAAACTTCAGGATGAGGGAACAGTCAACATCTTTTCATGGTAATCTCTTTGGCATGCTGCAGTGTTATTTGTAAAAACCCCCTGCTTTGCAGCCAAATGCAGGCAGCAAATGGGGAAGCCAATAAACAACATAGCACATGATTAAAGTATCACCTCTTTGTTTGATTTTCTTCTGCTTTCGCTGTTACAGTGAAAGCTATTGGTTGACAGTCCTGTTTGGGGTTGCATTGGATATTAAATGACAGTGTGAAATCTGCGGATAACAAAATTTAGCCCTTTAAAAATAACGCTTTCTTTATTTAATTTCACAAAAAGGTAACTGTCACACTGTGTTGAACTGATCAGGTCAGGTTTCACTAGAATGTGGAGCCTAGAAGTGGTTTTAAGTGATTGGAAAGGAAACTGTGGAAGGCATTTTCTTGTGGTACTATATACATTGCAGGAGGTTGTATATCGAACATACCATATTTTGTCAAGCCCTTGTAGCTTGTAAATCCAAATAACTTCGATGGCATCTTCAAAGGATCACTGCAACTCCTACATTACTAGGGCAATGTATCTCTCCTTGTATGTAGTAGAATGCTCACAATGTACTGTCACTGGTACACGACATTGTACATTGTATTGCTGATAGAGGTGTTATTCCAGCACGCTTCCTGTTATATCCGATGATGGAGGATGAATTCTTCCCATAAGTCCGTGAGTTGACGTGGAGTTCAACTCACTAAACACTGGATCACGCACACACACCTCATCCCCGAACATTCCTCGTTCGTTGCTGCCATGAATTCCTTCACATGCGCTTCGCTTAGCGTTTTCATTGATCCTGGCCTCGTTGTACATCCGTTCGTGACTCCGGCCAGGTATGCTGGTGCTCCGTGACTTGAACAAGCACTACTGGCAGCAAACCTTACACGGATTGAGCTCTAGCTATCTCCCTGTAGGCTTAATCGGAGAGAAACTTCGGAGAGTTGAAAAAGGCACGACACGTTCATTCACTTTCAGCGCACCAGAAGAGTGCACGGTAACTGTCGCTCACTGAGGACACCTCAACCGAGCGCACCAAGACGACTGGTTCATTTTCGAAGGGAGAAACCGGAATGGGGACGTAGAGAAAAGCAACAAAACAACAAATAACAAAACACAAAAGGTCAGCAAAAGCGATCCTGGGGTCTCTCGAGCATGTAGACAGCGTGACAGGGGCAGGTGCGTACGCTTTCACGAGAACTCACCCCCTACCTCTTTTCTTTTACGCGCGCGGTCTCAAACAAACCGGATTCCACCCCTCAAGTGACCACGCGGGAAGCTGGCGGCGTCTGCTAGCATCCGTGCCTTTCCCGTTCGGGCGGCATTTTGCGACGTTTTAGACACCCAAAGCTTTCTCATGGCCTGCTCTTTTCGCTGTAAGTGTTCACCATACGGGAGAGGCCTCCCAGAAATTCGTACAGCGTTTCAAATCGAAAGAAACCACAACGATCACTGTGTGTGTCGCTGCCCCATCACGTTGTGCCATAGAGAAACACTGCGGTAGCGCACGACAGGTTTGGCGCGACGCCGTACAGATTGTTTCGTGCCGTGTCCGCGAGAGGCCGCCACACAGACATGCAAAAGGCGGATTGTATGCTTTTGTCTGTTTCATTTCCAATTGATGGAACATGTGTCATGGCTTTTCATTTTGATCCTAGGAGCATTTATTCCATTCAGCGTGAAATAGTTTTACAAAGAGAGTAATCAAGATACTAAAAATGGAGAAAGTAGGCAAGGACAAGAGTTCTATATTTTGCCTAAAATCAAAACACCTCTGGTTGAGAGTCAAGCAGTCTCACTCTGGTCACTGGGGAATTGGCCGCTCCCTTTTTTCAGTGGCTCATTTCAGTAAAACTACCTCAGTGATGTAATAATAGAATGAACTGCTTTCACCCTGATAACTATGCACAGTAAACACTATCCCTGCAAGGCTGCCTGGCATGAGCTTATCCCACACTGCTGAGAAGCCTTAACTTCTTGCATTCCTTTGATGCCTGTCGCTCTGTGGTGCTGAAGACACTTCCATCAAGCATAACGAGAGAAAAATTTGTTGTTGAATATGATTTTACTTGCACATGCTTGTAAAATATCTTGTCTATTTTTGTTGGGAGAGATTAAGGAGTGACTAGAGTGCCTGCTGCTGTACAGAATGGCGGTAATATAACATTGCACACTCTGTGTAGTACAGAATGCCTGTAATATAACATTGCGCCCTGATATAATATAAAACTGCCACATGCTTTGGCAGGCAGATGTAAAGCGTGGCCGCCCTTTATTTCAGGCGTAAAGGCACATCCCTGTACTGTGCCCTTGAAGGACGGCAGTCCGCAACCCTATGAAGTCCCTTCCATCGTGGCACTTTGACCTGCTTCCAATTTTCGGAGAGATTTCTATGCCGTTCAGAACACAATTGCGGAAGGATTCCACATGTACGAGCTACAAGTTGTGGACGTTATTCAGGACATGTGAGTACCACATGCTAGGTGAGATGCTTGCCTACGAGCTTCGACACATTCATGTCATTGAACTTTTTGCCAACAAGTTTAGCAGAGCCTTCAGGTTGCACTGAAAAATCTGCAGTAATGTCAATTATGGTGGCAATATTCTTTAATGCCTGCACTAAGTAGTTGCACTACGAGCATACACATATATGCAAAAGGGAAAAGAATTTCTTTAATTGAGCTTTACATTAAGTGCAACGGTGGCAGAGCAATGTCTTCCAAGTGACGTGTTTTGTTTTTGTTTTTTTCACTTTGCTCCTATATAAGCACACTATTGTCATAGAGTTGTATTGCTCTTTGTGCCTTTCATGCTACTGTCATCATAGTCGCCAATTTAGTAGGAATGATCAGTTTTCTTTTTGAAAAAATATTCCGTAGATTGGGTTCTACATTTCCCTTCAGGAATTTCACAATAATGTATACTCACACTTGTGAAACTGACCTTGGATTTTTTTTCTTGTAAACAACACTGAAGCACTGTTATGGAAGAAACAAGCATTGCATTGGCACCCTGAAATATGCACTGTTCATTTTCATAAGTCAGCTTTCTCAACATTTGTGTTCCGAGGATTGGAAACAGTTTACATGAAAGCTGAAGTAATAATTTGGATTTTTGTGCCGTGTTTACAAGCCTGATATGTGCTCAGCAAAGAAAAATGTAATTGTCATGGGGTGTGGCTACACTTTTGGGCAGTTCGGTCAGAGTAAATGCCTTATTTCACTCAAATGTCTGCAAATGTGTCTTGCTACGCAGCAAGAATTGATTGGCCGTGGTGCACTAGGGTGTCAAAGAGGGACCTGACGTTTATTGGGTACATTTGATTCGACATGAACTTGTTCAGGTGGTGATGCACCCTGATGTTTGTTCCAGCAGTTCACCAATGTTATCTGCAGAACTGGGCTGCTAATTTGTGTTGTAGCAAGTGACAGAGTGACGGAGGCAGCCCAAGAGCAAGCGTACAACATAGTTTCTTTCAGACACAACGAGCTATATATATAGGCTGCTGCCTAAGACGTAACGAAAAAGACAAGAACGAATCATGTTTGGCACTTGTTAGCTTAGACTTCATGTCAATTTGAATAGGGGTGAAAAGTACAGGGCTGGTCCATAATTCTCTTGTACCCGCCCTGCTGTCAGCACCGGGTTGGTGCAAATGCGTGAGTGTGAAGTAGCAGTGCAGCATATGACCCAGTTCATGGGTGGATGTGTCACTTGAACACCGCCTATATGCATCTGACGTGAGTGTGCAATACGGGGTGTGTTTACACCTATGAAGGGACTAAACATGTGTCTTGTGACCTCTCAAACTTGCAGAGACACAGCACATTAGGTGGATAAAACATAAGACCGGCATTTTGTCATTTTTTTTCCGCCCAGCTGAACCAGAGCTGCATAATTTTTGAACTTGTGCCATGTTGTGAAGGAGCTCAGAATGGTGCAGACAAATCAAACGAACCTGTTACCTGTAGTGCCCTTTTTTCTATACGATATTTTATCTTGTTTGGTATTTCTGTATATGCCTTTTTTACCCTCGTAAACATGTAATACCTATAAAAATTAGCGAGTGAAAATACCACTAGCTCCATATGTAAGAACAGGCAAAAGCTTAAGAGCTTACTCATTTATCATTGAAGTAACTGATACGTTGTTGTGTGTCATTAAACTAGATTGCTAAATTTCAACATTTCATTTGCAGGTCAGAACATCACTTGGGAATGTCTTTAGTGACAAAGATGCTATGTGGTCTGTGGCAGGGGTGGGCAAAGATACTTTGAAATTGTATCGCGATACGATACAAGATACTCGGGCAAGAAGTATTTCGGATACAGATACAAGATACCACCTCAATAATTGTATCCGATACGATACTTGCCATTTGTATCTTAAGATACTTCGATACATTTATAAATTTCATATTATAGACATATATAATGCAGCAGAAAACGCCTATGAACAGGAGTGTTTGCTTTAGAATTTCAGAACTGCGACCAACCAAGTTTAACTTGAATGAAACATGTGTTAGTATCTCAACAACTGTTGTTTTCTGGCTATAATTATATTGTTTTCATTCCCAAACAACTGATTGGGGCTCTTTTGGCTGCTAAACATGACAGCTATGTATAAGCTACTCTGTCGGCGGTTTTTTATGGTTTTTGTAATTCATGGAAGTCGATGCTCTACTTGCCAACCAGGTAGTGGTTTCCCACCTAATAACAAAAATGGCGATGCAAAACCTCGGCACGATGCCGCAATTACGACTTTGAGTTTAACCTGGTCCGTACGCGTATACCGTTTAAGCAGTACCGGACCACGGGACAAGTGTACAGGAGTAACAACGCTCGTAGCGACATATTTTGTGACGGATCTTCTATACAGAAAGGACATAAAACCGCAATGACTTCCTAAATTCTAGTTATGTGCTCGCGTAAAGCGCTCGTCATCGACGGATTCACGAATGTGCAATTTTTGTAATAATTTCTCTCTACGAGACAATTCCAGACATCGTAGCGGTACAAAGTGTCGCAGGATGCCTCCGCTACTCATACTCTTGACATTGATTGCGCGAATTACCTTGTGATTTGTGACAGCGAAAAAAACAATGTGACTCAGAAAGGATGGATATATATATATATATATGTATATATATATATATATATATATATATATATATATATATATAATAGAACGAATCGTGCTGTAACATTATTAGTTACGCTGTTCCTCAGCAAAAGGTGTCGTCAGCCTACCAAGTAAGATCACACACTGAAATTTCACTGCTTGTGGAAAATGTCATGAAAGAGCTCGTGGGGACGGTCACAATAATAATTGTTGAGATTTACATCTCCAAACCACGATATAATTATGAGGGATGCCGTACTGGAGGGCTCTGAAAGTTTAGACCATCTGGTGTTCTTTAAGATGCTTCTAAATCTAAGTACGGTACTGCACGGGACTCAAGTATAACGCCACTATCGGATTTCAGCCTTTACGGCCGGGATTCGATCCCGCGACCTTCAGGCCAGCAGTCGAGCGCATTAACCACTAGGCCGCCGTGGCGGGTGGTTATAAGCGTTATAAGCTTAGTGGCGGCAGTACCTGCTTGAGCAGCGGACTTCTGCCAGTATTTCTAGTGTCGCGCGGTGATGTTCCGACATCAGTATCTTGTATCTTAAGATACTCGATACATTCTTCAATGTATCGAAAATACAGATACTGATACACGTCTTTCAAGATGTATCGCGATACAGATACAAGATACTGAAAGAGTATCTAAGATAGTATCTAAGATACATGTATCTTCGATACTGCTCAGCACTGGTCTGTGGTGACATGGGTTGCTAAACTCGGAAGGCGAGGACAGCACCATTTCAGTTGCCAAACGCAACAGAAGTTGCCGAATGCATGTAAGTGCACTTTAAGAAATGTATACATCGCTTTTTTTCTCCCCTTAATTTTTCCCTTTTGCAATGCTGTACAAAGGCAAAGCTGTTGGCCACTTTACACCCTTCCATTTTGTGCTCGGTCCCTTTATTTCACTGTGACAAGGTCACAGTAAAACAAGGACTTGTCATATGGTAGAGACTTCACTTGGCCAAATTAAATGAAACTCTTCCATTGTGTTTTGTTGATTCTTGCCAGGGAGACTGCCAATGAAGTTACTTGTGTTCTTCAAATGGTTGCAATGGTTTCCTAGAATGCCAAGTCAGGATGAAGAAATTAACATCATTGACTTCTGAAGTCAGCCATAATGAACAGCACTTCCCGTGTGATCACTGCTTCTCCAGTTTTTCCCAACACATTGAGCATAAGGAGCACAGATGAGGTCCAGCAGTTTAGACCAAGTCATTGAATTGATGCGAGAGAATGTCTAAACTTGCTTTATAGTTTGAACTATCACAGTGCTTAGCAATATGTCTGCCTGAATGATGCTCACAGTAGAGTAGAAATTTTTTAGCTGCCACCTTTGTACAGTCAAGAGTAAACATTCACTGCCCCATCACATTACTTGTGCATTTAGTGACAGCGTTGACACATTGGTGCAGCACAACAGCTCTTTATTTCACTTGCATCTGTTTGCGTCTTGGCATGTAGTGGTCTCCGCGCAGCATGAGCAAGTGCAGTGGTTTTGCGCGAAGTAACCCAACAGCATCCGTGTCGTTTCATGTTTAGTATTCGTACTTGGTGATGCAGCACGACCAGTGACTATTTCATTTTGATGTTTTGTGTGAGATTTATTTGCTTTTAAAAAACTGAATTCTTAATTTTCCAAAAGCAGCTGTATCACACAAAATGTGGTTATGCAAGTACGAGTGGAGAGTGCTTGGGCACTGTTTTTGTCTGGCAACGTGTCATCGGCCTTGCTTGCATTTCCTTTCTTGAAAATTCTGCTCTGGGTCATTCCATGCCAGATCAACCAGCATTTTTTCCGACATTCACTATGCCTGAAAAAATTTTCGCATGTTTGCTCAAGTACAACACTAGCTCTGCTCATTTAGTTTGGTTGCCAAAAATTTTCCGCCATTTTATGGTACCTCATTTTCTCGCTGACTCCGAGTTAAAAGCTGGGAACCTCCTTTTTTTTTCACATGGACTATTACGCAATGTGAAATAGAAATAATGTAGAACTGTAGAAATAATGAATTCTTCGATTAGGAAGATAATCCTGATGCTTTTGGGGTGAGCAAAATTGAATAAAATTGCAGATATCGACGTATTTCCAACGATGTTAATAAAGTGAAAGACCGAAAATATTTCCTGATCTCATAGACTGGTAAATGGTAGTACAAGAGGAAAATATTTGGGAGGATGCAGTCTCAGTAGGGGCCCTGAAAAATAATCGTGAACTTCACATTTTTCGCAAAAAGCCCTCCAGTCAAGCTAAAATAAGTCACCTTGGTGGTCAGGCTAAAAATATGCACGATACATCGTTATATAGCTAAGCCCATCCGCCAAATATTCACAATGTTACAAAGGGTTATTATTTCTTAAACGCAGGAAATAATTGTTTGAATTTATGTAGCTGCACTGGTCACCCTACAACACAAGCTGCATTGAGCGATCAGTGATGATCGGCAACTAAAGCCCACTCACCTGAGAAGCACACAGTGGAGTTGACATCATGTCCAATGCAGACGAAGAGAAGGACGCTATTGTCATCATTTTATTGCGAATGGACATACTCTGCTGGCAGTGTGGCTATGTGTAGACTTTGATGCGCACCAGATGGGCCGTCCATTCACCTTAAATGCACAACCACGACATGTTAGTTGTGCCGACGAGTTCTCCAAGTGTGAAAGGTAAATTTTGCACATTTTATGCAGCGAAACGTTCACTCACCCATAGCATACATATAGCACTGGTATTACTCAAGCAGGGCATTATTAAAAACTGACTGCAGTAACAAATGATGAGGGTGAGACTACACCGAACGATGACCATTGGGGTTACGTGTGAAAATTGACGAAGACAGTTTAGGGGTCTCGGTGCATGCAACATTACTACACATCGATATCAAGGAGTTCATGATACTATATGTGATCCTCAAAGATGCCGCGGAAAAATGCCTTGGTATCGAGGCATGTCTGGAGACCGCCATGGAGCAGTGCCAACTGAACATAGAGTTGGTTCTTCATGACTGTTGTCACAGGGGAAGTCGCGTTTTCCCCACAACGTGCAGGTTCTTATATCTTTCAAGTGTCCAAGGTGTCACCTCAGGACACTCAAAGAAGGACAAGGCTATTTGCACACCACGTTTAGTATGCACTATCAACACACAACACAAGCACAAACCGAAAGACGTCACATACATTCACGACTGAGACGCTAACAATGGTACGTATCACAGCTTAAGTTAGATGAAGCCCTAATTAAACAGCCAGTTCCTACTTATATTTGATCGCAGAGCAAAGAGATGGCACGAGCGCTTGTCTCACCAAAGTCAGCGGGGGTAGGTAGGCCTTGGCGAGGAGGATGGCAACTGCTGGGGAACACCGCAACAGTTGGCGTCCAGAAGCATGGGGGCTGATGGTAGCTCAAGCAGCGTCTCCAGGCTGCAGGGAAGAAGGCTTGCCGGCATAGAAGGTGCATCCCAGCCGGACAGCCACGTCTGAGTTCGCGCCCAAAGCTCAACAGCTCGGGGGGTCCTGTCCACGGGCACGGAAACGTCTTGCAGCAGCAGCATGTTGCAGAGACTCAGCCTTGATCTGTTGGTACCCCGCAAGTTGCGCAGACCGCAGGTGGGTACCGTGGCTCGGGTCTGGAACCCGACAGCCCAGTAGCATGGCCAGTCTTCTCCACTGATCTCCCCTTTCTGACCAGTTCGCTTGGCACTTTTTGTTTCCCATGTACATCGTGGGCCTCAATAGGTGGATAGCAAAATGACGTTTTCGTCTGCACCTGACTTCCGGTTCAAGGCGTAGATGCCCAGTTCCTTTGTTCAGCGTTGTATGCTGCTCGCAAAGAAAACACGCCTCTGTGAAGTTATTATGGTTTGCTGCACGCACGGTATTAGGGTGCGTGAATTCTTCCGTGAAAGGAAATAAATTTGTTGTTTTCCTTGGAATGAAGCACGCAAGTATAAATAGGCAGTTACCCTCAAACGAGCGACCATGACAGGCGAGATTTGGGTTCCGAATGTAGGAGCCAGAATATGCGAATACCATTTTGTCACATGCGAGTGTTTTGGCAACTAACTCGATTCATTTAATTTTGAGTCTCAGTGAGTAAATAACGATCGGTTACATATGAACAGGTGCACTCAGCAAGGATCCTCAGCACATCGATTATGTGCCGCCTTTATTTCGGTACAATGAAAAAACTAGTGAGGCTGCATGAAAGAGGGAAGAGAGGTGAGGTCAACTTTATTCATAGACTTTTCACGTACTCAAAAGCAATAAGTGCCTTCTCTGTGCAGGTATACGAGGCACGTATCTCTCGAGAAAAAACAGGATGCAGAAAATAAGGGACAGTAGCGGACGACAATGCGCACTCTGTGCGCCGCTATGATATTACTGAACCTGGGTATGGCCTTTGAAACGAAATATACTTAATGTACAACTTCCGCGCATAGTGATAACTGCGATTGCGGAACAATGTCCTTTGCCAAGTGTCAACCACGTGTGTCAGCGAACGCAAGTTACAAAACCGGTTGCCCATTCACGTTGACATTCGCGGATCACATAACCACACTTCGCGATCAGCGTTGTCGGGACCGCGATCATTGCAAGAACATGTTCTTGCAACGACCGTGATCCCAACTGAAGATGTGGATGACTTGCAAGTCATCGACATCTTTAGTTGACTTCCAATGTATTAGAGGCTACACATGGTATGTTGACGAACCTAGCCTAGTTAATCATAAACGTTCTGTAACTACTCGACGTCACTCTTTGGGGACATGACATGCCCGCCACACAAAAACACAGCCCGGGAGGGTTATGAAGGATTGACAGCTCACACTATGCGTTTCGGGACTGTTGAACGATGCTCGCATTGCGGTTTTTCACCAAAGCTGCGTCGTTATTCAAATGTCAAGCGCATACGTGAACGGGGAATCGCAACTCCCAACCACGAAACGACGGCGGCATGTGGTGGCGGCGTGAAGCCTCGAGCCGGAAGTTGTAGCAGACTGCGGAAGCTGTAGAGCCGGAAGTTGGAGCAGACCCATAATTCCTTGCGACAACCAAGATTTTGCTATCCACCTAGTATTGGTCTTCTTGCCCCTTCATGTTGTCTTCTGATTGCTTTAAATTGTATCCGTGTTCTTCTGCGATTGGTGCTTTGTTTTTCTTGGTTCTGGTATTTTCCTAGCGCTCGCACCAACGCAGTGTTTGTCTTCCTCTACTCCTTTTGTGGCACGCACTTTTAAATGCAAGCACTTCGCTTATCACATTGTATCCATGTTGCCAGGTTCAGTATTTTCATGTGGGGGAAGTAGGAAAGTCAATAAAAGCAAGGTGGGTAGAGTGAAGGAAATGTGTCACCTGTACTTTGCACTCATCAATTTTAGCACGTAACTGCAGTGGTCATTTGCCCTTGTGTAGACTTGCCCTAATCATTCAGTATACCGGTATACACAAAGGCGTATGGGGTACCGGATAGCATAAAGCATTGTTTGTCACTAGGGTGCCTCGATGTCAACACCGCTCCTCCTGGGAGCAGGGTGATGACACCCATTCACCACTGCGCCAGCATATTGCATCAACTTGACGTGGATGCTGTCGCTTTTGCAATGAGGTGTAAATAAATAACAGATGCACATGCAAAATTGCAAAAGTAACAAGATTTATCATATTCAGCAGACTCCAACGATAAATGTGATCTGTCTGCCATATACAGTAGAATCTCGATGATACGATTACGGTTGATGCGAATTTCGCAATGATACGAATTTTAATGTTGTTTTTGACGAACTACGTGGTATAAAATGCGCCGTCATTCGTTGTTATACGAAGTTTCCCCAGCCATTGCGGATGATACGAACGCGCGGAATGACCGCTTCACGCGAGCGACTGACTCAGATTTTTGACTGCAGATTTTTCCACGAGTTCCTTACGACTTTGGACCGGAAAATGGCAGCGAAAAACAGAAAAATTTTGCTTTTCGTCGACCAGTGTTCGGCCCTTCCAAAAGACTGAAACTTCAGTATTGTCGCCGTAAGGTTCCTGCCTGCAAACACCACAAGCCGTCTACAGCTACTGCATGCGGGAATAAACCGAAATGTGAAGCACTATTTCAAGGTATTGCTTGTACGGAGGCTTCTGGCGAAAATTGAGCGCAAGGATGAAAATTTGCGGATTAGCCTGCATGACGCCTTACATTTCTTGGCCATGTTCTGGGATAATGTGACCCAAGACACGATCGCGAACTGCTTTCGCAAGTGTGGATTTTTCGCGGAATCGGTTGCGGCCCCGACGGAAGAAAACCAAGAGCCTGACGACGATTTGCACATTGAGGGTTGGGTTGTGTAACAGAGGAAAGGGGGTGGTTGTAATGAGGTTCTTTGTGAATTTTAGTGAACGCACGTTGCGTCTTACGACCGCAACGCGTTCAGGAATACGGCGAGGCGGCGTTCAACCAGCGTGGACGTGGCACGGGAGCTCTCCACCAGGACCACGGTCGAGGCGTAGTCCCAAGTGCCTGGCGGCCGCCAAGAGTCGAAGTGTATGGCTTCGCTTGGCCCCAAGCTCCCAATGCTGTCCACGGAACGCCTGACCAGCCGCCTGTGCCACCGACAGCACCGTCAGAGTTAGACCCGAGTGCTGCCCTCTTTCTCGGAGCCCCGAGAAAGCCGGACGAGGAGGACGCCGGTGCCCGACGTCCTCCTCGTCCGCGTCCCTGACCCGCACCGGTGCCGGCCACCTTTCGTCGACCAGGCACAGCGACGACCGCGAGCTCGCGCCAACTCTTCCCTCCTGTGACTCACCCCTCCTGAGCCCATCAGCCTCGGTGAGACTTTCGAACTGTGACTATGCTCGCGTGTTTCTTTGTGTTTCTTGTTCCATGTTCTGAATTGCTGCGTTCCTTTATTCATTGAGTTGGTTCATTCCATGTCATTGTTCGTGGTTGTTTTCGTTTTGGTGTTTGCTATAAAATCTTCACAGAAAGCAGCCTCGCCGTATTCCTGAACGCGTTGCGGTCGTAAGACGCAACGTGCGTTCACTAAAATTCACAAAGAACCCCATTACAATGGTGCGCCACGTTGGCGCCCCCCATTCATGTTTGGAGAAGTGGAAGGGAGAGAGGACACAAGTTTGTGAGGCTGGTGGTGTGGAGTAGGCCAAAAAACTGGCGTTTTACGAATGTATGGTGCATGCGGTACTCAAATGGTTGGTCTGGCTTCCATTTAATTGCTTATCATCATTTTGGGTGACCCCTTGTTTTCTTGCATAGATACCTGGATGCCAAATTCACCTAATTGTTATAGCCGATGATACAGCGCGGGGGTATTGCAGTAAGTTATTCATTTCACCATAGAAGATGTACAGAAGTTCTAAGGGCAGCAGCTGCTGATTGTCACATCCAAATATGTTAAAACAGTATCGTAATTACTGGCTTTGGCTACTAGCAAAGTGGTGTGAATGCAAGCTTTTTTTTCTCATAAATGCTGTTGCACACAACGTACTGCAATGCACGCTGGCCAATGGCATTCTTCATACGAGTGGGAGTTGCTTGATGTACTGGTTATCATCATCATCAGCCTATTTTTTTAAATCCACTGCATGATGAAGGCCTCTCCCAACAATTTCAAATTTGCCCTATCCTGAGCTAGTTGGTTCCACTTTATTCCCACGAACTTCTTAATTTCATCACTCTATATAACCTTTTGGCTGCCTCTGTTGCGTTTTTCTTCTCTTGGTGTTCATTCCGTCACTCTTACCAGAGTTCTTCAATCATACCAGTTACCAAACTCCCCATAGGTACCATGTATCAAAATCCGGACATACCAAGTGCTAAAACTGTGAAGCTAAGCAGATTGTGCCACCTGTCGACACAGAAACCAGCTCAGTGTTTTTTGTGTTACGGAGCATAGGAAGCTCCGCCGCATCAATGGAGCGAGCCTTATGCAAACAATGTTGTGCACACAGAACATCCATCAATTTGGTGGGGTTCTGGCGTCACTGGCGTCTTCTGGAGAAGAAGGACATTCACTGACCTTGTGCCATGACTTCTGCTTCTGCGCGAATGCTGAGGGTTCACTAAGCATTTTTTCCATGCTAAGTGCTCACATGAAAGAAGCAGGAAATTGTCTGTTCGACTGCTGAGGCCGCTGGTGAAAGAATAAGAAAGCTATTCAAACAGTGGATGACTTTCGATGAATAATTACTCAATTTTTTAGTCTTTATTTATTTATTTGTTTATACATACTGTCAATCCCAGAGGGATTATAACAGGTGGACAATCTAAGGCAGTGATTAAGTTAGTCAACAGAAAAAGAAAATAATAAGAAATTAACAAAAAGACAACATACAAGCACATTTGTCAAAGTACAAACACATTGGCACTTTAAATAACAAAAAAGATCACATAACACCATATTAAGTTTGCGAGGCTATCAAGTCGCCTTCTACTAGTTTTGAGAAAGTGGATAAGGATGTGCTACTAGTAATGGAGGGGGACAGGTTATTCCATTCTCTGATCGCAAGCGGGAAGAATGAGAATTTGAAAGCATCTGAAGCATCTTTGTCAAATCTGTAAGGGGCAAGGGTATGATAGTATTTGTGGCGGGTAGTTCTAGCTGTGGATAGCTTTATGTAGCGGGACTTGTCTATATTTAGGTGACCGTGTAACAGTTGGTACATTAGCTTTAAGCGTGCCAATTTCACCCGGTTTTTATGGTTAGTAGTCCAGCCTTCTTAAGCAATTCCATAGGCGAATCTGTTTGGTTAAATTTGTTAAAAATGACCCGAAGCACTTTTCGTTGAACACCTTCGAGCTTACTGGTTAGTTTTTTTGTGTACGGGAAGCAGGCAGTGTTTGCGTACTCCAGGATGGGTTGAATAAGTGTATTGTAGGCCAGAGTGTGGTGGTGCTTGCTGTAATCGCCTTTTTATAAATAACAGTCTTTTTAGCGCAGATGATGTGATGTAATGAATATGAGCGTCCTACCATAAGTCATGTGACAGAATGACCCCTAGATACTTAGGTTTCGTGACTTTAGGAAGGGTAGCTGAATTGATGACGCAATTGAAATCGGATGAATGCTTTTTTCTAGTTATGGATTAGAGCGCGGACGTTTTTGTCGTTGATGTTCATTTGCCAATCACTGCACCAAGCTGAAACCGCCTCTAGGGCCGTATTTAAGGCAATATGGTCATCGTGTGAGTTGATTTCTTTGTACAGGATGCAGTCATCTGCAAATAACCTGCATCGAACCTTAACAGATGAAGGCAGGTCATTAACGAAAAGTAAGAATAATACCGGCGCCAATACGCTGCCTTGCCGTATGCCAGAGGTCACCGGTACGATTGAAGATTGGAAATGGTTTAATTCCACGAACTGCGACCTGTCTGTGAGGAAGTTAGTAATCCAGTCAAAACTTTGGCCCTTGCCCAGAGAAAGTTGGAGTTTCAAGATGAGCTTGCTATGTGACACCCGATCAAATGCTTTCAAGAAATCTAGCAGAATAAGATCATTTTTTTTGATCACCGATGCTTAATGAGGCGTCATGGGCCATTTCAATGAGTTGTGTTACTGTAGACATGGCCTGGCTGAAGCCGTGTTGAGAAGGGGACAGTATTTTATGTTCTTCAAGGTGTTCCGTTATGTGCTTTAAGATTATATGTTCGATAGTTTACCAACCGTACATGTTAATGAGATGAGCCGATTTTATGGATCTTGGGATTCATGTATTGCCAAAAATTTGTTGGGCAACTTTTTATGAACCCGAGGTACAGTTTTCTCAAAATAAGTAGACTTGGCTGCCTTTATTTTATTTTTCATGCCCGTTATGCCTGCACTCAGATTTTGTCGGCTATAAGTATTTGGTTTCTCTTTTAGATTTTTCCTCAAATGCTTCACCTTTCTTTTAGCATGTATAACGTCATGTGTGACCCACGGATTTATCTTTCTGGTCTTCTTTTTCTTCGATGGAATGTGGTTTTGCAAGCAATAAAGAGCAATTTCTTTGAATTTATGCCACAACATTTCCATAGTCGCAGTGGAGTCAGAGGCTAACTCTTGAAATGATGGGAATTCGTCGAACAGTAAGTTATGCATTGCTACATCATCACCTTTACTAAAGTCTGGAAATGTTTCCTCTACGTATGCAGGCATTTTATTGTCATTTATAGGTATCCTACAATGAGTTATTTTATGGTCTGAATTGCCATCTAGTATATCTATCTTTGCTTCGTGTATCGGAAAGTTATCAGTGAGAAAGATTAAGTCCAGCACACTCGAGTTCCTGTACACGTGTAGGCTGCGCCACTATTTGTGAAAGGTTTGAAGAAAGCATTAAATCGTATTAAATCGTAAATGATTTCTGAGCAGGCGCTGTGGTACTGCATTGATTCCCAGTTGAAGTCAGGCAGATTAAAGTGCCCCCGCTAGAATAACTTTGGCATTAGATGTGTGGCGCCGCATGTACGCGCACAGAGCATCCATACACTCAAGGTTCGATGAAGGGGCGCGGTATGCGCACCCAAGAACGACAACGTGGGTTGTGAATTTTAGTTTGAAAAATACAGCCTCTACACCATCTACATCTGGAAGTAGTGTGAAAGGGATTCTATTACTTACAAAGACAGCAAAGCCTCCGCCTCGTGTTGGTCTATCCTTGTGTATGTTCACATAGTTTGGGGGTGTTAGCTCAGCATCTTCGATATCACTTGTTAGCCACGTTTCAGTAACGGCCAAGAAATCGGGTTTGAGGCCGATAAGCAATGATTCTAAAGCTTCTAATTTGTTCATGATGCTGCGCACATTCACGTTTGCAAAAGTTATTTCGTGTGATGCCTTCGTTGTCGATGCCTTAACTCCTGAGGTTTGGGATGAAAGTTTTTTGTTACATTTACTGGGGGTACTTCTGGCTTGATTGTAAGGAAAATGAAAGCTGTGTTCGTGATAAACAGAACTGGTTATTGATGATTCGTTTGCTTCAGATGGCCGATATAAAGGTACTGATTGGTGATACGAAAAGACAGGGGGATGAACATTTGAGATGCGTCAAGTGGTGTTGCGACTTGACAGTTGTTTAGTACTGTTCGATTCCGTGTCCCACATGTAGACGTCATCATTAACGAACAACTTATTGAAAACGAGACTAATACGGTCACCGTCCTTTCTTGAGCTCTTTGAAAACTCAAGTAGTTTGCGTCTTTTGTTGCGCACGGCCTCAGAGTAGTCTCGTGCTACACTTAGTGTTGTGTTTTTCAGTTTGAAGCCCTTGCTCAAAATGGATTCAACTTCTTTCTCGTAAAAAATTTAGCAATGATTGGACGCTTCTTATCCTGTGAAAACCGGCCCAGGCGGTGAGCTCTAGAAATAGGGGAAACATATATGCCAAAATGGCTTGAACAGAGCTCTTTTACGATTCTCTCAGAGGCCTCCCACGGCTCGGAACCGTCAGTATCGGTGACTCCGTAAAAAAGTAAGTTAGACCGGCGGGAGCGGTTTTCCTAGTCATCTATTTTGTCTTGAATTCTCGAAAGCTCTTCCTCATGCATGAGGCCAAGCCTGGAATTGCTCCCTGTCACCTTTGACTGTAATTCATCAATTATTACTTGCATCTTGGAAATGTTTTCCGCATTTGCGGAAGAGTTCTGTGTCGAAACTGACTGAAGTTTGTTTTCGAGCTCGCCTACTCTTTGCGTCAGAGATTCGAAATCTTTTTTTTAAGGTGGCATGAAGCAGCAAAACCTGGTTCACGGAGTCGAGAAGACTCACATTGTTAGCTTCGATACGTTGCACGCTATCAAAAACTGATTTCAGCTTCTCTTCCTGAGTTTTAGTCATAGGACTAGGATTTGATTCTATGTCACCTTCCAGGAGCAGGAAGCGTTGAAGATACAATACACACTCGCGAACTGCTTCAGGGCACGAAAGCATGACAAGGAAAGGATCATCTGATTGGAAGCTGCTAGAGGGTAATTTGGAAAGGCAACCAACCTGCAGAGTGAAAAGACAGATGCGTAAGCCTTTCGTTGTTTCCTCCATTGTGCCTCCGTGCCCACAGAAGAGATACTGCTGGATGCTTGGTAATATTGTTTCCAAAGTTGGGGGAGGATGTCGTCGTGGGCTGCGCATCGGCGATATTTCAGGGAGTGTTCCATGCGCTCGGACAGGTTCACGCAAGTTGTTTCTAACAGGCGCGGATCCATGGCAGGCACGGCTGTGGATGTGTCATTGGAAATCCAGCACAAAGTGCGCACCAGTGGAATTCAATTTACGTGACTACAGCATCGATGCTTCAACACAGCAGAAGGCTTTCAGTGCAGAGCGCGTCTTCTACAAGCGAAAAAGCGTATGGTGTAAGTTGACCATCAAGTGCAGGCAAATTGCAATGTAAGACGTGTCTCTCTGTCTCTCTCTCTTGCTCCTTTTTTTTCGTCTTTAGCCACGTGATAAGAGAGCTGTATTAGCAACTGTTACGATGCTCCAATGTTTGTGGCCGCCACTTTCATGCTATAAACATCGCCTCCGAGATCCAGTGAAAGTAGCATTTCCAGTTGCAGCTCCCAGATGGGGCGACAGTCTGCTAACCTCCACAGATTTGGCCGTTGGCTTGTCCGGATTTTGGAACGCAGTTTGGCAACTGGTATGAATAAAACACTCTGGCTCTCATTGTCCACCTGTTATCTGTCCTCCTTAAGATATGCCCAGCCCAGGTCCACTTTTCTTTAAGTTGATATATGAATATCAGCTACTCCTGTCTGTTCTCTGATCCACTTTACTTGTTTTTATCACTTAGTGTTACACTTAACATTTTTCTTTCCATTGCACACTATGATCCTTAATTTCATCTCCAGAGCTTTAGTTATCCTCCATGTTCCTGCACCTGTACATTAGTACTGGGAGGATGCAGTGATGAAATACTTTTCGCTTTAGTGACAGTGGCAAGTTTCCGGTCATGATTTGGCAATGTCTTGTGAATGCGCTCCACTCCATCCCATTCTTATTCTATGGAGGATTTCCGTTTCAGGGGTAGGCATCCCTGTTAATAACTGCCCCACGTATACGTATTCATTCATACATTCTAAGGGTTGGTTAATTTTAAATTCCTGTTCCTTAGCTACACTGTTGAGCATAACTTTAGTGTTGTGCCTCTTCATATTTAGTCCTATTTTAGGACTTTCCCAGTTTAAGTTCTCTATCATGTTTTGTAGTTCATCACCGTCATTGCTAAAGAGCATGTCGTCGTCTACAAACTTTAAATTGCCGAGATATTCTCCGATATTCTAATTCCCTTTTCTTCCCAGTCTATACATTTGAACACTTCTTCTAGGCATGCAGTGAATAACACCGGTGAGATTGTATCTCCTTGTTTGACTCCTCTTTTGATCAGAATTTGTCTGCTCTTTTCATAGTAGTACGGCAGTGCAATCTTTGTAGATGTTACTTATGGTTTGCACGTATACGTCAGGTACACCTTGTCGACACAAAGCTGCTACAACTGCTTGTATTTCTATGGAATCAAATGCTTTCCTGTAGTCTAAAAAGGCCATGTAAAGAGAACTGTTATATTCAGCAAACTTCTCAGTTATGAGGTTGATAGCATGGCTATGGTCCACTGTTAAGTAATCTTTCCTGAAACCAGCTTGTTCTCTTGGTTGGATGAAGTTGAGTGTTTCTCTTAACCTAGCAAAAATTACTTTCGTAAATAGCTTGTTTATTACTGAGAGCAGGCTAATTGATCTCTAATTCTTCAACTCCTTTATGTCACCTTTCTAGTGTATTAGAATTATATTAGTGTTTTTCCAGCTGAGCACTACACTAGATGTCTTGATCATTTTGTGAAGAGCAATGAAAGTTTTTCAAATGTAATGTGTCCTCAGTCTTTGATCAAGTTGACTGTTATGCCATCTTCACCTGGTGCTTTACTGCGGGACATGCTTTTGACGGCATTTCTGACTTCATCAGTGGTCATACATGGAATTTCAGTGTCATGCTGATTTGATTTTCACTAAGGTTGTATGGTCTATCTGACTGCTGTGCTGTTCAACGTAAAAATCTGCTACTTTTACTATTTCTTGCAACTTGGTGATGACATTACCTAGTTTATCTTTTAGCGCATGCATTTTGTTTTCTCCTAATTACAGTTACTTTTTGAGCGTTTTAATGCTGGTACCTTTTTCTACTCCTTTCGCTATTCCTCTCGCGCTAAAGTTTGTTACGTCTCTCTGCCTGGCTTTACTGATCAGCTTTTATAATTCTGCCAATTCTATTTTATCTTTTGACAAAGCCACTTTCATACTGCGCAGGTACAAATTATTTCAGGAGATGTAGTACAGTACAGCCTTCTCTTCTTGGTCGGGGTAATAGTGGTGGTGTTGTCACATGTGGGTTTAGTCTGTCATAAGCAGCCAACAATGGTTGTGCTTGGGTGTCTTGAAAGTTGATCAAGGTTATGTCACCAGACCTTGAGCCCCATGTTTTGCAGGAAGGCGATCAGCAGTCGTACTCCCTTTGCTATCGTCGCAAGCCTTCTGGGAAAAACAATGTCTTCACGTCCTTTGGCTAAGGACACCCGTTTTGCGGGCTACAGATTATCATTTTTCTTTTGATGTTAAGCTGCAGACGTGGCCAAATGAAATGTTCAGTGTTGCAGATAGCACTGCACAAGGCACAGAACATGGTGGCGCATTGTCCAGTGATGAATAACCAAGCCAGGGTATGCACAGAGTCGGTTATAATGCATCTTTTCTTCTGGTTCAAACTTTTGTAGCATGGCTTTAGTGCTTTCAAAGCAAAAAATAAACATTGTCAATGTGATCAGGGGTTAACACTACTGTTGTATTAACTTCAATACCTGTCACTCTTTGGGCTGTATTGCACCAGGGAATGTGAAGTTCACTTGTTTGATGGTGCCACATTACATTGCATGGAATGCGACCTGTGTTGAGGTTTGGTGCGCAATGCCGGCCCTGTCTTATCAGAGTCTGATGCCGGTCTCAGCACAAACAACCTAACCAGCTGGTGTATTACATTCAGGATGTACCGTGTGCTTTGTTTTTCTCCCAGCAGTCCCAGTTGAGTGTGCTCCCATAGGACTGCATTGAATGCATGGTTGCAGAAACTAGAAAGTTCGGCCGCCGCGGCTCCATTTCGATGGAGGTCAAATGTCGAGGCCTGTGTGCTGTGCGATGTCAATGCGCGTTAAAGAAGCCAAGGTGGTCGAAATTTCCGGAGACCTCCGTTACGGCGTCTCTCGTAATCAGAGCTGGTTTAGGGACGTTAAACTCCACAAAATATCAAAACTAGGAAGTTGTGCATGTATAAGTGTCCGGTAGTTCTGGTAGTCACATGTGGTTGAAAGAACAAGGCTATTATGTTCGATGGTGCTGTTGGCCTGCAGACATGCGCCTAGGTGGCAGTAGTGATTGGTAGCCTCCAACCGGTGATATTTGTTTATTGTTGAGAGCTAGTATAGTATGTGTATCTTCAAATATGGAAATATATAGGAATGTTGGAGTAATTTTTGATGAAGGAGGTGAACTTGTACTCAGTTCACTCCTCTCCTTCCTCCTACTTCTCTTCTCGCTAGTGGAGCAAAGCTCCCCCAGCTGACATTGCCACTGTGAAGTAGGATTAGGTGGAATTGCTTTCCCTGCTGCCTGTCTATCGTTGCGTTGTCTCTACTTGAAAGATGGACACCAGCCTTTTTTTCGCATAAACACAACTTGACTTTATATACATGGTGTATGTACATAATTACAGACAGTAGCTCGGTTCGTAGGACTTAGGTGGGACCATCGCTTTCATTTGGCAGAGCTGACGAGTGCATAGCACTGCTCCTACGACTGGAATTACCACCTGGACTAGCGCTAAATATCCTCTATCCTCTCTAGCACTTCAACCAACCAACCTTCAACCTTCCACCCTTCGACATACAACCTTCGACAGGGATGAGGGGCCACCTTTTAATCCTTTGGTTGCTCTGGCCCAAAATACCTGATGGCAAATCACCACCTTTTTCACACTTGGCACTCTTACCTCCCCCTCTCTCATACCCTTTACACTTGGCAGGAGGTGAGAGGGGTCAGTGCCGAAAACGCTGCAACTTAAAGAACATACAGAAACAATATCCACGACGATGCCAACCCATCAACAATAACGTTGGCCTCATCCCTGCACCTCTCTTGCCTTGTCCTTGTTGTGTCTAGGGTTGCTGTCCCTGCAGCATAATGAGCGGGTAACTACAAAGACTCCCCAGAACGCTGACGGAGGATCGAACTACGCGTTTCGCTCAGGCTTGTCAAACATTCGTCAAACCGGCTCCCGATTGTCGTGCTGTTACGCTTCCATCACTGTACGACGAATTTATCAATGGTTGCCATCCCCACCGCATATTTGACACATGGCTGCGCCATTCGCTAGCACAGACTCCCGGGCATTGGATTACCATAATTTCACTCGCTTTACAACGACCTTAACATGTAGAAAATTTTCCAGATATTGTTGTGCAAGCCTGGGAAAGTGGAGAACGCAAGGGCGTTTTGTGTGCACTTTAAGATTGCTTCTACTATTCCTGAACGCTTTGAGCAGGGTGTGAAGGAAGAATAAAGGACAGATAGGTATGGCCATGATGTAGGTGTGCTATTAGCTTATGTACATGCAAGGACATAAAGTCATGCAGTTCGTTTTTGAAGCATGCTCCTCGCGGAAGTTTGTCACCCATCACTGCACACCTCTCAAGCAGAGAGAGAGTGAGAACTTTTGCTCAAGTCAGTGAATAAATACAGGGTGAGGCCATCAGTTTACATAGCCCCAAAAGATGCTGCCAGTGGTGCGCCAGACGGACCAGGCTCCACTGGCCATCTGGGCTTCACGTCACGCACATAGTCTCCCAGTCTTGGAGGATTTGGATAAAGGAAATGGAAGAGTAACCAGAAGCTGAAATTCCACCGTCACGTAAAATAACATCAGGATCGCTCCATATCCAAGGCAGCCTCAGTTAGACAGGCAGGTTTGATGGAGTATACGAAGGGCATGTGGCAACCTGAAGTTGACAGGGTTGTGTGTGCACACCTGCATCCACATGCACTGGATGCGCAACTGCAGCAGTCCCCGCCCATTGCTGGTGCTAAATGTTCCACGTTGTGACAGCGGATAGGCTCCTCCCGTCTCTGGTGCGTGGGTCGGGGTGCTGGTGTTGTAGGTGGCATGAATGGCGAGGTGAATGTCTTCTCTGCTCACGGGCATCGACGGGTAACTGTAGGTGTGCGCACTTGCTGCGGGGTTGTCGACTATTTCGTTCGCGGGCACACTTCACTGGGTGAAAGCCACGGCCCCTCCCATGAATACGACTGAGGGCACCATGCGAGTCACTCAGCAGCGCATTCCACAGAGGGGTTTGAGATATTGTGTCCTATTTTGTGCATGCGTAAACAGCTCCCCTCCTTGCCTCTCTTCCTCCCCCTCGCCCTCCACCTTATTTCATGTCAGCTGCTTGAACTAAACAGTTACTGCAGCATCCAGTAATAACTTTATTAAATGCAAAGCATTTCTTAGCGAACTTCGACGACTTTGAGCGTATCTATCTATCTATCTATCTATCTATCTATCTATCTATCTATCTATCTATCTATATCTACCTACCTATCTATCTATTTATCTATCTAGCCGCCTACGACTTTTTGCTCTCCTGGCCGTTTCACTAATCGGATGTATACGAAAATTGGTATGCCACAACATGACTGCATGGCGAACATAAATGACAGGTCATAACATGAAAATCATGACATGCATGTCATGAGCAGCATGATTTACATGCCACAGTCATGGTGCTCTCCTGGCCGTTTCGTTAATTGGGTGGATACAAAAATTGGTATGGCACAACATGACTGCATTGCAAACATAAATGACAGGTCATAACATGACAATCATGACATGCATGTCATAAGTGGCATGATTTACATGCCATGGTCTTGGTGCTCTCCTGGCCGTTTCGTTTATGGGATGTATACAAAAATTGATATGCCACAACCTAACTGCATGGCGAACGTAAATGACAGGTCATAACTTGAAAATTGTGACATGCATGTCATGATCGGCATGATTTACATGCCGTGGTCTTGGTGCTCTCCTGGCCGTTTTGTTAATGGGATGTATACGAAAATTTTTATGGCACAACATGACTGCATGGTGAACATAAATGACTGGTCATGATGTGAAAATCATGACATGCATATCATGAGCGGCATGATTTACATGCCACGCTTTTGCTGCACTCCTGGCCGTTTCGTTTACGGTATGTATACAAAAATTGGTATGCCACAACCTGACTGCATGGCGAACGTAAACGACAGGTCGTAACATCAAAATCATGACATGCATGTCATGAGCGGCATGATTTACATGCCGTGGTCTTGGTGCCCTCCGGGTTGTTTCGTTAATGGGATGCATACGAAAATTGGTATGCCACAACCTGACCGCATGGCAAACGTAAATGACTGGTCATAACATGAAAATCATGACATGCGTGTCATGAGCAGCATGATTTACGTGCCACACTTTTGCTGCTCTCCTGGCCGTTTCGTTTACAGTATGTATAAAAAAAATGGGTATGCCACAACCTGACTGCATGGCGAACGTAAATAACAGGTCGTAACATCAAAATCATGACATGCATGTCATGAGCGGCATGATTTACATGCTGCTGTCTTGGTGCCCTCCTGGCTGTTTCGTTAATGGGATGCATGTGAAAATTCGTATGCCACAACCTGACTGCATGGCGAACGTAAGTGACTGGTCATAACATGAAAATCATGATATGTGTGTCATGAGCGGCATGATTTACATGCCATGGTCTCGCCTTTGTGCCCATTTCGTTAATGGGATGTATACGAAAATTGGTGTGCCACAACATGACTGCATGACTAACATAAATGAGGGGTTGTAACATGAAAATCATGACATGCATGTTATGAGCGGCATGATTTACATGCCGCGGTCCTGGTGCCCTCCTTACTGTTTCGTGAATGGGATGTATACGAAAATAGACCTCTCCTGGGGTACGTCACGAAAGGGCCGTGACGTCAGCCACGTGACCCTAGCGTGCACGTGCGAACGGACTGGTTGGCAAAACATTGCAGCGTTCGGCGTGGTTGCATGCTGCCGTATGGGTGAACCGAGTTCGTACTCGTTTGTTTTGTGTGCGTGCACATGGCCGCTTTGACATGGTGGTTAGCTTTTGCGATGGAGGATATGCCAAACGCGCGATAAAAGGCAGTGGCATCGGGTCCTTGTTTTTTTTTCCTCGATTTCCGAAGTCCAAACTACACAGTGATGGAAAGCCTGGGTGCGAGCTGTGCGCAGTGTAAAACGGCAGCCGTCGGACAGCAAGAGGATTTTTGGATTACATTTCATCGCTGGTAGGTGCTAGCCTGTTACCTAGAGCTCCTAGGCGTTTTGTTATTTGTGCTTCCGCAGCATTTGTGAGCATGTATATTTTATCAACTCGGGTGCCCTCTCAATTTTCTGAGCTCCCGGAGTGGGTAGCTAACGTGTTTGCTAAGAGGACTAGCGTTGAAACACAAAGAAAAAAGTGTGAGCGTTTTGAACGCGCTTTGAAACGGAAACATTCCTTCAGTAAGCGGTAGTTCCGAATGCTGTGCAGATTTTCTCATTTCGCGCTCACTTGGCTGTAGCTTGCGTCGGGCTGGCACTCCAAAAGAAAATTTTGTTTGTGTTTTCGGACGCGATAGCAGTACCATTCTCGCCTGTTTTCGACCGTATAAACGTTTAGTTCCTGAGCAGAAAGAACGGAAGGAAATGCACATGAGCGCTACAACTCAATCGGCCATGCAAGTACAGTGCGCAGTGTGGACGCTGCCTGCAGCTCGTAAGGCATGGCGGTGGTTCTCTGCGATGGTGTTCGCTTTGAAAAACATGCATTCCATGCCTGGTTGGCAAAAGTCGCAGTGTTCGGCGTGGTTCCATGCTGCTGTACGGATGGACCGTGTGCGTACTGGTTTTTGTGCGCGTTACCTGGCCTCTTTGACACGGTGGTTAGCTTTTGCGCTGTAGGATGTGCCAAACGCGCAACAAAATTAAGGCAGCGCATCGTAACATATTTTTTTTTCTGGATTTCCGAATGACAGCAGTCGACGGAAAGCGTTGGTGCCCTAGTTCGAGACAAGCACTAGGTGCACGTGGCCTTTCACTAAGTCGTACGCTTTGAGCAATCAGTAACGCTTCATGGCCTCTGCATTGTACGGGCCAGGCATGCTCGCGAGGTACACACAGAGCCGAACGTTTGGTCAAGGTTTTAAGGTCGTTCTTCCATTCCGAAATGGTGCAGGGGTATAGATACTGCATTCCACGAACTTGCATCTTCTCTTCGACAAACCTCCGGCGCGCAACCTCGGGAAGGGACAGTACCATCGCGTGTAAAGCCCGAGCAAACTGCTGGAGCCGCCGGAGCTTTTTGCCAACCACGGCGAAACTGGTCCGCCGCGATGTCAATGGCGATGCTCTGTGTGACATCACATTGTTGACAAACAGGGACAGGTCTATTGGTATGCCACAACCTGACTGCATGGCGGACGTAAATGACAGGTAATAACATGAAAATCATGACATGCATGTCATGAGCGGCATGGTTTATATGCCGCCGGCTTGGTGCCCTTGCAGCCATTTCGTTAACTTCATATGTAACAAAATTGGTATAGCGAGACAACAATGCAGATCCAGTTTATGTTCCTGATGCGTGCTTCGCATTTCCTTGATTCCCACTGCACGTGGGATCAGCCAATTTTTTTTCTTGCCACCTTCTGTACATATATATCACAAATAAATAATTAAAAAAATTTCCGTTTCCATACACCACGCACGAAGCTTTGGTCGGGGTGTGCGGCACTCTCTAGCTGGCAAGAAAGGGAGGCACTCTGTGCCTTGTCGCGCCCAGCAGGAAGCAGAGGAGAGGAGCTGGAAGTGGTTCCCCAAATACCTCAATGGCATTACGAGCGCAATTTCAGAAACGGTCAAGAAGGGGTAAAACGGCCTGAGGGTTGCTGGAGGGAAGGTGTACCCACTTTGTAATGTTTAGTGGCACCACATTTGACAAAATGTTAGAACAGACATGCAAAAGCTTGATATTTTTTTGACCACTAGAAAACAATTTCGAGATCTAATTTTTTATGGAAAATACATAGTTTGAAGTGCTGCTCGGTAAAAGTTATGAGACACCACATGGTTCTACTAATGTGCAGTATTTGTCCTGCATTAGTATGTGCACGACGAGGAATGCCAATTTGCACCGACCAGGCCAGCAGAAACATTGGCTAAATTCATTACATCCGTTGAAGTACCTTAGTAGGAATAAAATGATTTTCTCTTCCTAGGATTTGAGAGAAGGCTTCCTGCTTGATTATTGAAAATTTCGAAACTTCAAAACCTAAACAGTTTTGTCAATTCTTCAGTAATGCGTGAATAAATAGAGCTGGAAATCAGTGAAGTTGAAGTATTAACAGCTTGTGAAGTGTTTATCAGAGTGCAACACAACTTCACACAAATGATTATCAAACTACAGCTTACGAAACTACCAGATGCTGTTGTCCTGTGTCGAAATAAACAAAGGCTATTCATTCACAAACTTATTTGTTTTGTTAATTTTTATTGGAGCCTGTATAAACTCCTGATTGCATTACATGCAATATCTCTTCATAGAATTCTTGTATGGCATTTAATTTAAAAGCACAGCAAATTTTATGTTCTTATGCTGAGCAGTTTTGCTGAAAACTGAGTAATACGGAATGTTGGTACACCAAAAGCAGTTTTTTGCTCCCACTGTTTTCACTGTCTTTAGTTAACGCTTTAGTCTAGGCAGTAATACTTGGTGTGTTTAGAAAGCATAGAAACTGAGCTTTCTTACGCTGTATATTTCACATGTGTACAATGAAAATAGAAAGCACAGCGCATTTGCAAAAAATTGACTAAAATGCAGAGAGCGCACTGCCAGAGTGGAATCACCACCTTAAAGGGGTCGTCAAACGTTTTCTGATGATTTTGTACTAAGTGCGTATTCGGGATCTTGACCCTCTAATTAACAATATGCATTGTTCTGTTGCATCTTGTGGGTTGATTTGTGGCAATAAAAAATGCAGTTTCGGTTTCACTGCGCACTTCCCCTCAACTCGGGTCAGTTGACGTCATGTTAGTCACCACCAGACCTCCGAGATTGGTGCATCCTCTGAGGCCATGGGAAAACAAACCGTGCTGCAGCCTTGCTTCTGAATGGCGGCACCGCACGGTTTCAAAGTATTTTCTTGGTTTCTAGCTTTCAAGTAAATCTATTCTTTTAGAGCGAACACGAGTTCTCTTAAAAATATCTTGCCGAAACGTCGCCGAATAGTACCACGCCGGCCAGTAGTGTCGCATAGTCGTTTTGGGACCGCAACAGTGTTGGCGTTTCAAATGGGCGCTAATAAATGTGCACCGAATATTTTGGCAAAATATTTCTGAATCGGCTTGTTGAATGCATATTGAAGCAGTGAAAATTACAACAAGGCATCTCCATATTCTTTTCATGGCCCCTTTAAGTCGCCAAAGTCCATCGCAGAAAACTTTGGCCGAGTCCTAATGAGTAGCACCACCACAAAGGATCGCTATGGAAAGTGCTTCCGATGCTGGTGTACGAGGCTTACGAGGCGCGATTGAGGCAGCAACTGCATACATTACGTTGGTGAAGACTTTTAATCATGGATTCTGGAGTGTGTCCGAAGCTACGACGCACCTGATTCACTGTACTTTTGTGCTGCTCACATCATCTCTGATTCAACAGCAAGAGCTGTACAGAGATTAGCTTTTAAAGAACCAAATCTCGGAGGTCACATAAAATCATGAAGAAAAGAAAAAAACTAAGGAGAGGGCATCCCATGACAGTCTTGAACCTTAGTCATAAAAAATTTAAAGGAGAGAATCTTGGGAAAAGGTCCCAGTCACGTGGTAGGCCAGTGGTAGAATAATGCACGGTCAAGTGCCACTAAAGACTACTGCTTCCAAACAACCTTGAGCATTCCAGCAACTATGAAGGGCCTAATCCCACCCGAGAGGCACTGTGCACAAGTGACAGAGGAAGCTGGCTTGCCAAGGCTAGCAGATTCTCATGACACTAACTCTTAAGTTTTTTTCTTCATGCATAAAACGGAGAGGGCAACACACTGGCACATATAGTCCGAATTAACTGTAGCGAAACCTACTCATGTTTGAATTAACAGGCTTTTTTATACATAGATTTGTATGAAGATAGGCAGGACCAAAATCGCACAGCTCCAGTCACCCATGCATTCGAATTATTGAAGTTCGAATTCATATCATTTATTTCATTTCTTTACCTTAAAGACCCCGGAGGGGTATTACATAAGGGGTGGTTATACACATAATAAATGGTCATACAAATAACTACAATTGTCCACAATATAATCTTGTTAGTTCTTCAATGAAGGCAGGAGAAGTGGTGATAGCTGCAGCATGGTTTGGAAGGCCGTTTCAGTCTTCAGCTGTGCGAGGGAAGAGCGATGACGAGAAGGCCACAGTGCGTGCACTTGGGCGAGCGACGTTTAAAGGATGACCTGTGCGCAGTGAAATGTGTGAAGGTGAGAGGATATAAGGCACTTGATGAAGCGAACTGGGATAGAATGTGTGAAATAATGAACTTGTGATACGGCGATGATGTTCTAATGTGTCCAGAGAAGATGCTGCCTTTAATGACGAGACACTGACCTCGTATGAGTACGAGGAATGAATGTATCTTACGGCGCTATTCTCTAGAGATTCTCTGTAATTTCATCATTTTCTGTTTACGGGAATACCGACATGACTGAAAAGAAATTCAGATATATTGTAGTTGGAGAAAAACCCGCAAGATGTCGCTATCGGTTTTACTACTGCTGTGAACTGCTCGGTAATCAGGTAGTATATATATAAGTACAAACACGCAAGCATACACCCCAGCAGAAACACGCAAACTTTCTATTGTGGTGGTGAAGGCATAGTATCGTGTTCATTCTTATAGAAAGTAGGTTCAAAGTGTTAATTCGTCATCCAATTTTCATCAACCAGCTAAAAGATTTGTGTGAAGGTGAGTAGTGTACGGCCTGCGTCTTACAGCAAGGAGTAATGTATATTCCTTACTGCGCTTGTGATGTTAATTTCGCCATGGATATATCTATCTATCTATCTATCTATCTATCTATCTATCTATCTATCTATCTATCTATCTATCTTTGTTTCTTATGAGTTGCTATTATCGGAGACCTTTGGTCGGTTATGCCCAGCGTCGCATGGGTTTTCTGTTTGCGCGGAATACTCTGAGAACATGCAGCCACGTTAGTAACCAACAGATTCTACTATCTGTTATGAGAAAAGGTTTGTTTAGCTGCTCACCGAATTATCGTCGGCGCGGTTGTAGTCCTGTGAGAGCTCACACGTGCATCATTGCTTGAATGCGACTTGGCTTGTATTCGCAATGTCCGTCTTATTTATAGAAGGCCCATTCTTAAGAAAGTGATTCCCCTTCCCTCCCACGCTGGACTGATTTTTGTGTACTAGTAAGGTGGCGGGGCGATTTTCTTTGCCACGTGCTGTGCTTCCCACAGGTGACAGGGGCGAATGCTAACTGCTGACTTCCAGGACGTCACGGTTTTTAAAATTGCTCTGCAAGTAAGGTCGGCGCGTGTAGAAAGTCGTGTTTTAGCGAGTTGGTCTAACTTCTCCATTCTCGCTAAGCAGATATGTCTCAGCGTGCCAAGTTCGGCGCGTTGCCAGAAAGTTGTGTGGTAGAAGATATTATTGAAAACCTTCCGCGTGGTCCGGCGCACAGTTTTTTCTTTTTTTTGCGACGTACATGAATATGAAAAAACAGAAGAAATCATTGGTTGCAACAAATCGTGGTTGCATGATGTGCAATGAGTAATGAAATCTATAATTTCCTATGCCGGAATGGACGTGCGAAGACAAAATGGAAAAAATATAGGTATCAGGGAGGTAGCAGGCACACAGATGCAGGCTCACAGATACTACGCATACTTTTCCTAGCACTGCTCTATTATTCTAACATTCTTGCACCAACTCCCCGTAAAAAAATTCTTCAGCGACTATACATTGCATAAAGGGTCAAGTTTCAATTCAACAAAGTTTCTAGCACAAAAATGTGAAGCTCCGATTTTAGCGACATCATTATACTGAGGCTTAACTGCACATACTCATGTACACAACTTCAGTAAATGCTCAGTAAATCAGTCACTTATAAAACAATGAGGAGACCCTGCAATAAAAATGCAATGCACTTCCAAGCTTTCAAAGAGTACAAGCGCAGTGGCCTGTGATGGCAACTGCGTAAGCAAAGATTACTGGAAGTGCATCATAAACCCTCTTACCCTAACCACAGTTACCAATTAAGCAGAGTAACAGATGTTGTGTCAGCAAGTCTGAATAATGGGCAGAACACATGGAGAACACTACCTTTTGCAAATGCATTCTGTTAACTTAATTTACATAGCGAATATGAGCCAACCCATCACTTTCACTTTTGTCAGCATAAGCAAGCCATCTTGTTAAAGGGATCGTGAAACATTTTCTGAAGATTTTGTACTAAGTGCGTATTCGGGATCCTGACACTCGAATTGACAATATTCATGGTTTCGGTGCATCCTGGGGTTGATTTAGAGCGATAACAAATGGATTTTTGGTGTCACTGTGCGCATTCCCCTCAACTCTGCAGTTGACATCACCTTAGTCGCCACCACGCTCCAAGATTGGCGTGGCCTCGGAGGCCACGGGAAAAGGAACCCGGCAGCCTTGCTTTCAAATGGCAGCGCTGCACTTTTTCTAAAGTATTTTCTTACTTTCTAGCTTTCAAGTAAATCGATTCTTTCCGAGCAAACGCGAGTTCACTATACCTTTACACTTAAAGGGACCAACAACCGGCCAGAACATGTGAACCCACCTTTGTGCATTTCAAGATAACTTGAATTATGATGGAATCAAGCACCCTTTAGAGATTTGAAAAGGATTCGCATTTTTAAACTGAGCTTAAAAATTGCAGCAATTGAAATGTGGCATAGCCTGGTGGAGACTCTTTGGTGCTGCTTTATGGAGTCTTTGATTTGCCGTATGTCAGCTGCTCGTGTTCATACGTCCATAACTTGGCCTTAAGGCTGCAGTCAGCACATATAAGCACATCTCCAGCCTAGGATTAGCTTTCTACACACTAAAAGGAGTCAATGCTGTGAAGCGGCGCTGCCTTTGCGGCAACCGAAAACCTGTGTCGCATAGTCGTTTCGCAAGCGCATGAACATTGGGGTCTCATATGGGCGTTAGTAAATGTGCACTGAATATTTCGGAATCAGCTTGTCAACCCATATTGATGCAGTGAAAATTACAACCGGGCATCTCCATTTTCTTTTCACGACCCCTTTAAGTTCGAGAAACTGAGGCAACAGCCAAGTACACAACGTAAAATTGTTGTTTCGGAGAAAGCACAAGCTTTAGTCTCCGTAAAGCAGTCCACCAAGCAAACTGCGTAAACCTTCAAAGGAATGGTATATAAGGCTTTTGCAACTGTCTGTAGCCTTTTTTAGTGGTTATCTTATTTGTAGGAGGCCTAGATAGAAATAAGGGTTGACCAGAACATGACAATGTGGTAACCTCCTTAGAGACTCCTCGCTGTTCTTTTTTTACTTTTTTTCCCGGGAAGGGCTCATGTTTGGGAGGGTGGTAGAATAGAAAAGACCTTGGAGGAAATGTTGGTTTCTGTTTTTCGACAGTGGAGCAGCCTTCTGCAGTGAGGAACAGCAAGTGTGCAGTCGCCAGTTTGTTTTCAATGATTTCAAATTCCATTACCTCTTGGCACCAACACAGGGCACACCCAACAGCCAGACATTTGATTTGAACCATGATTTCCAATGTCTGTCAGGTTGATATCATCGTGGCTGCAGAATTCAATGCCTGAAGAATCGAGCGGCATTAAATGTCTTCAACTTCTTCAATCAATATTTCCCCATGCAAGCAGTACAAGATATGCAGCACCCACCAAAGTTTGTATCAAAGGAGGCTAATAACCATGTTGTCCAAAGTTTTCACAGGAGAAGTGAACCAAGCAATCTTCAACTGCACTGTGATTCTGTCTCAAGACTTAGCAAACTAAGAATTTCAGTGGACACAGTAAGCACAGTGCACAAATTGCGTTGCTTCACTAGTATCATGAAGCATGGGCACGAGAAAATACTGCTAAAGGCCCGCTACAGGAGGATCAATAGGAGGATAAAAAGGTGTAAGCAAAATGAAAAAAAAATCCGCCCGGTGACTTTTTCATCCTGTGCTGCTTCATAATGCATTTCACTACAACTGAAGTCCAACCCACAAGAATGTGTGGCTGGCTTTTCATGTGCAGTCAGTGACTTCGTACGGTAGGGACAGGAATAGTTTTAGTGCTATATGGTTTTCAAGGTCTTCAAATTGCTGTCATATGAAAGTTCCCCACAATAAAGAGAAATAGTGGAAAGAAATATTGACTCGCGTCTCACAGGTAGCCAGTGCAGTCGCACATACTGAAATGCCATTTTAGGGGCGAAGCTCCTTAAGCTGTGGGTCGGTTGTCATGTGTCATTGTATCGTGTTACCTACACCACTCACAATACCATGCAACGCCATGCAATGCCGGGAGGCTCGCGCTCGCCCTCAGGCGCGTGCCTCCCGGCGCGCGAGCTCTCTCACTCTTCCATCTGCTGTCTTGTGAGAGAGAGAGAGCAAAAGGCGCACGTTGACTATGGAAACGCTCTTTCTTAGATGAACGCTCTACCAGCTCGCAAAGAAGGAGAACGCGCCCTCACCCGCGAGAGACAACGTTGGCGCAGGCAGCGTCTTCTAGCGAGAGCGAGTTTCTTGATTGAGAAATACCGACTGCTCGCGCTGGAGAACCGTTCACCAGCCACCTATTATATATATATATATATATATATATATATATATATATGTGTGTGTGTGTGTGTATGTATGTATGTATGTGTGTATAGGCACTGGATCTTGATTTGCAATGAAGTGCCGGTGGGAGATTTCACTTGTGCGTAGTTGAACCATAAGGATTCATAGCGTGCGCGTTAACTAAATTAATCCAGAACTCGGCACGATCTACGATGAACCTCCGAGCTTCGCCCACTCATCATCATTCACTCCGTGGATATGCTGTAAATTTTCTGTAGGATATCGCTTTCCACCTCATGACAAAATGAGTGCCCTACTCAAGCTGACATATTCTCAGACATGTAGACAACATCAATGTGAGAAGGCCTAGAAACCAAAACGAAGGCACGTGCCTTACGTCTAGTGTACTTGATTGCCCACACATTTGTGCGGCCTATAAGCGTTATAAAATATGCGCTCGGTTTGTTGCCGCTATTTTTTATTGGTAGCTTTTCATGTGAATATATGTGATTGGAAGCTCGCTTGGAGGCCAGAAGATTAAAGCAGAGATGTTTAAAAGCACTTAGAAAGCTGGCATAAAGTGCACCTGCAAGTGAGCGATGCAACGATAGTGTTGTTCATCCCGAAAGTGTCACATTTTCCCCTCTACTCTTCTCCTCCCACAAAAGAAAGCTGCGAAAAGACAATGGTTCGGACGACCTTGTTGAGCGTCGTTTTTCTTATGTCCTCAAGAACCACCTCAGTACCCTTCCTACTACTATTTAAGTAAGTGTCTTGCATTCACTAAGGAAAATACGGTGGGGGCCTGGCGGCAGCGGGAACAACTTTTCATCCTTTGGCACATATCTGCTGCATACACTAATCCTCTAAGCAGACTGCCTGCATACACCAACAGGAGTAAGTGTGCTAGAGCAAATTAGCCGAGCAGAGATAAACATCAACGATAAGCGGAGACTTCAAAACGTGATAGCCTTATTTTTTCTAAGATGTTCTTGCACACTGTTCATGTGTCGATGCATTGGTGTTTTCGAGAGAATTAAACATGTGAAAGGCAGGTAGCGATGTCTGCAGCTGAAGAAATAAGATGAAGAAAATGCACAGCATCACTCAGAAAAATGTGCTTTTGATATCTAGCGTGCACTTATAATCACAAAAGTAAATCACATGGAAAAATGTATTGTTACACAAGCTTATCTTACCCCGTATGCAGGTGGCCATGTTGGAATAATGCACAAAGTCAGTTTCAAGCTAGCCCCTGAGCAGACTTGAAACGAGAGGGGACTTCAGCTCATTCAAGTCCTCTGCAAGTCACCCTCAAGTCAAGTAAGATATATGGCACGTGGCGAAGCAGTCTTGAGATTGGTGCAAGTCAAGTTCGAGACAAGTTACATTCCTGAATACGAGGGTTAGACATATTATGTTCGAACCTCCTCAACAACCTAGAATATCCTCAAACGCTTACCTCCAATCTGAAGTACACATAGCAAAAGAAGCAATTTTGGCTTACTATTTTCTTACCAAAGCAGGAGACTTGTAGCAGCTGCCTTGTGGGTACATATTAAAAGCACAAGACTTCGTTACTGCATTTGCGTCGACCTTAGGGAGCACAGCAAGCTCTGTTGGTCTGTTGCCACGGGATGTCGCAGGAAACTGGTGCATTTTCTCGCCCAAAAGCACTGTCAACAACTGCCAGCCAGCGACACGTGGTGCTAGCGCTAGCAGGCAATTAATGACAGCGTCCTGAAGAACATGGCGGATGCACCCAGTGTTGTGAGTGCACAATGCATTATGAATAGCCCTGATAAAACCAGGTAAATATGCATGCAAACCTTCACCGATTGCAAGCCCAGGATCACCCACGCTAGCAGCTGCCGACTGCTCATGTGTATGCCTACTCACCTGCTGAAACCGTGGCTGACACTGCTGTGCTATCCAGATCAGGCTAGAAACTGAGTGCGTGCATTCTTAACACAAGCGCTGTCGGCACGATGACACAAAATTTTGGTTTGTCCATAGATATCTTTTTAAAATTTTTCAGATATAGATATGTGTGTATGTATCTGTGCGCCTGCTACCTTCCTGATACCTATATTTTTTCTATTTTGTCTTTGCACGTCCATTCCGGCATAGGAAATTATAGATTTCATTACTCATTGCACTTCATGCAACCGCGATTTGTTACAACCAACGATTTCTTTTGTTTTTTCGTATTCACGTACGTCGCAAAAAAAAACTGTGCGCCGGACCATGCGGAAGGTTTTCAATAAATCTTGTACCACAAACTTTCTGGCAACGCGCCGAACTCGGCACGCTGAGACATATCTGCTTAGCGAGAATGGAGAAGTTAGACCAACTCACTAAAACACGATTTTCCACGCGCGCCGACCTTACTTGCAGAGCAATTTTAAAAACTGTGACGTCCTGGATGTCGCGATCAGCAAAAGTAGATGATCGCGGACATTTTGAGGCCAAATACCGTACGATATAGTAACGCAGATAGAAATTATCGTGCATGAAAGGCTTTGAAAGAATATACGTTTAACGATGTGGAGCCGCTGCAACCGGGACCACCAAGGGTCGCAGGTTCAATGCCCCCCCCCCCCCTTTTAGGGATGTTTGTTATACTGCTCGAGATTACGTCGGTTGGGGGGCCCTGGCAACGGTTTGGTACCTGAAAGTTTTTCAGTCGTTCAACTGCCGTTTACGACTCACTCCTACACCAGATCAGGAATTGGCCTCCCTGGTGAAGTACTTGGCCACCACCTCCCACACGATATATACAATTAAACTCTTGCCCTCAGTGTCCAGCGGCTGCAGAACATCTGTCCACGGCGGTGGTCAGCTCTGTGAAGCAGCAGAGGCCAGTAATAATCACTGGACCCGGACAGGCCGCCACTGGAAACTAAACATTGGAACGTTCAATGCGAGATTCCTCTTCAGCAAAGCTAGATTAGTGGAACTACTCGAGGACCTAGAGGGAGTTAGTTGGGACGTCATTGGCCTTAGCGAAGTTAGGAGAGCAGGTGAAGCTTACATAGTCTTAAACAATGGACATGTCCTCTGCTACAGAGGATTCCCCGAAAAGAGAGAATATGGCGTTGGGTTCCTAATTCACAAAGATATAGCGGGCAATGTAGATGAATTCTACAGCATTAATGAAAGGCTAGCATGCGTCATAATAAAACTAAATAAGCGGTATAAACTTAAGATGATCCAGGGATATGCGCCAACGACGAGCTACGATGACGAACAAGTAGAGCAGTTCTACGAGGATATCGAATTAGCAATAAAGAAAGTATGGACACAATACACAGTAATCGTGGGGGATTTCAATGCAAAAGTAGGAACAAAACAAAGTGGAGAGCAGGCGATTGGCAACTACGGTATCGGCCGTAGGAATAACCGTGGGGAAATGCTAGTACAATTTGCTGTAAGAAACCGACTCCGAATAATGAATACGTTTTTCAAGAAACACAAGAATACGTGGAAAAGCCCTAACGGGGAAACAAAGAATGAAATTGACTTTATAATGTGCAAACAACCAGGTATAATTCAAGACACAAAAGTAGTGGGAAGATAAAATGCAGTGATCACAGATTAGTAAGAGCAAAGATTGTACTTAACCTAAAGAAAAAAAGCAATCTAGAGGTAATCAGAATGAAGAACTAAGAATTTGAAGTCGCCCTAAGCAACAAGTTCGAGACCTTAGGCGAAAACGGTGACGATTTAGAAGAAATAAACAAAACCATAATGAAAACAATCCTTGAAACAGTGATAGAAGTCGGGGGTAAAACAACAAAGCAAGCAACAAGTAAGTTGTCCCAATCTACCAAGGACTTAATAAAAAACCGCCAACAAATGAAAGGAATTTCGTCAAAAATAAAGATAGAATTCACAGAACTCTCCAAATTGATCAGTAAAGCCAGGCAAAGAGATGTAAGAAACTTTAACATGAGGGAAATAGAGAATGCAGTAGAAAACGGCACCAGCATTAAATCGGTCAAGAAGAAACTGCACTTAGGACAAAACAAAATGCATAAAGATAAACAAGGTAGCGTTATCAACAGTTTCAACGAAATAGTAAAGGTAGCAGAAGATTTCTACTTTGAACTGTACAGCTCTCAGACAGACCATACAACCTTAATAGAAATAGAATCAGAGGAGGACACTGAAATTCCATATATAACCGATGACGAAGTCAAAAAAGCTGCCAAACGCATGTTCCACGGTAAAGCAGCTGGTGAAGATGGTATAACAGCCAACTTGATCGAAGACGGAGGAGATATTGTACTTGAAAAACTTGCATCGCTCTTCACGAAATGTATCAAGACATGTAGTATACCGCGCAGTTGGAAAAATGCTAATATAGTCCTTATCCACAAGAAAGGTGACATAAAGGAGTTAAAGAATTACAGACCAATTAGCCTACTCCCAGTAATACACAAGCTATTTACAAAAGTAATTTCTACGAGGATGAGAAAAACACTCGAATTTAACCTGCCGAGAGAACAAGCTGGTTTTAGGAAAGGTTACTCGACAATGGACCACAGCCACGCTATCAGCCTAGTAATTGAGAAGTACGCAAAATATAACAAAACTCTTTATATGGCGTTTATAGACTACGAGAAAGCATTTGACTCCATAGAAATACAAGCAGTTCTAGAAGCTCTACGTCGACAAGGGGTACCTGGCGTATGCGTGAAAACCATAAACAACATATACAAAGATTGCACAGCCACACTACTTCTACATGAGAGAGGCAAAGAAATCCCGATCGGAAGAGGTGTGAGACAGGGAGATGCAATATCCCCGATGCTATTCACTGCATCTTTAGAGGAAATCTTCAAACCTCTAGACTGGGAAGAAAAGGGAATTCGAATAGACGGAGAATATCTGAGCAATTTAAGATTTGCAGACGACATTGTTCTCTTTAGCAATGATGGAGACGAACTACAAAACATGATTGATGACCAAAAAAGAGAAAGTATTAAAATTGGATTAAAAATGAATAGGCAAAAAACCAAAGTTATGGTCAATAGCCTAGCTAAGGAACAGGAATTTAAAATCAACAAGTGAACCCTTACAATGTGTAAACGAATACGTATAGCTGGGACAGTTAATAACAGGAACTCCTACCCATGAAAAAGAAATTTTCCATAGAATAAGGATGGGCTGGAGTGCATTCGGAAGGCACTACGAAATCATGACTGAAAACTTACCGCTCTCACTAAAGCGAAAAGTATTCAATCACTGCATTCTCCCAGTGGTAACATACGGCGCAGAAACGTGGAGGATAACGAAAAAACTAGAGGTGAAACTAAGGAGCATGCAACGTGCAATGGAAAGAAAAATTATAGGGGTAACGCTAAGAGACAAAAAACGAGCGGAATGGACCAGGGAACAGACAGGAGTAGCCGATATTATCTTATAAATTAAAAGAAATAAGTGGACCTGGGCAGGACATGTCATGAGGAGGAAAGATAACAGATGGGCAGTAAGAGCGACGGAATGGATACCAAGAGAGGGAAAACGCAACAGAGGCACGAGATGGAGCGATGAAATTAAAAAGTTTGTGGGCATAAAGTGGAACCAACTCGCTCAGAATAGGGTGGATTGGAAATCGTTGGGAAAGGCCTACGTCCTGCAGTGGACCTAAACAGGCTGCTGATGATGATGATGATAATGATGATGCTAGGAAAAATAACTTCAATAACGTCTTTTAATATTTTTTTAAACCAGAGGGTTGGTGACAAGAACTTTATCATGTGCTGTTAAAGCCTTCATCATAGCAGCTGTATGTGATGCATAAAGCCAGAAGAAACAAAGGTGCGATGACCTGTGGTAATGAGTGGTACGCAAAGATATTGCACCCATTCTGCCACAGTAGCTTATCAAAATTTTGTGTTTTCCAGATTGAGAAGGCAATGCCCATGTTATCATGTTCACCAAACCACTACCTGTTATGTAGCATGATGAATCCGCTATATGAAAAAGTGGCACACTCAAAAACAAAAAAGGGAGCTTTGGTCTCAAATCATATAAAAGCATGAAAAGAACCTGAATTACAGTACTGTGATGTGCGTTGCAGTGAAGTGCGTGATTCCTAAAAAGTGTGTCCTGGAAAATGCGCGGTTTAAAAAGTGCGCACGTTCGAAAGTGAGTGACAAGACAAATGAAAGACGATGAAACAGAAGGATGAAAGGCGTGGAACTACAAAATAAAAGAAAAAAGGACCCAATAAGGAAGAGCCACGGAGTTCTCAGCGGCCAATGGCTGAGGAACACGGGTGCCTAGTTGTCGCCAATGAGAACGACAAGGAAGAAGGAGAATACCTCGCGGCACCGAATTCAGAGGGAGCTGTTCCAGGAGGCGAAGCGGGCAGGTCATCTACAGGCCGGGTGCTGAAGGCGGCAGTTGTGTTCCAGACCCGAGCCAATAGGCCTTCGACTGTCCGGGACGTCCTGTTCATCCACTTTCTGACCTCGGAACTCGTGTCGGCATTTGTCCTTGAAGCTCCAGTGGTGCATGGATTTGGGCCAACAACCTGCAGATGCCTGTTCCTTCGGGCAGCACCGGAGCAGTCGGGCTGCGGGCCCGAGCTTCGTGCCGCGCGGCCAGCCAGGATGCCGCCACCATCTGAACGAGTCAGCCACTCACGTCATCCGTCGCAACCAGAATCCCGGCGTCGTCATCTTGGTGAGCCTCCCGCGCTCCAGTCATCTGGTCTTCACCCAAGCCGAGCGAGATTTGGTGAGACCAGGACGAACGTTCTTTATCACTCCGCCGCCCTCGCCACTGAACGATTTGCGCTCGGAACTCTTTGAGCTCGCATGTTATTTCTAGGACATTTCTTGAACTGTCCGCAGTGTATAACTTTCTTCCGACAACTGCTCTTTTTCTTAAGCTTTTCATTTAGTTTACACTAAAAGCCTTGTGTTTTATTATATAGTGTAATGAATGGTTTTGTCCTCAATTAGGCTCTCAGATGCTCCACCTGAGAGAGTCAGCTAAAAGGAATCTGTTCAAAAAAGAACCTGCATATCACAAGTACCTTGCTTTAGGGTAGCCACATTTTTTGTTTTGCAAGATCACTCGCATATGCCTGAGAAGTTTAGCAAGACCCGGTCTGCTGTTATTTATTTCAGTCACCAATATATGCATTGGTTCCACAGAAGGCTTATAGGTAGCCTTTATCACAGAACGCCCATATAATTTTGTAGAATTAACTATACAAAGTTGGCGATTTGAAACTTAATTGTTGTAGCAACGTGTTTGCAAAAAAAGCTGGTTTGCAGTAAATATGCCTTTACTTGGGGCTTACTTAGAATGTATACTATTCTTCAGAAAGTCTTGAAGAACTTCTTTCTCCTTAGGATTTGCGGAAAAGAAGAAAAAAGTCCAATGTGTTTAGTACTGCTCCTGCGGCTTCATATTCTTGTCAACTCACATCCAGCGAGAACAAAACAGTCGAATCTGGCACTGATCCATGGCACAGGTCATGTGAAATACGGAACCATGCCAGTTAAGGAATGCACACGAGAAGTGGTGGACGCAAGGGGCAGGGTTGCTAGCGTGAGCCGGGAGCAATGGGAATGTGGATTGAGGAGGGGCCAAGCTAGAGATGACTAAGAACGCCTCTGGGGCATGAACTTCATTTGCTGGTAGGTGGCATCGATCCTACCCTGTCCAACCCCTGCATCAGTCACCTGTCTGTGTCTAGTGTCCAGTGCAACGATGGCAATGCCCCGGCTACTTCATCTGCTAGGGCATGCCAGACTGCTTATTGTGCAGTGCTAAAGCCCCTCAATAAACTAAATGTTGCAACACATCCTGCTCAGCCCTTCTCTTTCTCTTTTGTGGACCATGGCTCCTTCAGTGAAATGCCAAACAAACTAGCAATTTTCTATGATGATATCGGAGAGGAGAATGGTTCCCCCATATGGGGATTTTGTAGCCATGTCTTGAAGTTGACACCGTGCTCATAGTAGAGATGAAAAGGGTGTGGAAGTCAAAATCTGTGATAATTTTGTTATCTTTCATAGAAGACAAACTGCAGTAGACTTTCAGCAAATGTAAATGGATTTTAAATTTTTGGTCAGCGATCTTTATTTTCAGTGTACTTAAAAGCTGCTTAATTTAAACTGCACCATTCACCTAATTTTGTTAAATCATCCCTGTTTATTTTCAACAGAAATATGAGCTGCTGTCAAGATTGCCACTGATGGCTCCTTTTGCCAAATTGGTGGATTCGGCCCATGATGACCTAAAATTACGATTAGCAACATGGCAAAGTTTTGGTGCTTTTCAGCTAAGATCTCGATTACGCTATACATTCTAAGCTCAGTGTTTTCTCAACAAGTAGGCTAGATTATTCTCTCTATTTTTCTTGGTTTTAGACCCACAGAAGGTGCACATGAAGTGCTATTCGGCACATGCATCCGTAACTCATGGGCAAAAAAAACTAAAACAATTGCTTATGACATTTTACATTGTCGACCTGTTGGCTAATTACATGCCTATGACATGCCAGACAGGTGTGTGTAGATATAAGTAACATTAAGAAATGCACATTAGGAAATGCGCATTAAGAAATGCACAGATCACGTTAGTTCACCTGTACTGAAGAGGGATAAGACTGACTAATGATGGGTTCCTGCGATGCTATTGCCGTACTGCCTTCAATAAACCCTTAAGGTGAACTCATAAACTTGGACCATCTCCCCGAAGGGAACCCTGATGGGATGCGAAGCAGCAGCATTGCGCACGGGTGGCGTCACGGGTTGAACGGCGCTAACGCGGGTGCTGGAAGAAGTTTGAAGTGAAACTCGGTGTAGCGTTTACTGGTGTAAACGTTTGTTTGAAACGCAGACACGGGAGGCGAGCGGGCGTTGGAGCCGGCAGCTGCGGGTGCTCAGGCGGGTGAGGGAGAGAGTGACGCACGCGCGCACCTGCGAGGGAAGTGTGCGAGGCGAGCGTGACCTACTTGGCACCGCTCCAACACCTGCGCTGAGGGAAGCGTGTTGCCTCGCGCTTGTGCGGAGGATGATGATGATGATGATTGTGGAACGGAGGGACAGCGTTATACAGGCTAGTCAAAGAGCTGCTTCGCATCTAATACAGAGGACGCACATGTCTACAGACAGCGCTTTCACGCTTTTCATACGTCGTCCTTTTTCCCAGTGATTCACCCACTTTTCCCTATGAAACGAGCGGGCAAGGATGGAAGGGTGTTATTAGCTTCCCACTCAAAACAGGGCTGTGACCTTTGCACCACCAAGCCTGTCTTGTGGTTAGTGGCAGAACCAGCAGTCCACCAGTGCACCAGCAGGCGCACCAGCTGTCCCACTGTGAAGGGGGCGATGCGACTGGCATTGAAAATTGCCAGTATAATTTCAGGCTGAGGAACAGCAGCCCTAACATGGTGACAAGTGTGTTGTGTGCGTCTTCCTGTGTTGTGATCTTGTTAGCGCCACTGTTCCTCATAATGAATACTGTAATCACGAACTTGCTCAAGTTCCTCTTCTAGGGTATAATTTTTGGGGTTTTGCGTGGTCCTGTGTTCTACTATGCAAAATTGGAAGCTGTTGTTATGTGCAGGCATGCCGTACATATCTAGTGTAGTGACCTTTTTGGCAAAATTGGGAAAAAATGGTGGCTTTTGGCAATTTTTTGCTCATGAATTGGTGACATTGACTTGAAACCTCTCTAGCTTAAGATTCGTGCTCATATATTTTTCCATAACCATAAATAAAGCCGATCGCCTGGAAGCACTTGTGGAAGCATTTAAAACCACTAGTAGGGAAGAAAAAACATTGAGGTGGCAGCTGTGCACGTGATAAGAGGCCATCTTAGCCTTTCCTCGTATGCTGCAATGAGTCGTATTTTTGCTGGCACCTGATAGTTCACTGAAAGTTTGTAAAAAATTTTAGGGTCCTGTCATGTTGAGTTAATGAGTCTACCACATTCAGAAACATGATGGCCGGCATGTGCCTGATTATGCCACCAAAATTTGAGTGCTGTGTAACTTATATAGTCCAGTTCACAATTTAAAAAGTGCCAGCAAAAGAGTGGGAAACTCCTTAGCGATGACATAGACAAGTATTGAACGTTGACATCACATGGACCACTGAAACAGTGACGACAGCAACCCATTGTGTTGTCTGCTCCCCACTCACTGCCAAAACCACTTAAGCATGTTGTCATTATTGCCATAAACATTTCCAACGTTACAGCTCTGGATCTCTGGGGTGTGATGTTTTGTTGATGGCTATTGCAATAAGTCTGGGAAAGGGGGCTGCACTTTGTTCCTAGAATTTGAATTCAATTAATTACATATAAGCCATCTGTCCTCACTCAAAGTTCATCTCAGCATTTATTGTAAGCCCTGCAAATCTTATGCTGTAGACAGCCCATTGACTGATTTTAACACTTTGAGGTTTGAATTTTTTGAAAAAGAACTTTCCCAGATGGTCAAATTACTTTATTGCAGATCTTGAATGTACAACATGTGTAAAGTTGGGAATAAATTTTATTAAAAATCAGGAACAGTATTTTGGCGTCGGCCTCACTCAGAATTGCAAATTGTTCAACAGTATTTCACTGCCTGATACTCCTTGAAACCCAGGTGTGTGCACAGTGCCTTCAAAGTATGGAAGTTCAGATTTCAACTTGGAAAAGTCATCACTGAGCGTGTCGATAGAATTGGCAGTGCGTTCATTCGTAACACTGCTGTGCCATGCATCTGAATGACTCTGTGGAAACTCGGTAAATGCTGAGTAGGAGAATACCTCGTGAGTGCCGGTCACAAACGAGCTAAGAGCAGCGCCAATAAAGATGCAAATCAACATCTGTTGCCGCTGCAAGGGTGTGCCTATAAAGATAAAAATGAAGTTTCACGCGCCTTCATTGTGATCACGTGGTGAAACCGAAACAGCAAAAGGGTGTTGCCGCAGACCACGCAGTGTGCTGGAGCTAGAATTTAGTTTGGCTTATCACAGCAAGAAGGCCACACAATAAAAAAACAAACGCATCTTAGTTCCTACGAGGTGGCAGCACCTCCCAGTAAGCATGCATTGTGATTTTGGCACAAAATTTCGAGTGGAGGGTTGAAATCGTACCCTTGTGGCAAGGACCTTGCATGACGGAAAACTGCTGCTGTACAAGTACAACAGAAACCCTGGAAGGGTTAATGTCTACACTCCTTATAGCCAGCTAGCTTGCTTATCAGCTTATTTGGGCTTAGAATTCAAGCACAACTAACACATCAGTGGCTCTACAGGGCATTCTACACAGAAAATGGTCACTTTTCTTGCTCTCGTCATATCGCCGTTTCAGCTGCTGCTGCTACTGATGGCTAGTAGCTGCCATTGCAGTGCCGTCGAGCATTCTGTGCTGACTCGCATGTTTCTTCAAGCGTGTGGACGTGCCAGACACACTTCATTGCACAAATTTTTCAATAATTCAGAAAGATGCTGCTGTGCTCCTTGGAAATAGGTGCCACCTTGCGCCATACAATCCAGTAAAAAGTTTATTGGTTATGATTTTTAACCTCAGATAGCAGCACAAGGATGGGGGTTTTCGCCTGTGGGTCACCAGTGGGTCACACTGAATGCAGCATTAAAACATTTTAATTGATTGCCTTGTGGGTTTCTGAAATCTGGAAAACCACCAACATCCCCCAGCAGTTACCGCCCCATTGCCCTCACTAGTTGTTTGGCAAAGTCATACGAATGTGTTGTGAACACCAGGCTAACTTTCATCCTCGAAATTAAAAAGGCCTTAAACATACATCAATGCGGTTACAAAAAGGGTTGCTCTACAACTGATCACCTAGTCCGACTTGAACATGAAATACGGAATGCTTTCTTACACAAACAACTTTGCCTAGCTGTCTTTTTCGATTTGGAAAAGGCATATGACACCACATGGAGATACGGTATTTTAAGGGACTTGGCAGACCTAGGGATACGGGGCCGAATGCTGAAGTGCCTGTCTGATTTTATGTCCGATCGAACATTCCAGGTGCGCCTTGGTAGAGCTCTGTCGCGTGTATTCACCCAAGAAAACGGTGTGCCTCAGGGCTGTGTTTTAAGTACTACATTGTTTGTTGTCAAAATGAACTGTGTTAACAAAGTCATACCGTCTTCTATTATGCACTCTCTTTATGTTGATGACCTCCAGATTGCTTTCTGCGCATCTAACCTGACAACGTGTGAACGGCAGATTCAAATTACCCTAAACAAACTAACAATATGGGCTAATAAAAACGGCTTCCGTTTCTCGTCCGAGAAAACTGTTGCCGTTGTGTTTTGTCAGAAGAGGGGCTTACAACCTGACCCAGTCCTGAAACTAAATGACATAGTACTGCCAGTTAAACAAGAACACAAGTTTTTAGGGGTCATATTCGATGAAAAGTTAAATTTTCTTTCTCACATTAAGAATCTAAAGCTTAAAGCAAACAAGGCTCTCAGTGTCCTGAAAGTCCTGTCCCGGAAGCGCTGGGGCTCTGACCGCAAATGCCTCCTTCATATTTATCGTTCTTTGGTACGTAGCAAATTGGACTACGGCTGCATAACATATGGTTCAGCCAGAAAATCCTACCTTAAGCGGTTAGATCCCATTCATAACAAAGGACTACGCACACAGTCAGACTGCCACAGTTTGTATCAGTTTTTACTGCAGAGTGCTTTGCCTTATGGATGGCAGTACAAAGGATCATAAGCACCCAATACGAAAGATCAGTCATTTATACAGATTCCTTGAGTGCACTTAAAGCCCTGAATATACAATCACAATACGAACCCATCATCGGCAATATTCTACACACACTAACACATCTATGTGCAGGCCAGATTATTCATTTCTGCTGGGTGCCAAGCCATGCCGGGATCCCCGGAAATGAAAAGGCAGATGAATGTGCAGCAACGGCAAAAAATATGAATACTTCAAAAATTAAAATACCTGCTAGGGATGGGGCCCAAGCTGTTTGCAAGGCACTCCTCTCAAACTGGCAACGCGAATGGAAACTGAAAGTTAACAACAAACTTCAACTTATTAAACCTGTCCTTGGCGAATGGAAGACATGCTACCATCAGGAACATTTCATTGAAGTAATACTCTGTCGACTTCGCATAGGCCACACGCATATAACACATAATTACCTTTTGACGGAGGAGGAACAACCAGCATGTGATAAATGCAATGAACCGCTAACAGTAATGCACATTTTAATCACATGTCCACATCTTGAAAGACTTAGGAAAAAGTACTTCCGAGTATTGTATAAGTCACACACCCCACTTCACCCGATGTTGCTGTTAGGAGAAGAGCCACTGGTATGTTTGACTGACGTGATAAACCTCTTTGACAAAGCAGGGTTTTTAAGTAAGCTTTAACTACCACAGTGTATGCTCCATCTACAAAGGAAATCTTATCACCCCGTGTCTGGCGCAGCATAGCCGCAGCCGCTTTTGCACCAATAAACCCAATTTAACTAACTACACTCATCTTACCATCTCATCAAAAATCACCTAGTGTTTGGCACATCATAGCCATTGCTGCTTTTGCGCCATAAAAACCAACATAACTAACTGTGGGTCATAGCATGTAAGATTAGGTAAATATCCTTTTAGCTATATAACCTCATGCAACAAAAATCAACCCTTTGCATTCAAGTGTGTTGAAGTTGCAGCCACAACAGATGTAAACAGAGCAGCTTACACAGGAGGTGGGCAAGGGGGGCAGACAGCCCCCGCCACCTGAGGGGCGGCCTAATCTGCTCCATATCTTTACTTTGCAAGGTGTTTTCACTGAATTGGCTGCAGTAGGATGTGGCTCATTTTCTTGCTCGCTTTCATCCTATGGTAAGAGCTCAGAATGGCCTTTGATCATGGCTCTTGTCTCATCATCTGTCAGTTGCTTGTTGTCGAGAAAGCCATTGTCAAATGTGACAAGCTTTCCACTCTGAATGCCTCCCTCACTTTAGGCCACACTCATGTGTCCAATTCTAATGGTTCATCATCTTCGCCGGTGACTTCTTGCAGCCATTTTCGTTATTTTATTCAGAATCAGCCTTCCTATAAAGCAGTTTTTGCCTGCTAAGCTGCACACCATGCCTCAACCCTAATCAGTTTTTTAGTTCAATAATAGTTTTGTCCTCTTTCTCCTGATGACATTAGCCTTCAGCTGTCGCCAAATGATCGACAACACTTCGACTGGAAATCTGTCATCCTTTTTTGAATCCAGACTGTTTTGCATGTTGAAGAGCAGGTATTCAGCTAGGTGTGTTCAGTAGGGAGCCTTTGTGGAATGCACCTTGATCAACAAGCTGGTGCACCAATACAGTGTTTGGGGGAAAATAAGCCTGCTCAACTGCTTCTACCAGAGGTGTCTTCTTGTGGCCCAAGCGGTTGTTTGAGTGAGGCAGTGCCTTCTGCTTTATCATTTGCTTTTTGAACTGCAGCTGCCAAGCGTTCAAGAGGTCTTCGTCACACATGCGTTCGGATTGGCATTCCATTCAGCTGGCATATTTAAGTGCTGCAGGGCATGGGGCTTGTTTGAGCTTTTAATACACAACAGCTTTATTTTGCATCTTGTATGTCCTTGCCTTTGTGCCTGGCCAGAAGTATTTGCAGCTCATTTGCTTTCTGTCACCTGCCGATGAAAGTGACACATATCTGAGGGCCACAGCAAGATGCTTCACTCGCTTCGTCAACAGCAGTCTATTCAGTGGGATTATTAAAGGGTAACTCTGGCGATTTTTTAGTGTCCACTGATCTAAATATTCAATATATGCTCTGTGTAGCACTTTAACAATGCATGCCAAGCCACACGGTTGCAAGTGGTTTATTTTTCTGAAAGTGAATCTTAAGAATTTTTAGCAGATTCCAATCCTGCCACCCTGCGTTTTTGGGATCACATCTTCAATGCTGCCTACCCGAGAAGGTGGGCCGTCAAAATAAAGCGGTGATATTTCAGCACTCAAATATCTTCTGTCAAGTTCAGAAAGCCTGGCATAACTCAATACATCTTCGGATGACCTTGTCACTGTCATTTTTCTAGCACCAGCTTCATATTTCTGATTGCGGGGAGACTGTGACATCACCACATACACATCATGGAATGTATATACATTTCGGTTTCTGTTTGAACACCTCCTTCATTCGGTTATTTTAAATTGCTGGAAAGTTTCTTTGCAAATTGAAGCAACCTGGCGGCTATAGGACTATCGGTAACATTGGAAAACACCATAGATTGGAAATCAGAATATGGTGAAAAAACTGCCGGAGTTCCCCTTTAATGGCCAACTCTGGTGTTCTTTTTGAACATCTCAAAGTAAAGGCAAGTCTATGTTCCTGAGGCACTCTTGTGACACTACTGATAGTAGAAATGCTCAGTAATGCGAAAATCATTTTTAAATCTCAGAAAGGTGCAATACCAAAACCGAAGTCCAACCCAGTAGTGACATCAAATGGTGAGACATTGCATGCACCCTTCCCCTGGTGGAAATGTTGCAAAGGTTGATGGATTGTGTACGTCTCAAAGGCCATGGTATAGGGTAGCGGTGCGCTTCAGTCAGTTTGCCTAAGATGATGTCGACGCACAGTGTAGCCAAGAATTGTAGGAAACCAGGTGGACAGTCCAAGGTCATCAGTAAAAATTGAATTGCAAGCAATCTCGAGCCTGTAATCTTACACAAATGACAAAAGTGTGTCAAGGAATGCACCCAGTGAATTTTATTGAGATCCATTGACCTAAAAAAATCGCCAGAGTTGGCCTTTAAGGGCTCAGACATCGCACAGCCGCAGCAGAAGTTGTGGACTTTGCATCCAGGTATGCTGGTTTGCAGAGCCTGACGTACTTAAAGTGGTCCTGCAACACTCTTCCAGGTGACCCTCGAGTTAGATCACTTAAAGAGACACTGAAGCGAAACACAATTTTCCTAGCTTGTAAAGTAGGTTAACGTTTCACAATACCAAAAAAAAACCCCACTCTTGCGAGGAGAAGATCCTTGGTAACCTATAAAGCACACAAAAAGAAAATACAAGCGGTGACACCGCTTTGAAGTTTCAGCACTGAAACACATGATGTCACAGATCTTTGACGGCAAATGCTAAGGCCTACATAACAGGCCTACACAACTACATAACTACATAGCTAAGGCCTACATAACATAAGGAAGTCAAAGACTTAGCACAGGAAGTTCCACAACATTTGATGGATCGAATGTGGCAGGAATATGGAAAACCGATCTCACTGTGGTGTTTCACTACGCTATCACTGTGCAGTGCATGCCAGAACTTGTAGTACTTGTGCAATGCCTCCTTTAATTGACTTGCAGCAGTCGTGGTACGCTCAAATGCATGGCCGCTGCATTGGCGAATGGCGTTAACGAACTTTATTGGCTTTAATTGGATGAATTGTGATGGCTGGGTTTGCGTGCTTTGTGCTAGGATGCTACAAGAGCCTGAGACAAAAACGCCTCGGATTTCTCGTGCTGCCATAGGATGTCGAGCTCGGGCAGGAACGGCTGCGTCGGACAGACCAGCTCGCACGGAACACGACTTGTTCAGCAGTGTCTGTGAATTTTGTGTTTTCTATGCATGACATTTTAGCAGTGTGCTGCAGCGTCGTAATAGGTTACTGAATCAAAACATGCGCATGATCGCCCGGCAGGGCGATCATGGCCAGCAGCGTGAGACTGGATACAGCTTGTGTTAGGGACAAAATAGTGATCGCTAGAAGATGCCTAAATTGACCTCTTACAAAAAGCGATGATGACTGTCAAGCATATAGCGTGAATGAGACATCTGATACAAACCTAGCTTAACTGCAGTGCATAGTTCATGCTGTGCCCAGCAATTGCTCAGCCACGCCGCCATCGCAACTAACTGCGCTCTAGGTATTTCAATTTTCAATGTGTGGTTTTATATGAGCACAAGGTAAAGTGGCAATACCAGTCACATAAAGTATCTTGTGAGTGTAAGCAGCTCATATAGGGTCATACTCCTACTGAAGTACTGTCCGACCCAGTTTTGAAGCAGTGAGACCTAGTGAAGACATCGGCGCCGAGTCTTAGGGTGCGCGGGTGGCGTGCAGAGCGGGCTGCTGCTTATTCGCCGTTTTGCAGCTGTCAAAGTTACTTACCGACTTATCCATACTTTATGCACGAGGAAATTTCTTTTCGTTCATGGTGTTTTTGCCGACGCACAGCAGCAGCCCGTAAGTTTTCGCTAACATTGTGCAGCGAGTCATCGTTCCGCCAAGGTGGACGCACGTTCAACTTATTCATGGCCATCGTTTTCAATCCATCCACGTCTTGTGCATCACTACGACTGAAGCACACCTTGCATGCGAGGTTTTGCTTTGACAAAACAAGCTCAAAACTGTTCCTTTGACTGAGTCTTAATTCACTTCTTTTTACCATTCTGCATTCTTGGCATCGAACCTCTGCCCGATACGTGTTCAAAGACATCCTTACTAGTTTTTTTATTGTAATTAATTCCGCAAATATGGGTAACAGCAATAAGAAGTGACACAGGTGCATCATCCAACGATGAGGTCATGACCAGGTGGCTTGGTTACATTGTTGACCTCTTTTCTTTTTTTCTTTAAGGTGCTATATCGCGTGGTAAATTTAAATAAAACACGCTCACAGGAGGTCCCGACATCGCTTTCCGGGGCATTCAATCGTCGTCCATGCCAGGGATTCATGCTCATCATCAGCCTGTTTAGGTCCACTGCAGGACGAAGGCCTCTCCCAAGGATTTCCAATCCACCCTATCCTCACCCTATCCTGAGCGAGTTGGTTCCACTTTATGCCCGCAAACTTTTTAGTTTCATCACTCCATCTAACCTTTTGCCTGCCTCTGTTGCGTTTTTCGTCTCTTGGTATCCATTCCGTCGCTCTTACTGTCCAACTGTTATCTTTCCTCCTCATGACGTGTCCTGCCCAGGTCCACTTCTTTCGTTTAATTGATATAATATCAGCTACTCCTGTCTGTTCCCTGATCCATTCAACTCGTTTTTTATCTCTTAGCGTTACCCCTATCATTTTTCTTTCCATTGCACGTTGCGTGCTCCTTAGTTTCATCTCTAGTTTTTTCGTTATCCTCCACGTTTCTGCACCGTACGTGCTAAACACCAGTAAACCTATAGCACGCAACAACCACAGGCGTACCAGCTGTGCTTTCAGAACTACAACTAAGGTGCATGAAATATATGATCTGCTATTCGGGCTATTTTTCCCTATGGTTAGAAAGCATCAATGCTCTGCATAGGCAGAAGCGAGCTTTATCTTTTGTTTACTCCGTGGGTGCAAGAAGGGGGCTATGAATGATAACGAACTAGGCTTCTGGGAGTTTTGAGAGCCAGTACATTTCAACTTGACTGCCACAGGCATTGGAACAGGGCACCAGTGGATGTTGCATTTGCACATGATTTCTGGTGCTCCTTTTGTAGGAAGCCGCGGTGTCACGAGGAAAGAAAGTCAGATTTTGGTGGGCTCTAGGGCTTCAGGGAATTAGTTTATCTTTGCGATAAAAACTGATACAGTATTGGGGTCTCTGTGGCCATAAAGTGTGCATTGGCAATAACCTAGCAGTAAAACTTGTAAAAAGTTACATAGATGTTCTTAGTTAATTAACAATGTAATTTAGGTGTTTCTCACCCTTACTCATGTCCGCCCAACCTTACAGGTTGTTCCTTGAGAAGATGTCATTCTTTTCTCCAAAAACCTGCCTTCGGGATTTTTCGAAAGTGTTTGCTGTGTGAAGGAGCTTTATTGGCGACGTCGAGCAGCAGCGACAATCGTCAAGTCGGCACAGCCAGTGAGCGAACCTGGTACGAGCCACACGATGGCGATTGGGCTTTCATGCGTCCTCATCTTCGTCCTTACAGTTACCCCCGGGATTGAAGAGGAGCCATCCTGGCGACCTACAGAGAAGTCAACGGATCCTAATACGGCTTGAGCCGGTCAACGTGCACAGTCTCTCTTCCGCAGCGACGAAGATCGGGAGAGGGCGATATAGGTTCGACGACATAATTGACGGGACTTGTTTGCGCAACGACACGGTAGGGACCGTGGTATTTAGGAAGGAGCTTGGACGACAGGCCAGGAGCAGCAACAGGTGGAACCCATAACCACACCAAGGAGTCGACGGCAAAAGGGTGGGGAGGTGGCTTCACGTCATGATGCTGTTTTTCTCCACACTGATGAGCAGATGTGACAGAACGAGCAAGTTGTCGGCATTTCTCGGCGTGCTGAGCGACTACAGTTGCAGGTGAGCAGTCGGCAGGGTCAGGACGGTACGGAAGAATTGTGTCGATGGTAGTCGAGGGTTCGCAGCCGTAAAGCAGGAAGAAAGGTGAGAATCCGGTAGTGGCTTGTTTGGCGGTGTTGTATGCGTATGTGATAAACGGAAGTACAAGATCCCAGTTGGAGTGATGCAATATACATAGAAAGCATATCACCAAGAGTCCTGTTGAATCGTTCTGTTAAGCCATTGGTCTGTGGATGGTATGCGGTCGAGGTGCGGTGAATAATTCGGCATTCAGAGAGGAGTGACTGGAGAACATCGGAGAGGAACACGCGACCTCGATCGCTTAGCAGCTCACGAGGTGCGCCGAGGCGGAGAATAAAGCGGTGTAGAATGAAAGAGGCGACGTCATTGGCTGTTGCGCCAGGTAGAGCAGCGGTTTCGGCGTACTGTGTCAGATGGTCCACTGCGACGACGATCCATCGGTTCCCAGCGCCGGTAGAAGGAAGAGGCCCATACAAGTCAATGTTGACACTGGTCAAATGGACGAGCTGGGCAGGGAAGCGGACTGAAGAGGCGCGGTGGTGAGGTGCGATGCAGATTTTCGTCGTTGGCAGGCAATGCAGGAGCGTACATATTTATGAACAAAGTTGTACATACCGTGCCAATAATAGCGTAGGCGAAGCCATGTGTACGTCTTCGACACTCCGCCGTGACCACACTGGGGATCGGAGTGAAACGCGGAGCACAAATCTTTGCGGAGATGACGTGGGACTACTAACAGCCATGCGTGGCCGTCGGCGTGGTAGTTGCGGCGGTACAAAAGCCCATCGCGTATGGCGAAATGTTGTGCCTGTCGGCTCAGCGCTCGAGGTGTCGAAGCTGCCGTAAGCTTGGATAATAAATCGAGTAAGGCGACAATCCATGGGTCCTTCTGTTGCTCCGAGGCCATGTCCAGGATATCAAGCGGTGAAGTATCATGGCCGGAGGTAGAGGGGTTGGCGTCTGGAGTAACGGGGAAGCGCGAGAGGGCATCAGCGTCGGAGTGCCTGCGGCCAGAGCGGTAAACGATGCGGATGTCGTATTCCTGCAGTCTCAGGGCCCATCGAGCAAGGAGACCCGACGGATCCTTGAGGTTAGATAACCAGCAGAGAGCATGATGATCTGTGACTTACATCAAAAGGTCTACCATAGAGATATGGGCAGAACTTTTGAAGAGCCCACACGATGGCAAGGCACTCTTTCTCAGTGACTGAATAATTGGCCTCGCCTTTTGTGAGGGCACGGCTGGCGTAAGCAACCACGTATTCGGCATTAGCGTTGTTACGTTGTGCGAGCACTGCACCGAGACCGAGACCACTGACATCAGTATGAATTTCTGTGGGAGCACTTGGGTCAAAATGTCGTAAGATTGGCGGAGACGTAAGTAGGCGGCGAAGAGTTGTAAAAGCATCATCACAGGCTTCCGACCAAGCGGAAAGTTCATTGTCACCATGTAAGAGTTGGTTGAGGGGTGCGATCACAGTAGCGAAGTTGCGAACAAAACATCGGAAATATGAACATAAGCCAATGAAGCTGCACAGTGCTTTAAGGTTAGTGGGTTTCGGGAATTCCGATACGGCACGAAGTTTAGCAGGATCAGGAAGAATGCCTTCTTTGCAAACAACGTGGCCTAATATTGTGAGTTTGCGAGCTGCAAATAGGCCTTTCTTCAAGTTCAGCTGGAGACCAGCGTTGCGGAGACAGGTTAAAACTTGTTGCAAACGGCTAAGATGGGTAGGGAAATCCGGGGAAAAGACGATGACGTCATCGAGGTAGCAAAGGCAGGTATGCCATTTGAGCCCGCGCAAGATACCGTCCATCGTGCGCTCAAAGGTGGCGGGTGCATTGCAGAGCCCGAACGGCATTACTGTGAATTCGTAGAGGCCGTCCGGGGTTACAAATGCAGTTTTTGAACAGTCGGCGTCAGACATGGGCACCTGCCAGTAGCCAGAGCGGAGGTCCAAGGAGGAAAAAAATTCCGCTCCTTGCAAACAGTCGAGTGCGTCGTCGATGCGTGGCAACGGATATACATCCTTTCGGGTAATTTTGTTGAGCCATCGATAATCGACGCAAAATCATATACGTGCCGTCTTTTTTCCGAACCAGGACGACTGGCGACGCCCAGGGGCTACTAGAGGGCTGTATGACACCACGTTTGAGCATATCGTTCACCTGGTCATCGATAATGCGTCGTTCGCTTGCCGATACTCGGTAGGGACGCTGGCCAATAGGGGCGTGGCTTCCGGTGTCAATAGTGTGCGATACAGTCGTTGTGCGGCCCAGTGACGTGGCTTGGGAATTGAACGAGGAAGAGAATTTGTGGAGCGGGCGAAGCAGTTGTTCTCGCTGCGTCGTTGTAAGGTCACTGGCAATAGAGGGTTGAAAAGGACGCGGTGACGACGGAGCAGGCGACGCCTCGAGTGCGGTAAGAGAAGCGGAGTCGTCCACTGCGTCGAAAATTGCATGTGAAGGCAGTGTATGGGCTTTGCCCAAGCTTCCACGTCGACGTAAAGTTATTGGTTCCGCCAATGGGTTGCATACGTACAGCATGGAGGCGCCAGAGGTGAATTCAAGGAGGGCGAACGGCAGTGGTAGCGAGCGGCGGCGTGCCAAGAGTTGAGAGAACAGCACTGTTCCATCCGCTGAGTCGCAGGAGACTCGTACAAGAGCGGAAGAGCAGGCCGGTATAACAGTGTCTTCTGAAACGGCAATTTTGCGGCAAGGGTCGTCGTGACGTATAATTTCGGCAGAAAACGGAAACAGATCGATTTCGGCACGGGCGCAATCAATGATGGCATGATGTGTGGATAGGAAATTCCAACCTAATATGACGTCATGAGAACATGATGGCAGCACAATAAACTCAATGACATATAAAACATCCTGAATGAGGACACGAGCGGTACAGGCGCCAGAAGGCTCAACGTGCTGCGAGTTGGCGGTTCGGAGAGATATACCAGAAAGCGGTGTCATCACTTTTCCGATTCTGCGGCAAATACGAGCGTCTATCGTCGAAAGAGCAGCACCGGTGTCAACAAGTGCTTGCGTCGATATCCCTTCTATTACGACTGTCGATAACATTTTTTGGACAACCTTGAGGCCTTGTGCATTTCGCTGGAACCGCAGTTCTTGCCTCGTGAACTGCGATATTTAGTTTTCCTGGTGCAGGGGGCTGCGCCGACGCTGCATTGGTGAAATGGAGCGGCGGCGAGGAGAAGGCGAATGGCGAGTAGCGAATGCGGGTTCGGTGACAGAGGGAGATTCACGGCGGTCGAAAAAATTGCGGCGTTGCTGAAAACTCGGCGCATATGTGGCCCATGGTGGAGGCACATTATTGGACACATGTTGTATGCATTGGTGGCAGAGACGTGCCACGTGTCCAGCACGGCCACAATAGTAACAAATCGGGCGATTGTCTTCCGTGCGCCACGGATCTCGAGGTCGCGCATTCTGTACCATAGGTGCGGCGGGAGGGGATACTGGCGGGCGCAAAGGCGGGCGAGGTGGATTGTAGGTCGGCAGCACAGGCCTCGATGTCACTTGAGCATACGTCAGAGGAGCAGCAGTCGGAGCCTGGTGGAGAGAAGGCGGGATGAAGTCGGCTACCTGCTCCTTGATGATGTATTGAAGCGGGGGTTCGAGCGGAGAAGTCGATGGGCCGTGAGTGAACCAGCGAGCGAACCTGGTACGAGCCACACGATGGCGATAGGGCTTTCATGCGTCCTCATCTTCGTCCTTACAGCTGAAACACCTGGCATATTAAGCGAACAATAAGTGGTCTCTGTACTTACTAATGTGGACATTTGCACCACTTGGTATTTGGGAGAGACACTGGCCCTCCTTTGTGAAAATGTGAAAGTGCAGCACTCATAGCATGTCTCATGGTCAGTATGTGAAACACTTTCTTGAAAAGGATTGAAACACACTACATAGTAAGTTTAAATCATTAGTTAGGGTTACCCTTGCTCTTCATGTTGCAGTGTGACATGCTTCAACGTAACCTTGAGAAAACTTGGATTAGAAAATAATCTAATTAAGGCCGTAAAAGCCCTGTAGTGTTTAGCAATGCTTGGAAGCCCTTGCATTTCATGACAACAGTGGATGGTGCTAATAGGTGGCCATATGTCACCTGGCCCCATTGGCCACATGGTTTTCCATCTGATCCAAGCCAGTCCAATCTGGTTTGGCCATTTACCACATTGTAGCTTTTTTTGCTTGTTTTCTGGCACATTTGTGCATTTCCTTTGCTTTCCATATGGTGTTTGTGGTGCACTGTGGATGTAGTTGTCTTGTGCACACACCATTTCTGGAGCCACGATGATTACAACAGCTGAGTTGCACTGGACCCAACGAATTCACATTGTGCGAGGTTCAGGCTATGTGGGAAAATGTTTGACATCTAGTCAATAGGAAGTCTGTGCTGAAGATCTTTTAGAGGGGCTTGAAACACAGTTGGAGCATGAAGGCAGCAGCAAGTAGCTTCATACAAAACAGTGCACCACTTCATGAAAGTGGCGAATTCATTTGTGCATCTCAACACAGTTTTAGGATTTCAATGATGTATGTACTGGTCATGGTTTACTTCCAGAGACTAAACTATTGTGGGCCTCAGAAGTTTTGGCAGTGTGCTATGAATTAAGTTCTTTTCATTGTAAATGGTTGCAGATGGAGTGTTGGAACAGATATATCACGAATACTTCTTGGGCTTTCAAAATTCTGGCCTGGAAAACTTGTGTGAACCCTGCCTGTATTCTCGTCAACTGGCTCTGACTATCAATAGGCTGAATGTGAATGGTGATTGAAGGGACACTAAAGAGAAACAATAAATCAATTTAGCCGAGAGATTGTTTGAGAACTCTGTTGTCATTGATTCTGCCACCATAGGCTCGGCATTAGAAGAAAAAACGAAGGTTAAATTTCTTTTTTCTATTTCGTGCCTTACCCTGGGAACCCGAATGCAAGAGTGATGTCACAGGACTTGAAAGCATTTTCTTCGCATTTTGACCACTTTGGCTGTGTTAAAATCTGATGAAACTTGCTACGTGAACTCTCTGGCCCCCCTAAGACACCAGTTGATTCATTTTAGCAGAAAATAATTTGGTGTGCCCTAGCAGACGCCTTGAAAATTTATGATGTCACACCGAGTTGGTGCGGAAACATGAAGGTGGCATCGCCACCTGTAGTTTCTTTTTGTGCATTTTCTCACTAAGCATCCCATCACCGCAAGAGTGGTGCTGTTGGTATTGTGAAAGGGTAATGTAGTAATTTAACAAAAATAATTTTATGACTTTTAAATTAGCTGAAGTTGCAGCAGTTAGTGTTCTCCTAGGACACGTTTCCATGATCTGATGCAACCATGAATTCGCTGAGTGTCTGCCTTTGCCAATTTTTATTCCCCGCATTTGTGGAACCAGCTTGTAACTCCAAATACATTTGCACAAAAGAGCACTGCCCAATTGTCTTTCGGTTTCCTTCTTGTGCTGTGTTACTTATTTTTAAGAAATTTGAATTTGCTGAGCGATTGTACCACATGCATGACAGTTAGGAACTTATTACCTTGACATGGTAAATGAATTGTCAGATCAGCCTTTTAAGGGCATTGAAAAAAACCATGAGCATGTTGCATCTGCACACTGACATACCAGTTGCACTATAATTATAATACAGGGCTCCTGGCAAGTCCAAGTCAAAAGCGCCACAAAAGGAAAAGCCCACCACCAGCAAGGCTAAGAGCAAAGGGTAAGGCGAAGTTTTTTTAAAATGCACAAAATGCACCTTGGGAATTTAATTTCTTTATTCATATTCTCATACTCACTCTTTTTAAGTCAGATTTCTGGCTGAAAAACAATTTTTTAAAAGCTCATAATGAGTAACCATGCCCTGATTTCAAATATGCTTTGTGTTTATTGTGAATTTATCCTATAAGATTACTTCTTATACTCTAGCAAAATGCTTGTCCTAAAATTGGCTTTAAGGATAGTATAGTAAAACACCATTAATTTATTATTTTTTTGCATCATACTGCAGACCAAGAATTGGTCCAAGCAGGAGAGGTATAAGGGGCAAAAGAAAAGCACGAGAACAAAGGTCAACATGTCAGAATAATGTGTAGAATGAAAACATTACACTGCTTTAAAGTACTTATAAAGACTAACATAAAAAATGAATGAAAAAGGATACAAACACTAACGAGGCATTGCATATCAATGTTCTAATTTACATGTAATTCGCTAATATCGGTTAGTTGGTTCCATTCTGATACCGTCCGGGGAGAAAAGAAAACTGAAAAGTGTTAGTTTTAGCAAAATTCAGACTTTGCGGGACCGGAGAGAATGTCCATATTAACTAGTGGTGCAAATTAGTGAAAGTCGATTAAAACACTTGAAAAATGTTTCTGACACCATCAGACTTTTATTTCTTAAAGAAGTTTTGATTGCAGTTTGCTTCACGGAGGCAGTGTGCAAGGAAATCGCAATTTTGCGAAGTTCCTGCAGGTGGATTAGTCCGTGCACACTGTCCGAGGAAACCATGCAGGTGTCCTCTAAAGCAGCCAACGCATGTGCAGCCTGCATCATTGTATGGCGTAGGTGCTCATCTGCATCACTTGGGTCCTTGTCAATTAATTCCTCTTCGCCATCCAAGACTTCGGTGACAGTTTTGCTGTCTCTCACGTTGCCGGCAATGGCAACATCATCATCTATTGCGAAGTCATCACCCAGGCGAACATCAGCTGGCATGATGTTACATAGCGCCCATCTTGCTCTTCGCCGCTTTCAACATGGGCACCACACCCGGGTCAGCAGCGTTCCACACGAAGCCGCTGTGCCTGAAGCAGTTGGCAACTACTTCAGGGCGTGTGTTCCACAGGTATATAAGCATGTGGATTGCGCTGAGAAGGCTTACTTCGCACTGCTTGCCTGCCTCTATGCTGACCAACATCCGCTCAAGTACCTGCCGCCAATAGCAGCTTTCACAAACTGTATAATTCCCTGGTCCATCGGCTGCAGGGAAGCCATTGTGTTCGGAGGAAGGAGTAGAAGTTCAATGTTTTCGAGCCCGAACACCTTTCTGTGAGTACTGCAGTTTTCCAACACGAACAGCACCTTCTGAGCCTTGGCTGCAAATTGGTGGTCGAGTTGATGCAGCCAGGCTTGAAAGATTTCAGAGGTCATCCAAGCCTTTTTATTACAGCGGTTGTCGACAGCCAGCTGCTTAATGTTCTTGAAAACACTTTGGCTTCGCAGCCTTTCCTATCACCAGCAGTGGCAGCCACTCTGTGCCGTTCATGTGCGCAGCCAGAAGAACAGTTACCCGCTCTTTACTTCATTTCCTGCTGACACACAGGTCCCCCTTAAACGCAAGTCTCTTGAAGAACAGCAATGGCTGATCAGCATTGAGAATGGTGCATGGCATGTATGTAGAAAGGCTCGCAGATAGTCTAGACCACCACTCCTACGGCACCTTTTTCACCACACATGTTGCGGAACACCAGCCTGTGTCGCTTCTTCAAGCAGTCGAACTGCCCTTCCGATGCATTGAAAGAGTCAGTGCTCCTGATCAGTACGAACTTCTCTGTTTGTGCTCAGATAAGGGGGCTGGTTGAAGGCAAAAGAGCATCGCACGAGATGGCAATCCAGTGCAACAGCACTTCTAGTTTGGGGTGCACTGCCATTCTGAGCCTCTTTCTCTTCTCACCAAACATGTCGCTGTCATATGCTTGCATAATTTGGTCTTCATTCTTGACACAACTAATCAGCGTGCTTTTCTTGAATTTGAACTTTTCCATCACTTCTTTTTGAGATGCTTCCACTTGCAATGCCTTCAGTACTTGCACCTTCGCAGCCTAATCCTTTGCTTCGTACTTTGCCCTTTCTGCTGCGAGAACTGGGGCAGCAGACAGAGGAGAAGCCATTCCGGCCTTGCTTGTACGGTGGTGGCGTGGCGTGCACTAAGTAGACAAAGAACAAAAAACCACAGTGATAAAAACTAAATAAAAAACCTGCAAACATTTCAAAACAAAAAGCCAACAGACAGCACTGAGCATGCACATAAGATAAATAAGGAAATTAAATGCAACAGCACGCTACAGGAGAACAATCCAACTCAACCACAATGCAAACGTTTTGGACGCACAAGAAAAAAAAGGCAAATCTGTCAGTTACCCATTGCTGATGACAGTAGCGATGTACTGCCATTCATTTTGGTTTTTAAACCAGTGCCATGTGGTCTTTTGTGGGTGTGTGTGTGTGTCTCAGAGATGCAGAGCTCATTTGTACCGTGTTTTAAATCTCGGAGGCCACGATGCAATCTCGAAATTGTTTACGCGCCATCGATTTCAGATCCGAAGCGCGGCCGCGGCAGGATCCGCTGCTGCTTTCTCGTCGTGACCCGGCCTCGGTCAGGTGCTCAAGTTTACCGAAGCGCGGTGGAATCTGTCTGAATTAATGAGAGTTCTCAGTCGTATAACAATGCATATTTTGGACAGTGTCAGATGCCGCTGCTGAATTAACCTAAATTCTGAATCAACGGTGGGTAAAATTAACGAGATTTTGCTGTATGGAAATTATTGCATACCTTATTTCTTGTTCAACATGATCAAAAATGCTGTGAATATTATTTTGTTTGTTTTCCTACATCTGTTCTTAAGCACATATGTTCAGGGACAGTTCAACCCACTTATAACAATATTGAAGTGCCACGAAAACCACATTTTTATGGCTGGTAATTGTATAATGACAGGTTCCATATGTAAGATGGTGTCAGAAGTGAAGTAATGCAACAATATTAAACATGGCCCTTCTACTCATACAACCACCAAAGCATTTCGAGCCGGGCAGCAATTCCGCGGAAGCTTGGTCGGAATGGAAAGCGGCATATCAGCTTTATGAAGCAGCCTGCGAATACAGCACAAAGCCAGAAGCAACACGGCGAGATTCGCTACTTCACGTCATGGGCCCAACAGCGTGGAAAATCATCGAGACCTTCCATTTTCCATTGCCAGCCGAAGGTGAGCAGAGAACTGACACGGTAGCAGTGATATTTGAGCGGTTCGACGAGAGATACCTTCCGTACAAAAACGTGACGCAAGCGACAGCCATTTTCAACACCATGTGCCAGAAAGAGAACCAGCCGATTGATGACTTCATTGCTGAACTTCAGCATCGAGCAGCAATGTGCGACTTCGGTGACAAGCATGACCGCCTCCTAGGCGATAGGATTATTGTCGGCATCCGAGACGCAGCGCTTTGAGAAAGGCTGTTCCGCTAGAATGACTTGACACTGGAGAAAATCGTCACTACGTGCAGAGCGGCAGAAATCTCGAAGCAGCACGTATCCTCGCTAGCAACGACTTCGGATGGACAAGAAGCAACTGTGGACTACTTGAGCAGAAAAAGCAAGCAATTTCGACAACCTGACAAGCATCACCCGAGAGGGCAACCAGCGTATCATCGGAAGAACAGACAGCACACAGTAACAGTACCTCAGTGCACATGCGGCAGATGTGGAACCATACACCAGCCCCGACAGTGTCCCGCCTATGGCTCTACATGCCACGTGTGTGGGAAGTTCGGAGACTACGCAACTGTTTGCCGTCAGAAGCAATGAACAGTGCAGAAAAAAGTTCGCGTACTCGCCGACCAAGAGGACGACTCCGACCAGGAATTATTCTTGGGAAGCCTCACAGTGGACGCTGTGGAAAGTGCATCATCTGACTGGTTCGAAAGTGTGGAAGTGAACAGTCGCGTTGTTAACTTCAAATTGGACACGGGGTCGGATGTGAACATTCTCCCAGAGCAGCTAGTGTTGAAATGGAAGCCTTAGCCAACAGTAAAAGCTACAAAAGCCAAGGTCACTACGTATCTAGGTGAGCAACTCAACACTGAAAATGAATGTGAACTCTCTTCTGTGAAAAACAAGAAAAGCCTTGTAAAGTTCTTGCTGGTCAAAGGAAAGCTTAAGCCAATACTTGGAGCAGCTGCATGCACAGTTCTAAACTTGGTGCAGAGAGTTGTCCTCCAACTTCTCTGCAGCTTGAAGCAGTACTTCAAGAATTTTCTGATGTGTTCAAAGGCATTGGCAAGCTCCCAGGAGAGTATAGCATACACCTACAGCAGGACGCAAAGCCTACAGCTACTGCTCCTCGTTGTGTGCCATGTGCACTAGAAAACACAGTGAAAGCTGAACTTGAACGAATGGAAAAAACTGGCATAATCAAGCGTGTGACAGAACCGACAGACTGGGTGCATCCCATTGTTATTATTACCAAAAAAGATGGAAGTGTACGAATATGTCTAGACCCCAGGAACTTGAATGCAGCAGTGCAGCGACACCGCTATCGCATTCCAGTTGCAGAAGAACTGTTTGGATGACTCAGTGGGTGTACTGTGTTTTCAGTTCTGGATGCCAAGAGCGCATTTTGGCAGCTAGCACTTGACGAGAGCAGCTCGTACTTATGCACATTTGCCACTCCATGGGGACGCTATAGGTTCCTCCCGGTACCATTTGGCCTCAGCATAGCCCCTGAACTCTTTCAGCAAGCCATTGATAGTATCTTTGAATCTCAAGCTCTTGTAACGCCATACTTTGACGACATTTTGGTCGCATACAAAACACATGATGAACATGTTATTCACCTGTGTAAAGTACTCAGCATAGCACGAGCTAACAACCTCAAGCTGAATTATGACAAGCTCAAGCTGGGTTTACCAACAGTCACCTACCTAGGGCATCAGTTGACACAGCAAGGCGTCACTCCTGATCCTAGCAAAGTCAAGGCAATCAACTGCTATACCAGCACCAACCAGCAAAGCAGAGCTTCTTCGCTTCCTGGGCATGGCGACATACCTAATGAAGTTTGTCCCAAATTTCTCGACGAAGACACAGCCCCTTCGAGAACTTCTCAAATCTGATGTTGCATGGCACTGGACGCAAAAGATGACCAATGCATTCTATGAGATAAGAGCAAGCTGGCAACATCACCAGTCTTGCACTACTCTGACCCGGCACAGTCTACTGCCATTTCCACTGATGCAAGCTCCTATGGAATTGGCAGTGTCCTCCTTCATAACGGACACCCAGTAGCTTATGCATCTGCAGCACTCACATCAGCACAACAGCGCTATGCGTAAATTGAGAAGGAACTGTTAGCTGTAGCGTTTGCTGTGAACAGTTCCACTATTATATCTGTGGTCGCAGCATTGTCGTTGAGACTGACCACAAACCTCTTATTGGTCTTCCGTCCAATGACTTCCACAAGGTCTCACCCAGGCTACAATGCCTACTACTTCGACTTCGGCGCTAGTGTGAAGTTGGTGTATGTGCCAGGTAAACATTTGACTGTTGCAGACGCGCTGTCTCGTGCACCTGATCCAGCAGACAGTCAAGACGTCAGACTAAGAGTATCAGGTTCTAGCCTGTACATTGGTGCAAGCGTCAACCCCGAAGCTAGCAGAGATAAGAACCTGCACTGCTGCTGATAGCACACTCCAAAGTGTAGCCTCGTTCATCCAGAATGGCTGGGCCAACAAGATCTCAAAAGTTCCCACAGCAGTGAAGCCCTACTACTCAATCAGAAGTGAACTGTATGCAACTGATGGCCTTTTGTGCTATGGTGAACGACCTTTTGTGCCCCCGGCATGTCAAAAAAGTGCTCTCAAGGCTCCACTTGACCCACCGAGGCATCGTCTCACAGCTCACCAGAGGGTCTACTGCCAGGAATAAGCCAGGACATTGAGCAGATGATAACTAACTGCGAGGTCTGCCAGCGCCATCAGCGGGCTAACCAGCGAGAGCCTCTCCTTGACACAGAACTACCAACACCACCTTGGGAAAAAGTGGCAGTGAATTTTTTCACCAATGTGGCGTGACATATTTGCTTTTAGCGGACTACTATTCTAAGTACGTCGAGGCCAGGAAAATGCCTACAACATCAGCCTCATCTGTCATCACAGTGCTGAAGGATATCTATGCACGCTTTGGCATACTGTCAGAAATTGTGAGTGATCAAGGCCCTCTATTTGATTCAGCCAACTTCAGCAACTTCAACAAGGAATGGGACATCGTCCACAAGCCCACATCACCTCTTTTTCCTCGTTCAAATGGGCAAGTGGAAAGAATGGTGCCAACCATTAAAGCAATAAAGGCAAGGAACTCGCAGTGGTGCTAATGAACCACAGAGCAACTCCAATGAATGGCCTTCTTTCTCCAGTGGAGATGCTTATGGGAAGAAGGATAAGAACATTTATTCCAGTCCATCCCAGCACTTTGTTACCGCACCTATCCACATACGGTGCTCCAAAGAAAACTTCAGTCAAGGCAGCAGGCACAGCATAAGCATGCAGGCCAGCATGCTCGACAGCTGCCTCCGTTAACTAAGAATATGCCAGTGAGGTTTTGGCATGGAAAGAAATGGGACAAAGCAGTTGTAACACAGGTAGGCCAAGAGCCACGGAGGTACACTGTCACAGCAGCCGATGGTCAAGTGTACGTGTGGAACCGACACCACCTACGAGTGCGGCACCACCCAAGTGACCACCAGTCAACTTCTGAAGACTACTATCCTCTTCAGACAACTAGGGGAAATGAGCTGCATCATACCTCGCACCCAAGATCTCTGCCTGAGCATCCTCCAGACACCAGAACGGGGCCACCGCATCCACTCCCGAAAAAGACACGTTCGGGAAGGCCAGTGAGAATCCCTTCAAGATTTCTTGTGGGATCAAATTTCGTTTCTTTTTTCTTCTTTTATCAATTCTTGTGTGGTGGCGTGTTATGTAATCACTAGCGCCCCCTACACTTCTACTCTATTTACTCAATAAACGCCACTCCCAACATGGGCAGGCCATTACAAATTACGCTCAACATGGCGTCCGTTGTCTCTCGTTCCTATCGCGCCCAATCCTTATAATCGCCAGCCATCTATATGTAACAGTAAGAAGGTTAGTTCGGCATTGAAAACACACAAAAGTTGGAGCAGCAGCTCGTTATTCTTGATATATTGTTAACCCTAGTATTGTTATAAGGGGGTTGAATTGTACTAATTTTTCCTAGGTGCATTATACCTCATATTTGCGTGCTGTACACTCTGTGTGGATAAGTTCAGACACCCAGGTCAGCGAAGCTCTTCAGAAACAAAATTCATTCTCGTAGAAGCAAATGGGAGCTTGTGATGTAGTTATACACAGAACACTAAACTCGCAAGTCCTTACACTACATCAATGCTTTCTTTTTTTTCCTAGTTCTTTTTTTTTATGGAAAAAATGGGCAGCAGAATGACAGTGGGTATGCTCCAATGGACTGTAATGCTATTAGAATGATGCATGTAGACAGTGCAGTCGCAGTCTTAAAGTCATCGAAATTGGTTACAGTGCGTACGTATTGCTGTAAACACAGCTAGAACATGCCGTGAAACAACCTAGGATGTCAATAAAACCATGCTTCAGGTTAGCAAACAGCACGAGGTGCATTAACAGAGGCACACCAAAATTTTAATAAGTACACTGGACCTCCTGGGCCACGTTGAGGCTACTGCCATGGAGTCGTTGTGTGATAGAGACAGGGTATCGCAGTTACTCTTTGCAGAAGCATGGCCACATGTCGTGTTATATGTGATAGAGTCTCAGCAACCAGCATTGATGATCGGACGATGTTGGGTGTTTAAGTTTCCTAAGAGTTCTGTTAATACTGTGGCACCAGAGACACTGGGTACAGGTATGTGAAAATACCAAGGTACCAGTGGTGGAATGGAAGTCCCAGAAACACAGAGCATTTTCTGTAGGAGGGAGGAGTTTTATGGCATGCAATACATCAAACACCGCAGAGGCAGAGACAGTAAGGTTTTTTTATAGGTGTTGAATGCACAGCAGTGGTATGGTGGATCTGTTGAAATGACTTGACTGCAGTGCATTGGGCATAAATGGCAATGAAAGGATGGTAAGATGTGACAAAAGCTGTACAAAGAAAACAGGGCAGTGAAATTGGCCCTTGTGGCTGATGTTGGCCAACTGATGGAGTTACTAACTTGAGTTATGTGTTCAGATGACCATCACAAGGAATGTAGGAAATATGTATGAAATCCAAAAGGCTGCTTTTGCAATGCGCTTTTGTTTATAATTTACAGACAATGACCCATGTCATGAACAATGTCTCAAAGAGCCCAGCTTAACACGTGGTGTGCATTCAGCAAAAGCATATCTGAGGGCAAGCCGTTTGTCGTAAAGAAGCTTTGCCTGAATTCATCGTAGGGGCAGTCGAACTTGTAATAGGCAGCTCTCTCAGACCCTTATATACTACTGCAGCATTGGAAGCTTCTCTTTCATTCAGTCATGGTAACAGGGCATGAGCCTGCATTTTACAGTCCTTATGATTGAATGCTGCATGCAACACTATCAAGTTAGGAAGTGACAATGCTAACAGGTGCATGCCAACATGCTTTTAGGTGTCTATGGTACAGCGCCTAAATTAGTCACTCCACCTGCAGTAACTGCACAATGCCAGCTAGTGCTTTGGAATGCTTGCCTGCTAAGCCTTTTTGTGAAGATTTTCGCTAATCCACCACTTTCATAATCACACCATGACCATTACCTAGAGTGCAACACTCATTTAAGGGAAGCGATGGTCGAGCGCCGACGTGCATACAGGAAACAAATTGCAAACTTTCCCTGCTTAGTACTCCGATAAATACCAAACGGTTATTGCAAGGATCAGACGAGCCGTTGCTTAGATAGCGACTGACCAAACAAGTCGCAAGTTGTCGTGTAATTCATGCCTTGCTGCAGAAGTAATAAAATGACAGAGTAGCAAACCACTGCCATTTGTACTCAAGCCATTTACTGTCAACGACCAATAATTCGGACTCCGCAGTGATCGCAGAAAAGTCAGAATTATTGATCATCCGAAAAAACATATGCCATAAATAAAGACCATTTTGCTTGCATTTTAAGGACCCCGGGCTAGGAAGAAGTGGTCGTTGTGTTGCTGCACACATTTCCGCTCACGTGGCACCAAGTCCATGTGTATTTCTGGCCATTTACGATGATACAACGACAGCACATGCTCGAGCAGTGCCTCCTCTATACTTCCTATGCCCGGTAAAAGTGGAGGACAACAATAGATTGCTCCGTCGGTGCAAGTGCAGCGTCTTGTCGCCAGGTGCCACCACCTAAACAGGGTACCACAGTCGCCGTACGTCTGGCACCGCGCTCAAATAAAAGATTAATCCTTCAGTGTTGCGCTCAAACCTCAAATAGCGCCCGCATGCTGTGCACACAGTGCCACTGCACGGTTCATATCACGAGTGCTGAATGGCGGAATTATGTTACCAAATTGTTACTCAAAAGTCCTTAGCAATGTTTGAAAAATATCTGAATATGTTATAACTTACACCTACGCACTTGGAAATAATGTGCATACTATGCAACATTTACTTCCCATGCATCGCAACTCTATTATGTTCTGGAATATCAATAAACTTAATGCGATAAGAATGCACACGTTTAATAAAAAATTTTATTTGTAAGCACCAGTATATTCAGTAGGCCCTAAGCACTTACATCTTCACAGACTTCCTGGACAGGGGCTTCTTTGCAAAGTACTTGAAAGCATCATGCTTGTCGCTAACGTTGAAGGCATAGTTCACCAGCAGCGGCCGCAAAAACCGAACAGATATGAGTTCCATCAGCTTAACTCTGTGAATGCCATCACTCTCTCTGCACTTGAGCAGGTTTGAAGCACAGATAGCTGGCACAGCATGCTTCACCAGGGTTGATAATTGCTTTTGCAGGGTGGGGTTGTCCTTCAGGGCACGGTCAGCAAATGCCCTTAGCACGTCAAGGGTAAACAGCAACTGGTCAGATGGGTAAAGGAGCCCTCCTCGGTCCTGGCTGCGAGTGAACTGCAAAATGGGTTGTTTGCTTGATGGCTTCGTGCAGACTGAAGTGCAACTTTCACAGAGCATGTGCTCATTTATTACACGTGCGACATATCCCCCAATGTAAACAGTTGCCGAAATTTCAAGTGTAGGCAAGTGCTGAGGCAAGACTGTCGTGTTGAGCCGTTGCAAAACACATGCAGCTCTCTGTAGCTGAGGAAGCTGCTGTGCTGGCGAAGGAGAAGCTTGAGTGTGCAGTGTACCTATCGACACTTGTGCACATTCACTGTGAGCAACATTTGAGGTGGCGTTGGATGCTGCAATTCCAGTTTTCAGAACTTTCTCAAGGCCTGACAAAACAGAACGAACATTCAACACGTCATTGCAGCCAGAGGACATTCGCAATGTGCCAAACAGCGACTCGATCGGGTCACTATTAAACTTGCGAGTGAGAACAAACGAGAAGTTCTCCTCCATGAGCAGGTACTTGATGCAGGCAACCGTGGAATATGTGGTCAAGAGCAATGCTTCATGCGTTTCCTATGTCAAAAATTCCCTTTGATCTCCACAGCTTCTTTTCAGTTCATCCAAGTACATGGGCAGTGTTACCTCAAGCCACTCCAGTCTGGCATCTTCGGTATCGTTGAAATGTTGAGTGTCAGGCCATTTCTTGTGAACGTGCTGGGCTGTATAGCTGGTGTCATGCAGCACAAACCAGCGATAGATGTTCTGCATGAAAATGATGGTCTGACCTGCATCCTGCGAACGATACACTCAACGTGTGCCCAGCTTGATCCCTGAGATGCTCCAGGGCCGCAGTAACATCAGGCGAGAGGACCTGAATTGCCCTTGTGACATTCATTTTTTCTATGTTGTTCGGATACACATGTTTTCGGCTGAGGTAGCGGACAGGCTTTACAACCAGGTCTTTCTGTAGTTCGTAGAGCTTCTTGATGTAGCTGGATGAGACCTCTCCTTTCGGGCCAAAGTCATGTGCCAAAAACTGCGAGCGCACATTTTTTAAAACATGGCACGGATCGAAACTTAAAAAGAGGAGCCTGTTGCAGTCGCAGAGATGTTCTATTCTGTAAGTAAGAAGACCGCCTCCCAGAAGTGTCATGGCATTTACATTCACTTTGTGGTTATCACTCACTAAACGAACTACCCTGAAACCACAGGCCTCTACTTTCTCAAGCACAAAAATCAACAACTTGTGTAGCTGTGGGCCTGTTAACCCCTTGGTAAAAGAGTAAGCCACTGGAATGCGATACGATGTCGAGAGTCCAGTAATTAGGAAGCAGAGAAGAGAGTTCGCTAAGGTAAGGTCACCGCCCTCTTGTTCCAAAGAGATGTCTGCATGCCCCACAAAGCAGTCCTGCTGTTTGTTATACTGCAGCTTTTCTCTGATCCTCATTTCGTCGACAATGAGTGAGCACACTCTTCAGTGTGGTACACTCAAGCTCTTAGCTTCTACTCTAAGGCGAGCGTCGGCGAGTTTGCTGAAGCCTGTTTCGCCACTTGTGGCTCCTAAATAGTTGCACAAAGTCTTCCTGCAAGGAAGCTTCAAAAGCATTTCTCAGCGAATATGTTCATATGCTTTTGTAGACAAATGTCTTAAAACCACACGATTGGTAGTCTCCTCAGACCAGCTTGGCCTTTTCTTCCTGAAGTTCTTGATCTGATCAATTAAGAACAGAGCTGCAGGTTCTTTTTCTTCTGCCCTTTTCTTGATGTAAGAAACATCCGCGACTAGGGCGTCATCGTGTAGCTTTTTCAGTTCCATTTTGTACTTGTCGACGGTCTGTTTCAGCCGAAGCAGCTCGCTCCTCAAGCCCTTTTCCTTTCTTGTCCACTTGGCCTTTTCAGTAACGAGCACTCTTGAAGTTGACGTGCTGTTTACCTGGACGCCTCGATCATGCGAGTTGGTCACTGTTGATGTGTCCATGGAGCAGCACTGGGACATCTCCTCCACTGGTTCTGCTGGCAGCAATTGCTGCGTCGCTGTGCCGCACGCAGAATCATTTTGCGCCATCGCATTACTGACTCTTTTTTCGATGCTTGCAGTATTTCGCGCCGGCGTTGATTTCGGCTGGAGATGAGGCGGGTACTCTTCAAAAACTGACGGCACAGCTCCTTTCTTCAGACGTCGCCGCTTGCCTTTAATAAAGTCCTCGTGATTGAAGTGTCGACTGCACACTTTAGTGTAGCATGAGGTGGTATTCGGTGACCACTTGTCTCGTCGTATTGCCGCAAGCCATCGTGCACGTGGATCATCGTCAGCGGGTATTTCATGAAAGGAAACACCTGCGGGTTTTTTTTTTCGTCCTATTTACACAATGGCACACAACAGTAGGCCATCGTGAGGCACGCTACGCACGGCTATCCCGCAAAGCGAAGTCGAACAAAACACGGCCAGTGACTATGCCTCACGACAACACACGCACGGACTGATGGAATGGCGGCACCGGCAGCCACATGGCAGCCTCGAGGCCGTCAACGACGTCCGCATTTCACCTTGTGATTGGCAGCAGTTCAGGCCCTTATGTTGCGAAGTCGAGCTCATTAGCAGTCAGCAAGCGTAAATCAAGTGTGACGGAAGGAGTTGCTGATTACGTCTGCTTGCACTGTTTTCAAGGCATCGGCGGGTGTGCCACATTGTCAGTGCCGTGTACTTGCCTCGTTTTCGTTGGCATGCTTGTCGGCGCGGACTACGAGGCCATCGTTCGTACCACTAGACGTGACGTGTCACTTAACGTCACTAGAAGGATGTCTTAGAATGCAAAATAAGTAAATAAGCACTGAACGGAATGTGAAAGCGCTATCAAATGATCGTGGACCTGACATGATCAGCCATCCTCAGAATTGAGAACCATGCGCGAGGTGCTGGAACAGGATGTGGTGATTGCAATAATGGTGCGACTTCCCTCAAAAATTGGTGCGTCCCAACCAAAACTAAGCCTCAGAGATTTTTGTATACAATCTCTGAGGCCATACTTTTTCTTGTCGGGGCACCGGAGGATATAATGGTCATGCAGAACTCGGAGGTTTAGTCACACTTAGGACTCCTATTATCATGAATGGCAACACGATCACCACTTGTGGATAGAGTTTTCATATTCCCAGGTAGTGGGTTGGGGAGGGAGAGGGGTGTGGCAAGCTATTGCTGCCCACTTCCTCATGTGTACTTATGTGCACATAGTCAAATCTCATGGTGTCCCACATACTGGTATACTTGGAACGTGTTTTATTTTTATGGGCAAAGTTGGCATAAGGTGGCAAAAGTATAAACTGCCAAATTTGCAAACCCTGGCTCACTGCAGGACTGTTGGGTGGTTGAGCTCTGTGCCATCGGATCACACATCAAGTAGATGCTAGCTGCCTTCGACCAATTTAGTTATTGAGCCTGCAAACAAGGTGGTAGCCAGGAGTGCATACGTGCATCGATGCTGCTGTAGATGCACTACAGCAGATGAGGGTGTGGGCACTGGGACTGGCAGGAATATGCATTGCTTTCACTGCTGTGAATCCAAAGCATGTAAAAAGAATGTGAAGTATTTCGAGAAACGCCGTGTGCTTTCCTTCACCAGTGGTGCATCTTGTAACATTTGCAGTTATGAGAAAGCAGTATGTAAAAAGCAAATGCAGCTGCAGTTGAAAGCCAGAAGATGATGGGGAGATAGAGCAATGTGTTGACACTACAACGACAACTCATATAAGGTCTTTGTTGCACATGACAAGGCATATTTCTGAGCTTCCAAGAATAGACTAGGCTATTGGCCCAGCACATGTGTAAAATTCGTGTGGACTATGCAGAGTGAATGGGGACATGTGAAACTATGCATGTTTGAACTTGTGTGACCATAGGCATACTAATATTAAGTTTCCTCTTGAAAGGTTATCAGCACTAGCAGCTGGTAGAGGTTGCATGAAAAGTTGGAACTAGTGATTAAGAAGCTACTCATAGCAACCTCCCTTAGCATCTACTAGCTTTTGATGTAGTGACCTGCATGTCACTACATCAAAATGCCTCATAAGTGGTGCTGTTTGCCTCCACCATCATTTCCTCATTTAGCCGGACACCCATCAGATTGACTCATTAACTTTGTAACTGAAAAAATGTAGCAGCAAATGACAAACCTTTAACGCACTTTTCTACCAAAGTGGTCCATTTGTGACTGTGACCAACCCAATCATGCATTTGGCGTGAGGTACCAATGTTACCGAGCCTTTTAGCTCACGAGACCTTGCATTCACATGGGAAAAAAAGCTATATTCATCATCTATCTCCAAGCGACTACAGCAAAGCCGTTGCTTGACAACCAAATGGACTTCTCTTTGCAATCATTTGCATTGCATTCATGCAGCTGCTCTGAAGAATTAATCTTGGATGTTTTCAAGGGTTTGCATTCACACAACACATGCATAATAATTAAAAGATAGTCACCGGACCTACAAGGCACTACCTGTTAGTGGCATGAATATCGAACAGGAAAGTGATTCTGTTTAAGCATGAAGCCTATCCTTTCCTTTTTTTCTTCTCGGTGTAAAGAGAAAGGAAAGAAATTCCATAATGGCTTTGCAGTTTAATATAATGGAGTATTGCTGCATGGTGTATTGCTATAAAGGAAGCATTGGAATTTGCCTTAATGTTAACCATAAGCAGTGCATTCTTATTCAGTATAGTCCTAGAACACCGCCAGGACTGCTCTGCAGTTCCTGCCTCGATCCCCCTCCACTGCTTGTACGATATCCTGGCAGTGCTGAGGTCTCTTGTCTTCTGGTATTATTTTCATTTTTGCATTAGTGATTCCATTATGTTACATATATGCATGGTATATCGAAACTTACCTGACCACATCTACCATTGCATGAAACTGGAGCCTCCTAAAAACCAAGACTAGCTAGGTACTGGGCCACCAATGACACAAGAGCATCGCATGAAGTGAATGGAACAGGAGTTCTCTGAAACTCCCCCTCATTTTTTAAATGCATGAATAGGACATCTTAGCTTCACTGAATTCACTTAAAACAATGCTTTACAAGCAGTGCCTAATAAAACAAGCCCACTATTCCTCAAAACTGTAGATAGAGTAAAATCTCATTAATTTGACTTCTTAATTGGGAAAATTTGATAATTTGTACTTTCTGGTCCCGTCAAGCACATGCATTGTTTAATGCCATAAAATTCTCGTTAACTTGGCAGTGTTTGGCCACACTCCGGTTAATTTTGACAATCCTCGGAGCGTGACGAGTGCGAAGCACCGCAAATGTGCGACATGAAAACTTGAGGCGGTATCAGTGGCCAGCCAAAACAAGACGGCACAGGCACAGCCCAAATCGTCATCAGTGAAATCATGCACGAACCATAGAGTTATCTACAAAAAATACTGGAGGGAACTCTGGTGCTGCGATAGTTCAGCTGCCATAGGAATGATGGGTAGTACACAGATTCGTCTAGTCTTCATGCTTGAAGTTTCAAGCCATGCTGGTGTATTTGTTCATTGCTCTTTGTGGCTTCAGTGACATGAGTCACACCACTACGGTTTCTCATTACATACAGAATAGAGCAGCTGAAGTGTGCAGTTGTAGAGAGCACCAGCCTGTTAGTTCTTTAACCTCCTTTGACACAACACAGAGCCATTGGTCTTGAGTTTGTGTTCAGCCACAGAAATTATTTGCCGTGTTGTTTGGCTTAACTGCAGAAATATTCCAGCAACGTTGCGTGAACCTTAAGGACGCTGCTTTTCTGCTTTTGTTTCTTTTTGTTTTGTGTCAAATGTGACAGGAACTGTAAATGTGCTGGTCTCGAGGCTCGCATTTGACAGATCAAAGCGTCCACTATACAGCCAGATAACGGTTGAACACTCATGAACATTTAAACAAACTAACTTTAATTAACAGGAAATATGTTACATTTTATCCAAACATTCACAAGCACTCAGTCCCCTTAAAAAAGCGGTGCTGTTGCTCGGGCTGGTGGGGTGAGTCTGCCCGGAACCTTGCATTCCTTCCTTCGCCGAGAGTGCTTTCTCCCTCTCCATGGGTCGTCAAAGGCGCTTGTGTGCGCTACCTCAAGGTTGCAGGTGTCGCCCATTTAGAGTGGGGAACAAAAGCACGGGGGTTTCAAGATAAGGAAAGACCCCCCATCGGGCCAAGCACGAAGGAACCATCAGCGGCACTCGAAAGACGCGCATGGCGCATGGCCACTCTGTTTGATGTGACAGAACACTCCCCAGTCTGGTGTCTGCGGTTGTTAGATGCCACTGTTAGTTAAAGGTGAAAACAAGGGCACCACTTCTGAAAGCGTTTGGCAGAATCTCTTGATTGCACCATTCCTTGCAACCTTCACCTCTACCTTGCATACCATCTGCACTGGGTAGATTTTGGATGGCAACCCTGATGGGCCAATTGTTGCGAGGTGCCTCCTGATCCCTTAGGAGTATGACTTCTTCTTTCATGTCACTTTTTGGTACTTGCCATTTTCGGCTGTTGTTGCAAAATGACAAGGTACGTTGCACGCCAGCATTTCCAAAATTGGTTGGCCAGTTCTGAACTCGACGCCAGTGTCGTTTGTAGAGATTGGTCGTGTCTATTTCTCCATTTGTGTATGCGCATCGGTTCTTCTGTGTCGGTAGTGTCGCTGGAGTAAGGATGGTGGATCTTCGGGGTCCGAAGAAACCGGAGTTATAGGCCTGGCATTCATGATGGCCATAACTTCTGCTAAGAAGGCAGCCAGAATGTCATGAGTAAGCCGTTGATGGCATGACTGCATAAGCATTGAGTCAAGAATGTGGCGTGCCATGCCGATCATCCTCTCCCATGCGCCGCCCATGTGGGATGCATGCGGTGAATACTATCCACTTACAGCCAGTGTTTCCTAGGAACTTGCCAATTTGTGAGCTTTTGAAGCAATCAGCGCAGCGGTGGCAGTGGAGGTAGAGCATCCGCCTCGCGTGCAAAAGGACCATGGTTCGAATCCCGGTTCCGGGCAATTCTCCTCTGGATTAAAAAAAAATCCGCATGTTGATCGAATTGCATAATGAGGCTTGGGGTGTGGCTGGATCCCGGCGACCATTGCCGGTAAGGCACTCCCTCACCAGAGCAGGATTGGCCACCCTGGTGCAGTAACGGCCGCAACCTCCCATGAATACGCCAATTAACCTTCGGCCCTCATTCCCCGGCGGCTGCGAAGCAATTGACCACGGCGGCGGTCAGACCTGTGACGCAGCAGAGGGTGCTAAGGATCTCTGGATCCGGACAGGCCGCCACTGGAATATGACCCTGGCAACGTTTAACGCAAGAACTTTATCTAGTGAGGGAAGTCTAGAGGTACTGTTTGAGGAATTAGCGGGTATTAAATGGGACGTTACAGGGCTCAGTGAGGTTAAGAGGATGGTGGAAGCCTTTGCAGTGCTGAAAAATGGGCACGTCCTATGTTATCGTGGCCTAGAAGACAAAAGAGAACTAGGAGTGGGATTTCTGGTCAACAAGACCATTGCTGGCAACATAGTGGAATACTATAGCATTATCGAGAGGGTAGCAGGTCTTGTAATTAAGCTTAATAAGAGGTACAAATTGAAGGTGGTACAGGGCTATGCACCTACATCCAGCCATGACGACCAGCTAGTTGAATGCTTCTATGAAGATGTGGAATCGGCAATGGCTAAAGTAAAGACGCAGTACAGTGATGGGAGACTTCAATGCTATGGTAGGCAAGAGGCAGGCTGGAGACAAGGCAGTCGGGAACTATAGCGTGGGTTCTAGGAATGACAGAGGGGACTTATTCGTAGAGTTCGCAGAGTGGAATGATCTGTGCATCATGAATACGTTCTTCCGTAAACGGGAGAATCGGAAGTGGACGTGGAGAAGCTCGAATGGCGAGCATAAAAATGAAATAGACTTCATCCTCTGCGAGGACCCTGGCGCCGTGCAGGATGTGGAAGTGCTGGGCAGAGTTAGGTGCAATGACCACAGGATGGTCAGATCTCGAATTGGGCTAGACTTGAGGAGGGACCGTGATAAGCTAGTACGAAAGATGCGGATCAATGAGCTAACTGTAAGACAGAAAGTAGAAGAATTCAAGATAGCACTGCAGAATGTTATGAAATGGGGGGCCTAGTGGAAGACACGGGGTCCGCTGATATCTAACCGCTGCCACCACTGTTGCGAAGGACGGATGGGGTACAGGGACTTTGGTAGCCCCACCGCTTCCAAGAGACGTGTGAGTGAGGAGCCAGGAGGGACGACAGGTCGAAGACGACTGAGAAAAGACTTTATACAATAAAGTACATAACCCACGGCCGTGTCTCCGTGAAGAGCTCTTGACACGGCCGGGTCCACGTGAGCAGCCCCCGGTGCACCCAGATGCACCCGCTTTTCTACACTCCTTGGGTCGCTTCCTCCTCGCGCTTTCCCACGAAGCGGCTTGAGTGCGGTGCCGGTCCGTGCCTGCAGTCATGCCGGGGGGTCCTCCCAACGTCCCTTGTTCTTTGTTCTCGTCGACCGGCGACCGGCGAGGTGGCTTTCGAAAGACGTCAACTGATGACGCACGAACGCCTTCTGGGAATGCACGCTGTGGGGTCGGTCGCTGGTGGAACTGCACGGCACGTGCTGGCAGGGGAATTTGAGGCACAACAGTACCCCCGCCACCAAACAATGCATCAGGAGGACGAGCGGCTCAATGTGGCTCGTCTGAAGTGATGCGACGTACGGGCCAACAGGCTGATCCATGGACCGGTGGGGAAGCTCTCAGGTGCACAGGTTCCTCTCCTGGCATTCCACTCGAACACACAGCTCACAGGGGTTCACAGATCCTGGAGTAGAGACAGACTCGACAAGACAGCCATTGTCGAACCACGCCCAGCGCTGCAAGTGCCCTCTGCACACCCCTCGAACTGCCAGACCACCATAAGTCAAAACCAACTTAGAACTAAAATCATCGCTCTTAAGTGAAACGCAACGAAGTGCAATATCTCATGGCAGCAAGTCAAAATTCAGACTGCAATTTCAGGCATTGTCACTCACAACAGCGTCCACAGAATACAATAATTGCCATCATAACAAAGGTAACTCTACCGTAGCCGCGTAGGCAGGTAAGGCAAACAATCGAAGAGGCGAAAAGAAACTCAAAGGCTCCAGTTTAAGCTCGTGTTCCGCTATCGATTCAGCAAAACTCTCTGGTAGAATCACTTCACTCGCGATTCTCAAAAATCAAATGGACGGTCCAAGAAAGCTTTGGACATCCTTAGAGAACAACAGTGTCTACCCCAGGACCATAAGTGCGCGTTCACCACTAATGCTAAACAAACGTTTCCAGAAACAGAGAGAAAAGTGGCGATGTCCTCACCTGTCCTGAAAACTCGAAGCTTACGTCGCTCTTGGCACCATTTAAACTAAGTTCGGTGTAGCTCTTCCTCTCTCAGGTAGTACTCTATCCATTTCATGTTTTATGAAAACTCTGGCAGCCCTTCCTTACGCCTGCGCAGCTCAATGTTTCACACGCGCCTTTCGCTCATCGCTCTCTAGACGCATTCAGCAAAGGGAATAATAAAACTCAAAACAAAACAATTCTACCACAAGTAAGAATAATGATGAAATAAACTCACGTGTATGACATAAAAAGGAATAAACTAAATTCGACACTTGCGCTCGCACTTCGCTTACACAACAAATTAAAACGTGTGCTTAAACAGAGGCTTTTAACGTTCAGCCTACATCTCTGCGAAATAACAGTCTGCCACATCAGCATTCTCAAGCTCTAATAGAGCGCTAGCATTTACAGTGCAAAAGTCAAGAACAAATAAAAATGGAAACTGAAAACATGAAAACTGACATCCTAAAAATATCGCGGTATTTTCAAGTCGAAAGCACACACTCATACATTAGCAGACAAAATCAGCTAAATATATAAATAGAAAAATTCTCTCGTCAGTTGTCGTTATCCTCCAGTTATAGCCAAGGTTGCACAGATGCACCCTTTCAGACGAACTCTCGGGAGTCGCGAGTTCCACGGTTTCGGCGATACGCGATCTCGACAGATGGACAAAAAACCTAATTGCTTGTCCGAACAGGCAGCCATGACCACTGACTTGCGACCTGAATGGCCTCCACTGCGACAGTAAACTGCCCCCGCACTGCCCCCGATGCCTATTGTCCCATTCCTCCCCGAGAAGCTACCCTTTAGACACGGAGGGGGACGGCCTTTGTTAGGGCTTAGTCGTACTGCTCGTGCGCGGCGCTGCGGCGCGTTCCTGCACTTGCGGTGTAGTGACAAAGAAAAAACCGGGCGCAGTCTTCCTAGTTTGAATTGCCTTGAAATTCTGTACCTCACAACGTGCGTCACGTGTATTTCTGACCTTAGAAACAGCCTGTGCTTAGGACTTTTCCTGGAAGATCTGTTCTGGATCTTACGCCTAAATCTGGGCTTAGTGCCTCGGCTGACGATGTCATGACGCTTAGCTGCTTTCTCTCGCTTGACGGTACTCGTCTTTTTCGGACCCCCTTTTCGATGATTTCTACGGAATCGCTTGCCCTCGTAGCGCCTCGCGATGTTCGGGGTCTCAACACCTGTACACGCTTGTACTTGCCCCTTTATTTGCTTAGGCAAATCCCCATACAGCTGCGCTGGCATTTCACGGTCACATCGTGCTTCTGTTAGAATGACAGATTCGGCGCTGTCTAAGCTATCCAGCTGGCCCACTGATTTAACTTCGCTTAGTGAGACTCCGTCATAATGGGGCATTGACCCTTCTCGCTGGCCTTCGCTGTCGGCCTCTGAAAATACAGTAAAAGTACTGTTCTCATTCTGTGCATACTCCCCAGATACTGCACCGTGACCAACAGTCACCAAGCTATCCGCTTCCAAATCGGTGGTACTGTCGATAAGTTTGACCGTTTCATTACTGTCTCGACCTTTGCAGTCGGCCGGACTCCCTTCTACATGACCTTCAATGTCGGTCTCTAAATCGCATGCATAAAACGTGATGCATTGTTCATTTTGTGCCTCAACACACAGGGCGCTGGCCATCTTAACATTGGCTTTACTGTCGATAATTTCGACCTTTCCATTTGCGTCACTGCCTTCGAAGTCGACCTCTAATCTAGATGCAGAAGTACTGCTCTGTTCATTCTGTGTGTACTCAACAGGTACCACACCCTCATTTATCACAGCGCTAGCCATGTCCAAAGTGGCTTCACTGTCGATAAACTCGACCTTTCCATTACCGTCTCGGCTTCCGAAGTCAGCCGGACTTACAGCACACAAGTGGCTGGACTCCTCTACATGGCCTTCGAAGTCGGCCTCTAAATCACATGCAGAAAACTTGCTGCATTCATTTTGCGCCTCAACACACAGGGCGCTAGCCATCTCAACACTGGCTTTACTGTCGATAATTTCGACCTTTCCAGTTGCGTCACGGCCTTCGAAGTCGGCCGGACTTACAGGCTCAATATGTCTGGACTCAACATGGCCTTCGCAGTCGGCCTCTAAATCAGCTGCAGAAAGATTACTGCACTCTTTGCTCTTGGCAAGCTCGTCTTTGTCTGCATTGTCGTGGCTTTCAAAGTCGGCCGGCCTTACACCACGAAGCAAATGGCTGAACAGAGCGTCTTTAGCCTTACGAAAGTCACAAGCTTTCTCCGGGGCTAAGTGCAGTAAAACACTTGCGATACTGCACGGTAGCAACGTGACAAGCTTATCTAGCCAAAGGTTTCTAGAAATACTAAAATTTCCACAGGTATGCTCAAAATTAGCGAGAAAAGTTGCGACGTTCTCACCTCTCTCGAGGACATGCAGATATTTTCTTGCCCTTATCCACTTGATTTCTTGCTCCAGCTCTTCCATTTTACGCTCATGTTCACGCTCTAACCTCTCGTTTTTTTCTCTGAGCTCACGAGCAGCGGCTTCTCTATCCTCAATTGCCTCAAGAGCTTCATCGGCCTCTTCCACCGTCACCTCTTCTACCCGCATCAACTCCAGAAGAGCTTGCCTTGTTTTTGCGGGGCCGGTGGAAATGCCCAATTCCTCGCAAATTCGGAGGAGATCCTGCACTCCGAACCTGTCCATACTGACAATGCACTCTGCCTCGTTCACCCTCTCCAAATAGCTAAGCAGTCAAACGATCTGTGGTTGACTGAACAAAGTTAAAATTCAGAGACAAAACGTCAGAACCTACTACTAACAACAACGTTAGCTAGCTAGGTCTGGCAATACGAGCGGAAAACTTCGGGCACTCACCACACCAGGGTAGTTGATGCTGTTTGATCCCGCCAAGCTGCCAACCAATGTTATGAAATGGGGGGCCTAGCGGAAGACACGGGGTCCGTTGGCATCTAACCGCTGCCACCACTGTTGCGAAGGACGGATGGGGTACAGGGACTTTGGTAGCCCCACCGCTTCCAAGAGACGTGTGAGTGAGGAGCCAGGAGGGACGACAGGTCGAAGAGGCACTGAGAAAAGACTTTATACAATAATGTACATAACCCACGGCCGTGTCTCCGTGAAGAGCTCTTGACACGGCCGGGTCCACGTGAGCAGCCCCCGGTGCACCCAGATGCACCCGCTTTTCTTCACTCCTTGGGTCGCTTCCTCCTCGCTCTTTCCCACGAAGCGGCTTGAGTGCGGTGCCGGTCCGTGCCTGCAGTCATGCCGGGGGGTCCTCCCAACGTCCCTTGTTCTTTGTTCTCGCCGACCGGCGACCAGGCGAGGTGGCACGAACGCCTTCCGGGAATGCACGCTGTGGGGTCGGTCGCTGGTGGAACTGCACGTGCTGGCAGGGGAATTTGAGGCACAACAAGAACAGATATTCAGCTCTAACAGACCAAGCAGACAATTGCGTTCAGGAAGTCAGTGATAATTTCACACGGATTGTCACAGAGTGTGCAATAGAAGTAGGGGTAAGATTCGGTAGAGAGATTACTAGCAAAATTTCCCAGGAGACTAAAGATTTGATTAGAAAATGGCAAGGCATGATAGTATCAAATGCAACTGACAGAATAGAACTAGTGGAGCTTTCCAAGTTAATCAATAAGCGTAAGTCAGCTGACATACGAAAGTATAATATTGGGCGGATTGAGCATGCTCTAAAGAATGGAAGGAGCCTGAAAATGGCGAAGAGACATCTAGGCATATGCAAAAATCAGATGTATGCATTACGAGAGAGGCAAGGCAATGTGATCACGAATAGCGATGAGACAGTGATAATAGCCGAGGAGTTTTACAGAGATCTCTACAATAGTCGCGATAACCAGAATAGTGAACGGGGAAGCAGTTTAGAAGAGGCCGACATTCCACCAGTACTGACAGAGGAAGTAATGAAAGCTTTGAAAGATATGCAAGCGGGAAAGGCGCCCGGTGAGGATCAGATAACAGCAGATCTGTTAAAGGATGGTGGGCAGATTATACTGGAAAAACTGGCAAGCCTGTATATGCAATGCCTAATGACTGCGAGCATACCGGAATCTTGGAAGAATGCGAACATCATCTTAATCCATAAGAAAGGCGAAAAAAAGGACTTGAAAAATTACAGGTCGATTAGCTTACTGTCAGTCGTCTATAAGGTATTCACCAAGGTAATTGCTAACAGAATTTGTGCCACCCGAGATTTCAGTCAACCTAAGGAACAGCAGGGTTTTGTAAAGGCTACTCAACAGTAGACCATATTCACACTATCAATCAGGTGATAGAGAAATGCGCGGAGTATAATCAACCCCTATATATAGCCTTCATAGATTATGAGAAAGCATTTGGCTCGGTCGATGCCTCAGCAGTCATTGCGGAATCAGGGCGGAGACGAACACTACGTAAGGCTACTGGAAGACATCTACAACGGCTCCACAGCCACCACAGTCCTCCATAAGGAGAGCAGAAAAATACCTATAAGGAAGGGCGTAAGACAAGGGGACACAATCTCTCCAATGTTATTCACAGCATGTTTACAAGAAATGTTTAGAACACTGGATTGAGAACTGGTGGGTGTAAGGGTTAATGGGGAATACCTCTGTAACCTTCGGTTTGCTGATGACATTGCCTTGCTAAGTAACTCGGGAGATGAATTACAAAGCATGATTACTGACCTAAACAGGCAAAGTAGAACAGTGGGCCTGAAAATTAATATGCAGAAAACTAAGTAATGTTCAATAGCCTTGGGCGAGCACAGCGATTTGAGATAGCTGGCGAGGCATTGGAAGTAGTAAGTGAATATGTCTACTTAGGCTAGGTGGTGACCCCTGATCCGAATCATGAGGATGAGGTAATTAGGAGGATTAGAATGGGGTGGAGTGCATTCGGCAAGCATTGTCAGATAATGAATGGTAGCTTACCATTTTCTCTGAAGAGGAAAGTGTATAATAGCTGCATCTTACCGGTACACACCTACGGGGCAGAAACTTGGAGGCTAACTAAGAGGGTTAAGCTTAAATTGAGGACGACACAGCGAGCTATGGAATGGAAAATGGTAGGTGTAACCTTAAGGGAGAAGAAGAGAGCAGAGTGTCAGCCGCAGTAGGGTCAGCCGCGATAAGTGTGAGTGCAAAGTGCAACAGTCAGCACGGTGATTTGCCAGTGAGAAGAGAATGTGCCAGCAATTTCAAGCGACATGGCCAGGCGAGTACCGCATGGAAGCTGCCGCAATGGGTGGCTGCTGTTCTCGATCACATGCACTTTACGACTTCTCTGGTGCACGAGATCTAGCAGCTGGAGTGTTAGTAAACCACTTTATAAGGGGCACTGCAATGAGAGAGATGGTCCACCCACATGGTTGGCTGCCTTCCATTTAGTTTGATCCCTTTTGTAAGAAACACGCTCCAGAGAACAATTGGTTATAACGGAAAAAGTGTCCTTGAAATTTGGTCAAAAGTCTTCCTCGGAAGAGTTGTTAGCTCTAAATGCGCTGCTGTTGGCTGCTAACCACAGTTAAATGTGGAGACTAAAGGAGGTGATAACCAAGTAATGTGAGAAATTTGTGGAGGAGAAAACATAACTGTATTATGAGTGACACTCTCTACCAAGCAGATTATATAAAGGAAAATGGTATATCCATCATCAGCTTGTCTATGCCCACTGCAGGGCAAAGACCTCTCCCACAGATCTCCAATTATCCCTGTCCTGTGTTAACTGTGCCCAATTTATCCCCGCAAACTTCCTGATCTCATCTGCCCACCTAACCTTCTGCCGCCCCCTGCCAAGCTTGCCTTCTCTAGGAATCCACTCTGTTACCCTTAATGACCAACGGTTGTCTTGTCTTCGCATTACATGGCCCGCCCACGCCCATTTCTTCTTACATTCTATTAATATGTCCCTAACACATGGCTGTTCCATAACCCACTCCGTTACAGTTTAAAAAATCTGTAGCCTCTTTTAGTGGTCAGATGCATAGTGTGCTCATATTGCAATAAGAACCAACTACTGTGATTTTTCGAGGTAATAGATCTTAATAAAGCTTACTTGATATGTTCCTTGGCACACTTCGTCATTTGTGCAAGGTTACAGGCTCCAGAGATGCGTAGATTGCTTGCAATTAAACTTTTACGGGCTACCTCAAACCACCCACCTGATTTCCTACAATTATTGGCCACACTGTGTGCTGCCGTCATCATGGGCAAAGCAACGAAAGTGCACCGCTACCATACCGTGGCCTTCAAGGTCGGCACGCTCCATCAAACTTCACGACATTACCACCAGGGGAAGGGCAATGTGCTGTTGCACCATGCAGGAGGCAGGTTGACCGATTTGACATCACTGCTCGACTAAATTTTCGTTTTTGTGCATTTTTACGATTTAAAAATCATTTTTGTGTTTGCTGTGCATTTCTACCATCAGGAGCATGACAGAATTGCCTCAGGGACATACCATTGCCTTTACCTTGACATGCTAAAAGAAAAATCGCCAGTCTGCCTTTAATGCAATACAGCAAAATGGTTGTGCAAGAACTAGACAAAGACAAAGTGATGACAAAGTGATGAGCCTTGTGCAGTAACCAGAGTGGCGCTGCTAGGGCATTTTACGAGCCTGGTGGCGCACATGTCACCGCCCCGTTACAAAGGGGAAGCTCATAGCATCCATCCATCCATCCAAAAGACAAAAACTAGTTTTTTTCTTTTTCTCAAGCCGGCGCGGCTTGGCGGGCTAGGCCAGCTGTAGCTAGGGGCGGGATCAGGTTTGAAGTGAGGGGAGGACACGCCGGGTCGAGGGATGCAGACCCACGTTGCGCACGCTCACACCCACGTACACATGCGCTTGCTCTCTCCTCGCTGTCACCATGCCTTGAAACACGCCAAGCACGATGCCGCCGCTTCGCTTTTCGTCGTGGCAGAGAACGCGCTTCCGGTTGCTGCTCGCGCAAAAATGACAAAATTTGGGGCAAAATCCGTAGCTTGCTGGCGGACAAAATTTGTTATTTTAAGGGGGTCTCCCACTGCCACTTCGTTACATAGAGGTCTCAAATACATGTGCTTCCATGGAGTAACAGCAGGGACTAGAAAAACTTCGTGATATCCAGGAATTCGTTATAAGCACGTTTGACTGTTTTCGTTCGAATAGTAAAGTTAAGTGCGAATCGAATAAAATTATTCGAAATTTCAAATATTCGCACACCTGCAATCTTTACCTGTAGAAAATACTTTTCACACCCTTACGGTCACTGTAGAATAAATTAGTGCACTTTCCGAGACTGGCCAATCTGAGTGAACGAAATCGAATCTACAGTGCCGCATGTTGGAGAAAAAAAACAATTTTTGACTCAAATTTGCCCAAAAAGAGACTGTCCTTGCAGCCAAAGCAACTGCTGCCAAGTACCTTGGTTTTTCCACACACAGACAAGTCTTTCTGTGGCTGCTAATGTGCCAGCTGTCACAATTTGGCCTACAAACACTTAGAAGCTAGATCCACTGCTCAAAATAATGGCTGCCTAGCATCCCTTTAACCAAGAGTATCCAGCCAGTGACCTTCTGCTTGGCAACGCCACCACAGACGTTGAGGTAGTGGCAATCAGTAAAGCACCCTAATGGAAACGTCACCACAGTGCTGAAAGGATGTGAATCCAAAGCTAACAATTTATTTTACGAACTTTACAGTGCTAGCCAATCCCGAATGTCCAACCTTTAAAATCTTCAGTTAATGGTGTACCTACTTGTGTCAACTATTAGAAAACAATGCAATGATGTAAAAAAAACTAGGGGTGTGTGAATATTCAAAATTACGAATAATTTTAAAATAACATTGCTATTGGATTCAATTCGCACTGAAATTTTACTATTCTAACTATATGAAGTTGGTAATTAAGGGAAAAAAATATGCTATGCCATGTGACAAGTGCTCTATTCCCGCAAGTAGTGCACTTCACCGCTTAACAATTGCGTAATGCGGGGGAGCTAACACTTGTACTGTGGTGAAGTCAGCCCAGCTGTCTGTTGCGCAGGTACCCTGTTGGACTTTGGAATGACACTGTGGGGGTACATTAGTCATACAATAAATTTTTTTGCCCATGTTTAGCAGCACATTTCTCCATAATTTCATATGGCATTTATTTATTTATTTCAGAAGTACTGCCAGCCTCTCATATGAGGCCTTAGGCAGGGCAGGGTGATACACAAAAGGAACAGATATGGAAGTACAACAACAATAAAAAAATACATATCATTCAAAGCTTCACCACCAAGATGTTTGGAAATTATATGAAAAATATTTAATTCGCACCAGAACAAATATTTGAATTTGCTTCACATTCAAAAGTGTGCTTTTCACACAGCTCTGCAAAAAAACACATTTTTTTCCCTTTAACAAGGTGTGGTTCCTATCACGTGGCAAGGATGACGGCATGCTGGCCACCTCCGGAGACGACCAGTGTTTTCTTGGCGGCGAATTTCCCTGCAACGAACTTCGGCTCAAATAGGTCGTCGTCTCCACCGTGACCTAGTTGACCATTAGTGCCAAAACCCCACGAGTGCAAGCGTCCTGCAAATTTAAGCACAGAGACACAGACATATCTATTACAACTGCAAAATGTGAGCAATCTTCTTGTACTCTATTTAGTACGTCTTCAAAGACCTTGACCTAATGAAATCCACAATGTAGCCAGCCATTCAATCTCAGCCCCATGAAACACCATGCATGTTTTTCTTTCAGAACTGAGGACAGTAACTTAGTCCAGAGTTTAACAAAATGTTCGTGCACTGCACACACAGGTACCTAGCTCCTCCAACACAAATGAAAGATCAGCAAACAACGCTTGAAACAGTGTTGGTCTTTTGTTGGTGAAGCACGTCTGGAAATGGCAATTGGCAACAATAAACAAAGTCGAATGAACAGGAGATAACAAACGCCAAGCTGTCACTTTTTGCTATGCAAAACTTGACTGTGCGGCTCAACTTGTAGCCACAAAGTGTCATGAATGAGCTCCTGCATCTTTAGTTGCAAAGGTTGACTGACCAATGATTATGACATTAGCATGATATGCCTGTAGAGATAATTAGGGGTGCACAAACACAGTAGTAGAACCTTGTTTAAAGGTTTTTTGAAGGAATGTGGGAAAAAAGGTATGTGATAAAAGCTCACCAAAAAGTCTCGCAATTTCGCCTGGGGACTAGGGCACTGACACACATGTCAAGATATTTCAGTATTAAAAGAGAAATCAGGAGTTCGACAAAAACTTCTAGGGAATGCTCAGTCTGAGTCAAGGAAAGACTGCAAACAAACACACACAAGAAAAATTTTTAAGCTAATAGGACTTTTCAGCTCTCATCTGAGAGCCATGTTCATGAAAGCGGCTCCTGTATGGGGGCCAGAACAAGGCCCCTATAAGGAGGCGGAACATATTTTAAAATTTTTATTTCTGCATTTTGTTGCAGTCTTCCTTTGCCTTCCACAACATTTTACTATGCATTGTGAGAGGTTTTAGGCTTGTACTAACTGCGGTAAACATGAACTCAGTAACGCATGTTGCAACGTGCCCAAAACATTTTGCACACTGGGGACATCGCATGCGTAAGCACCTGCATTCGCTTCCAGGAGCAGCCAAAAGACAACTCAAAAGTCAGAATTTTCTAGAAGCAGATTTTTTTTTACCAAATGGCATTTTCAGAAGAATGAATACAGTAAATATTTGAATAATGTGAAACTCCACGGGAACACATCACCTCCTCATTCCTGGAGCATTTTTTGACACCAACCAAAAACAAAGTACAGAATAAGAAAGACGAGAAACTCAAAGAAGTGCTATGACAATGCAAGGGCGCAACATAGAAGAAAAAGTTTTCTGTTTGACCTGCACAGTTCCTCATTGCTTCCTGCCTTTGCATGAATGTATGCTGAGTGGCAGAGATAAGGCCGCTGAACTTTCCGCCTTGGCCCACTCACTCCCATTTATTACGTTTATACATTCTTGTGAGCATTCTTTACTTAATAAAACAAGTATAAACACGGAACAACTGCAACTCTCTCTTCTGAACATAAAAAGGCCAGACTAATAAGCTAAGACTTGATGTACAGCCATGCTAAATGTGCTTAGTTGTTCAAGGAAAAAAAAAGCACCGCCAATATATACATTATATATACACAAGAGATGTTCTTTTGCAAAGTACAAGAAGGTCCACAGCTCCGGGTTTGCTTGATCGCCAGCTCTGTTCGCTTCTGCTTTGCTGGCCCGTGGCTCCGGGCTTGCTTGACGGCGAGCGCTCTTCGCTTTGACCTCCCAGACTGTCACCGCAGGGTCTTGGCGGCGAGCCCGAACTATTTCTGCGCTGCAAGCCAGCCGCGCTGCTGCCTTGGCTTGTGCAGTGTTCATGCGGATGAGCGGTAACGAAGAGTGTTCAGTGCGTGAGCTCCCCGCGAAGAGAAAGGAAGCGCACGTACTGAGAGCAATGTGCATCACCTTGCGCGGCGCCGCCATCTAGTGAGCATTCTTGAAATCACCGGAAAGCCCGCGCCTTGAGCGGCGTGTACACGCCGCTGCCACCATCGCCGCCATCGGACAAGGTGCGAGCATAAGAAGCTTGCCGAGCAAGCTCCTAAAAAAATTGTTTTGTAGAAGCACTGAAGGTCTGGCAGTTTCGCGCCAAAACGAAAGAACTAATGATAGGCAGGTCTGTTCTAGCATGGCCTTACTGGAGAGGCATGCGTGCTTTCTGTGATACGGCCTTTACAACGCCACTATTGACACCTCCCAACACCGCACTCCAGTGGTGTCGCTCTGTCCCTGTTGTACTTCGCTCGCCACTGCCGTGCGCGCGCACTGAAACTGAGCACGCACGCGTACTGTGCTCTCGTCCGTGCATGTTCGTATAATACTGGTGTCACACGGGCGCTTCGAACGTCTTCGAACCTACGATCCATCAACTCATAAGTCATGTTTGCACTGCTACACGGGCAGTTTCAATGGCGGTCGAGTGCGCTGTTACCATCTGTTCGTTTGTTTGGTTTTCAAACTTCTAGGTTCGAATGCTTTGACAAGTGGAGGCAGAACATTGACTTTTTTACCCGGCCACATCCAAATGCTCACACAGTTCGTATCGTTCGTTGCTACAGTTACAATACACCGCCCGGAAGTGTGTCATCGCTGAGGCAGTTATGGCACCACAGAGAAACGGCAGTTCGAGCCGCAGCGCGGTACCTCTGTGGGCAGAATTCACATGCTGTGCTAGAGCTCTCAGGTCGGCTCCAGTCCATGCTTTTGGAGTCACGTCGAAGAAGGTGCACACGATCACATATAACAGGTTATTTTAGTGCTGGAGCTGCATAAATAAACGTGTTTTCACACATAATGTGGCCTTTTGCATTTTTTCATGTGCACTGCAGTGATAGCCTCTCGTGTTCTTGCATGAGCACTACCACGAAAGATGGAATGATTGGCGCTGCATGCTGTGGTCTGTTCGGGCCCGATTTATTATTGGCCCAGATGTTGGGAGCCATTGCTTTCATGCTATGCGTGGGTCATGGGTGTCGCACTGTGGGCGGCACTATCTTTGCGCCTCGTTTCATAGTGCAGAAGTGCGCACCTGCTTCGGGTTTGCATCTGGGACTGACCTTTACATTGCCGTATTTCTGCACTGCGTGACTACTGACACTGAACTCCGAGGTACAGTATATCTTATGGGGCAAGACCACCGCTAGTTCGAACTACAGTTAATTCGAACAACTTTTCATCCTCTCGGAGTTCGAGTTAACGACGTTCAACTATTGGGCGCGAGGGCTACCACTGGAGATGCTGGCGCTGTGGTCGTTCTGACGTGCAAAGTTGGATCACGCGACCCCATGATCCCACCTAGCACCGAGCCTCCGCCGAAGCGGACAGTTCACACGCGTTTTCAACAGCCATTCGCCAGCATTTTTAGCTAGAAACATCATTGCTTCGCGTTTATTTCATGTTTGCGGACACCTAGGTACCGCAAAAGCTGAAAAGTGCGCTCGGAGTTATTGGAAGCATGGTATTTGCTAATAGACGACGTCTGCAAAATGAGCACCCAGCCAGTATCACTTCTTCCCCTTTTAGATTGCAGACGACGACGTGGCCGGCCTCAAACACAGATTCTCCTATATCAGCAGCTGCGGGGTGTCATACGGCTTGTAGATGAAGGTGTAGATGCTCGACACTGATAGTTTCACTGAAGCATTCAGACCACAATGAGTTACACCTTGCAGGGTACTAGTGCGTTCAAATGCGTAAACTAATACGTTCGAGTCTTACACTGTATTTTAGATCGCTATTCGCCCCTTTGTGCAAAATACGGACTGGAGTCATTTGTCAAAAAATCCAGTCATGAACTGGCTCGATCGCGATCAAAAATCACCGTGTGACGACCGTCTTGAATATGCGGGAAAAATAAGCAACAGAAAGGAGAAGCAACGTACAACTGTGCCCCAAGCTAGTGTCCTTGGGGTCATACTGGCGAGAATTTAAAATGTGATCAAGCCACAACGTCCTAAGGTGAACCCCTGTTCGAAAATAACAAGCTTTAATGAGGCGCGCACGTGTGTATGCCGTGTGCACACCTTAAATCATGTGAGAAAGGTCGCGATTGAATGCAGCTCTGTGCCTGCTGCTTTGCTTTCCGTAAAAGGAAGGAACCACTCGCATCGTGCCCCATAGGGGTATGCGTGTTCAGCATGAATACAAATTTGGTTATTCCATTTCTTCGAGCCAACGGCGGTCCCTTTGTTCATGCAAACATACAATGAATGAATTGCACGAGAAACACATCGCACGCCTTTCTTGCAGCCAAAAACTATGTGTATTTACCCCAACCACCCGCTAAAGCCATCTTGATGCTTACTTTTCATACATTTTCATTCATCAAAATGCTATCTCACCTAAAAAAAAACGAATGGACTCCGCACGCGTGGTATCCTTGCCGGTGACCATAGGAGACAACAGCAGTCGACGCGGTGTCTAAAGCTTTGTAATGAAGCCATTCTTTTTCCAGAAGAGGTACCTTGTAGTACAATCAATAACGTAGCCACAACAGTATTTTACAGATATCGTCTAGCTGAAATTAACAACAATAAAAAGGGGACGTGTAAAGCAGCTCCGTGCTGAGCAAGGCAGTGCTTGCGGACCAATCCAACTTTGCGCGTCAGACAGGTTGTTCCGCATGGCGGCACCACGGTATGTCCTCGCTCCCAATAGTTACTGAAATAGCCTATCCCACACTGCCAAACTGAAGTCCGTAATATTGGTTGCATGGTGAAGCAGTTGACAACGACCCCAACCCCCCCCCCCTCCTCCCATATTGAAGTCCAAAGAAAGGACATCACAGACTTCAGATAAACGGACACTTTTCGCCCGATTATCAAGGTCCGTTTTAATGAATATGGACTGCGCTAGTATGATATAAGCCATTACAGTACTACCTTGACAGCGCTGTTGTATAAGAGGGTCTGAAGGCATGTGCTACACAAAAGATTGCAAAAACATTTATTTATTCATATTTACAAAATACTGCTAGCCTAAACAGGCTGTAAGCAGGAGGAAGGACACAAGATGCACAAATACATAATAACTTGGAATACATCATTTGTATGTTAAAAAAAAAAGAAAAACATGTCTTAGCATTACATACAAGAGCCCACATACAAAGGAACATCAAACGTAAGAGGCAGTATGAAAATATGAGCAACAAAAAGAGACGCATCGTGTTTTGTTAAATGGTCGACAGGTGATCTTTCACTCCATGTACATAATCTGTCAGAGGTGAGTGTTCCACAACGTTGGCTGGAAGCCCATTCCATTCCCGAACAGCTTGCTCGAGCTTTTCAAAACAACTAGGATGAAGGACTGGGCAAACTGTCAGATTGTGCAGAGCATTGAATATGCTTGATACTGACCAACCATATTTTACATCACAAGTCTGTTCATCATGACCGATTTGAAGTATGCAGTGTAAATCGCTCACCTGTGTTTGTCACACGAGATCAGCGGTTGGGGCCGAGGGACGATCGTGCCATTCTTGCTCAACAACTGTGGTAGTTCTCCCAACTGGTGATAGTTGTTGAGGCCGCAGGCGCACAGCCTGCCGCTATCCCGTAGCCGTGCGAACGTCGTGTACGCTCCAGCCCAGACCCTGTCGAAGGCCCGCATTTTGCAACCTGGACACGACGCCACAACACATCCCACCGTTGAGTTGTGAACGTGAAATCTTAGACCCTTAGCAAAGGAGGCACAAGCGCATCGAATAATTGTATATATTGCTTACATAAGATTGGGAAAATGCATTGAGCAGAAGAATTGAGAAAAGGTTCTTTTACAGAAATTTTTCAGAGGCACAACTACATGCAGGAAAAAGCAAGTGGGCTTCACGTCAAGCCATTTATGGCTTCAGTTGAAATTTGTACTATGCAGCTGCATGCCAATGAAAAATTGGGCACCAGTGCATCACTAAGTCCGCCTTTGGCACACAGTTCTCCCTTAGGCTCTTTCTAGGAACAAGTTTGTGGGGGCACACAAGCTGTGCAATAAATTTTTTTTGGTAATGCTTTACAGTAGTATCCTTCCTATGACATAAACTGGAAGTATTCAAAAGTGATATGAGCAATATTATATTCACACTCAACCTTATTTTTTTTAGTTCTTACTACTTCGAGTTAACAGGGTTTCACCGCATAATGAACACTTTGCAACAAGCTGTAGCCTTCTGTTGCGGTTGTGCCTGCATTGAAACACAGGTTGATAGGAAAAATTGGGGGACCCTTAAGCTTCGCCTTTAAGAGTTGGAACGCGATGGCGAAATCCGGCCCCTAGTGTGCACTTCAACCACTCAGTGCATACTTATTAATGTGTATTGCTATACACACACACGCACAGACATAGATACACACGTGCGACATATCTATAGTAATGGTAGAGGGTTTCGATCTACTTAACAGCACTTTTATGTCAACTTCATGAAAATATTCTACAGCGATGTAGTCACACGGTCCTGTATTATGAACTACACGTAGGCATGACACTTTTATCCATAAATGGTCACATTCTGTCGTCCTTCTGCATTAATTATCTGGCAGCTGTTCGATTTGTTCTGGAGACCTCTTCCGGCCAACCACAACAAGCATCGCCTTATGGTCGGTGAAATGGCAAACAGCACATTATCTAATGTTTGCTGTTTGCTTGATATGATATGTCCCCTGTCATAGAACAGCGGAACCATATAGGCTCTGCTATAGTCGCATGGCCTCCGAGATGGCGGGCGCGCCCGTAGTCTCCGAGGCCGCGGTAGTCGAGACATGTTTTTCACAATGTCTCACAGATGGCAGCACTTTATCTAATGTTTGCTGTTTGCTTGATATGTTCAATAAAGTTTATTCCTCCTACAAATCGCCGTATGAGACTACAAATCTCCGAATGGGCTCATTTTCGTCGTGACACCTGCCGAACAAAATGCGTTAAGGAGACTCCTTCCACTACATGACACTTATGTAGTGTTTTTCTCCGAAGCAGTTGCAAGTAACATTGTGGCTTTGTGGTAGCACACCTGCTTGCCACGCAAACGGCCCGGGTTCAATCCTCAATGGGACCAAAGATTTTTATTGTTTATCGATTTTTCGGTCACGTACAATTTTTCGCTCACAGGCGACGCCGTCACCGATGACGGAATTTCTGCGAAACGAGCTCTCTAACGCTATCACGTTAAAATGAGGGCATGTTACCCTGCTTACCTAAGACCCGTGATATAAGGAAGAGAAGTTGGTTCCTCGCCCATGTCACTTATACACGGGTTGAAGTGCGATGTCACCCCACATGGGTGGCTTATACTTTGCCCTTTCATACATTTGACTTGAACAGCAGCACCACAGAGCGTAGCTACACACACAGCATTTTTCTGTGGTTATGCCTGGACTAAAGAAACATGCCTAACCTGCGCTGCACAACTTTTTTGGCTTTTTCTTTTTCAGTTCAGATCTGAACCAAAACTGAACCATTTTTGCTCAACCAGGATAAGAAGCTCGTGGCGTGACATAGATGAGGCAATGATAACATAAAATAATCTATTTACAGCCAAAGCTGCACATTATAAACTGCCAGATACAATGGACTACATGAAGAATCGTGTGACTGCGCTTACAGAGCTTTACCAGTGTCAGTTTACTGTACGTTTACAGGGTCACACTATCATGGTCTACACTTGGCAATTTTAGGCAGCAAGACACGCATGAGCTGCTTGGTGCATACAGCAACATAAAGAGATGACAAGAGCAGTTATGAAGGTTCTGCAGGCTATATCAGCCACATTCCAACCATGATGATACAAATTGCCATACTCGATTTTTGGAAAACGCTTGTTTCAGAATGTGCAATGCGATCTACGCTGTGAAACATGATTACACTGAAAACTCACTCCAAGTTCTTGAAAAACATCATACAGCGAAGCCGGTCATCAAAAAAGAAGCTCAAAATATTTAATGAACCGTGGAATTTACGGCGACACAGCTAGTCTTTCCTGCCCCCGAGCACCGCCATCTCGACGTCGTTTAAAAAGCTCGAAGCATCGCCTTTCCGCACCTGCCCTTCTAGCTTACAACGGATGCAGAGAAAAGAACAAGCGATAAAAAATCGGGGACGGTCTGACAAATTTAAACATGCACGCGGCTCTCCAACCGACGCAGAGCTTGGGCACGTTGAAAGGTGCCTTCCTATACGTTGTTGCTATGGCAACTGCCAGCCATCTTGTCCGGCTGAGTGCACAGAAGTTAAGCCTTTTCTGACAACTTCGTCACTATATACTCCGCCATTTCTTCGTCGATCACACCGCAATCATAGCCACAAATCGATGCTCGTTAATAAAAAATAATAAATACAAGCTACAAAAGCGACATACGTGCATGAAGCAAACTGCGCACTGCTTCAGTTTATGGACAGGAAAAGAGAGCTCGGTTATCGCACGATCCAACAAGTTGGAGATTAGGTTGCACTGAACCAAACGAGTCATTAGCACCCCGTGTGATCCGCTGTCACAGCAGTAATAGCGCAACAGCGAAGTTAACAGTTGCCTGTTGTCACTGAGCTGCTGACTAATCGGATAACCGGTGGGTGCACTTGATAAAAGTGTAGACAATGTGCCAATATTTGCTCGTGCCACTCAGCTCAGTGGTTCATGCACATGCTTTCTTGATCCCATTTCGAGACCACGGTACTGCGTGCATGCAGTGTCATATTTCGTGGAAAAAGCATGTTTGTTTCCTTTAGGAAAGCTACTAACGTGAGAAAATGCATCTGCAGTTTTGTCATGAAGCTACCATTGGCTTCAAACCACCTAGCGAAGCGTCGGTTTAGCAGCGCTGGCACAGTTTTTCGTACATGAAAATAATCATTTTTTGCACAAATGATTCACCGCGTTGATCACAGAGCCTCACCAACGCAACACCCTATGAATTGAACTGCATCACACCATGCTTCCTGGCAACATAACTAAAGCAGCAGTCCAACACGTCCCCTGCTCACATGCAGCCTTGTGCCCTTGCGCTCCAGAGGGCTGCACATAAGGATCTGCAGTGAATGATAAAGGCTAATTACCTTCCCAAATCCTGTACCATTAAAAATCTATAGGCCTAAGAGGATGCCTGCTGGTAATGACACCCAATTTTGTACCACTACGCACTTTATTGTAGGGTCAACCGCAACCAAAATTTTTAAGTGTTCTTTGTCCCCGTCACTTCGCTTGTGGAAAGAATTGTGCAACTATGGTTGGACTAATTTCAATTCCATTTTTGTTGAAATCCATATTGTATTTCAAGACAGTATTAATATTTCTGGTTAGCATTCCATTCCTTTAATATTTCACAATTATACTACGTGGTACTATTCAGTGAAACTGCACAGTTCAGCACAAAATTATTAAGGGAGTAAAAGAAATTAAGGACTGTGTCAAAGGACAACCAACATGTGCTCTAACATACAAAGTAGTTCCCAGTCCTTTACCATGTTTTAAACCTGTGCCAGGCTTTCTGCAAGCATGAAGCTTGTAAATTTTGATAAAACAAAAGCTAACTGAGATATGTTAATAAAATTTTCAATTTCTGTCTTTAATACAATTTGTAGTGTGTGTGCCAAATTACAGCACTCTATGTCACAAACCAAGAAAGTTATGAACAATCCCCTCGTAGCCCCTTAACAGTGGGGCAAATGTAAGTTTCTAATTGCCTGTTCTGTAAAATTGCTTTCATGTCAGATAGGGCTTCATCATATTAAGTTCTGGCTGCATGATTTGGTTACAGCCTACTTTTTACCATGCGGATCTTACCTTTAGGCTTGGTTACAGGGACTACGGTTGGCTTGAGCGGGTTTTCTGCACGAACGCAAGACCTTCGTGTTTCGGTTCGTGTAGACAACCTTCCCAGCTGTCCTTGCTCTCTGCATCCCATGGTCAGCAACTCACCCTTGGCTGTTAGCATTGCCACGTGATCACTACCAGAGGCAATCTGCAGTGGAGCAAACAGTGCATGCTTCAAATGCAGTGCAAAAATGCAAAGGCAGCACACGGACTCACTTGAATTACACTTCAAAAACAGCTGAATCCTTTGGGACACAATAATCGTTATATGGCCCGCCCACCCCCCCTCCCCCCCTGAGCTCCCTTTCTCGCAATCTTTCTGCTCACTATTTTCCAATTAAGAGCGCTACACATCTTGTTGATACCGGATACACCATTTGTGACTGTGAAGTACCAGGTGCACAGCATTAGAGCAGGAGACAGCATCGTGAAACACATGGGACAACTTACCCTGTGCGACAGACATACTTCTCAAAGGGTGCAAAATTTATAGTGTATGCTGGTGTCACAAGTTTAATTTCAAAGGCACTGGGCATCAATAATTATCAGATCAATGGCAGCAAAGTAGGCACTGTCACACCGAAACCTTCATGGTCTACGCAGCACAGTCTACGTAGCACAGTCTGCTGCGTAGACAAGAGTTCTACAGAACTTGTTTTGAAATATCAGAACCTTCGTTACATTACTATAAATGCCAATCAATGAACAGATCGTCAAAGACAGTAGAGAACAGGGAATGTCACTGGAGGCAACGTTTCAACAAGTGCGCTTGTTTTTGTCAGGACAGCAACTTGATAGAAACGGGACGTTTTCAGTGGACTTGTCTTAGTCAAGACGGCAACTACCATTCTGACGAAGACATGTGCGCTTCTCAAAGTGTTGGCTGCAGCGACATTCCCCATTCTAAATCATTTTTATTAATCTGTTCATCGATTCAAGCCTCCATCTTTCCCAGAGCTTCCCTTCTCGTTTGCAATATCGCCCATGATACACAAAGCGGCACAACCAGATGTTAAATAGGTCCCACTGCAGAATAAGTGAAGTGCTTTGCTATCACAGTCTTTAGTGCCCATTTCCATCGGACTTCCTTGGTGCGTGGGCTGCCATTCTTTGATGCAAGGAAATTAAAGTTCATGTTGTGAGGAAACAGTGCGAATTGAAAGTGAGGACGAACGTGGAAGGAGCACTCACTATCAAATGAAACTCTAGTGAGAAATACATTGATGCAAAGAACTTCTTTAATACACACGCACATACATGACCATGTGCTTATACAGGTACATCGTAGGAGTTGTCAAGAAACAACCTCGTCATGAAGGGACACTGAAGCTTGGCTCACGCAGTCATCCTCCCAACTTGACATGTTCAAAACCTCAATTATTTCCCAGTGAAACTGACTTTTTACCAAAAATGCATGTGTTATCCAGAAGGGGCACGCATGCACATTGGTCACACTGCATGGACAAATGCATGCCTTTTCAACAAAAAGTGCTCTCTGAGCCGCACATTAATGCAACGGTCCGTCTGGCCCACATATGCTTGGCCACATGAAAGTGGTCCCCTGCATACAGCACATGTGACACAAGGGCATGGGTGAGGCAGAGGAAACAGACTTGGGAGCAGTTTTGGGAACAGCAAAATGTTCATTTTGGAGCAGGAGAACCTTGATTTGGAGCAGCTCGCAACATTTAACACGATGTCTTAAGAGCTAAAAAATTTTCGAATTTGGAGCAGCCCAGGCAATCAACTATCTTTTTCACGACCAGGGGTCAGTACATTTTTCAAGATTGAAGACATTCTCACTGCACCAAAATTGTTGACCCCAGAATTGTTTAGTTAGACCACCGACATAATTTCGCCAATTGCTGCTTTGACTACTTGGACTGGTATAGCGCATTATGGAAAACGGGAAACGGTCAAACAGACCGAAACAAAAGGACAGAGCGCTCTGTCCTTTTGTTTCGGTCTGTTTGACCGTTTCCATAATGCGCTATACTAGTCCAAGTACGTCGATCCAACTCGTCCAATCTTCAACACTTGCTTTGACTACTTTGTAGATTTTCTTATTTAGCTTCTGAAGGATACTTAGCACTTCTTGTAGGTTAGTTAGTGTTTCCTTTTTCAGACAATCTGGTCACTTTAGATTTTGTCGAGATTTTTCTGCTTCACACTATTATGAAGAAGCTCGTCTGAGCTTTTCACCAGCACATTGCCTTGTATTGTAACACTGCAATACTGTGGTGCCAACTAATCATGAAAGATACTCCAATTTATTGTAGATACAGGCGTTCCACATGTCTTGGGGCATATGTATGCCAAGTCTCGTTTGTGCAGGAGAAATCCAAGTCCACAAAAAGTCCAAAAAGCTCTGGACAGTGAGAAATGGGCCTGTACCCTTGAAAATATTACCACAGTTACAGGAACCTCTGTCAAAGTGAAAGGTATGCTGTGAAAATGCCATCAGATTTGTGAGAGCCTGTCATGAGTAAAAGGGGCCCACAAACACAGGCTAGCAGACGAAACGGAGAGATCGGCGAAGTGGCGCGGGAAGGCACGCGCCGTGGACACGTCGATGTCCACAATTGGTTGACTGCGGGCTCGCGGCACGCGGCCCGAGGAGAGATCGGTCATGGAGAAGGCTGAGCTGGCATTCTCTGCGCGGCACCGGTCGACGAAGGGTGTCTGGCCAGCTACGGTCTGGTGACGAGGAGACGAGGGCGTCGGGCTCCGGGGTGCCGTCGATCTGGCTTACGAGTCGAGCACGGACTTCGGAGTGGCAGCGGCCGAACTTCAGCAGTTCCCGGCGTACCCGAAGCGCTCCACCTTCGCGGCAGAACGGGACGACCGGCAGAAGAATCGCTGCAGAGGGCCGGTCTTGGTTGGAGACCTGCATCACTTTTGAGGAGGCCTAGGCTGGGCTAGGCCTAAGCGGTGACTCGCCACATCACATGCGAAGCAAGGCGGCGGACAAGGACGGACCTTGCATGAGCGGCGGCCACCATCAGCAGCATCTTCGACGACAGCGACGGGACACGACCCACAGAGAGCTTCGACTCTGAACCACACCAGTCGAACGCCCAAACGTAAGAGCGTCCAACTTCAGTTGAACGGCTAGCAGTACCGCGCACGTAAACGCGAGGCCCATGGTTGAGTGACTCCTGTTGGAACTGCGCCCAACGCGGAGGATCTTTGTATTGGCTATTTAGTTCGTCAAGCTAACCTGTTTTAGTCTTCTCTTTGTGTGCGGTTTGATGTGTATTCGTACTTTGAGTGTCTTGGTGTGCAGTTGTATAAAGTAACGTCTTTTGCTTTTTGTTAACGCTTCACGCCTCTCGCCTCCGTCACTCTCTCTCAATCCATCGGAGCAAGCGCTCCCGAGATCCTCCCACACAAACTCGTGACAATAATTGGCGAGCCTGCCAGGATTAACATCTCCAGGCCCAGTCACGAAGGATCGTCGGGGGTTGCGAAGATGGATTTGGAGCGTTTGGCGGCGATAGCTAAGAGTAGAAACCTGTCAGGAAAGGAGGTGCTGAGGTTATTTGAAGATGCCCAAAAAGAACGGGAGCGAGAGCATGAAGCAATGGTAGCTCTACTAAAACAGCAGATAGCTAAGGCCGAAGGGAAGCTGATGTACCGGAAAAGGGAGGAGACATCATGTGTAAATTTGCGAGTAGTGCAATCAGTTGAAATTGGTGAACATGAGGCGGAAGTTATCGAAATTCCGGAAATTCAGGCGAGTCAGGAGATCGTCTCGGTGGAGTCGGAGGAGTGCGGCGCGGTTACCGCAAGTCTAGAGGAGCTCGAGTCGGAGGTTGAGGATGCGGGCGTAGGCGCCCAAGAGTTTATTGAGGATGCGGGCGTAGGCGCCCAAGAGTTTATTGAGGATGCGGGCGTAGGCGCCCAAGAGTTTATTGATGATGCGGGCGTAGGCGCCCAAGAGCTGATTGAGGGATGCGGGCGTAGGCGCCCAAGAGCTGTTGAGCGCAGCGGAGAGAAAGCGCACCCACCGCCGCTGCAGGAGAATCAAGAGTGTATTGCAGGTTGCTGCAAGCACTGTTCTGATGAGAGCCACACAGTGGAGGATGTGAAGCAGAGTCACGATCCGCGCGACGATCGTGCTGAACGCGGGAGCGAGCATGGGGAAGTAGTAGTCCACAAGGAGAGAGAGGTAAATGAGAAAAGGCTAAACAGCAATGGGAGCGAGGAGGTCTTAGTTGAGAAAAAGGCAGACGCATACGCTGCAAACGGACTTGAAACTAAGACGCGTCGAAGAACGCGAGTTCGAAACAAACTAAAAGTGAGAGAACGCGGTAAGGCAACCGGGCAGGGATCGAGTAGACGCCGGGGAACAGTCGGTCGCAAGAGGCGAAAACGCAATGGTCTGCGTCGACAGCGTGCGTTAGGTAGACACACAAGAGAAGCGGTTCAGAAGAGGCGTTTGTGTCGGAAAGAAGACAAACGCAGGATCCGCACGAGGTGGTCGCGACGGCGCGCAGTGAGAAGACGCACACGAGAGGATTGTTGGATGAGTCATTTGACCTTTGACCGCACCAGGCGTCCGCGAGGGAATGTAGCAAAGAGGAGGCGCCCGAAAACGTTTAGCAATGCTAAAAAACGCAGCGGTCGTTGCGAGAGTTGGAGGGAGCGTGCTTCAGCAAGGAGGCCCAAGAGAGAGTTGCAGACTCGTGGGTTGCGCGAGCTGTCGAATGGAAGTAGGCCCAGAAATAAAGCGGAAAGGTTTTTTCTGTGGCCACTGAAGAAAAGAGATGGTTGGTTAATGAATAGGATGGCTTCTAACGGAAATGAACAGTGACAGGCTAAAGGAAATAGATAGACAGAGCACTTAGTGATTTGAAGTGATTAGTGGGACTACCAGAAAGGTGGATTAAAAATGTTGGAGGAGGATAAAGAGCAAAAGGGCGAGGTAGAGAGGAGGAGATCCGCACGAACAAGAACGATAGGGAGATGAGAAAAAGGTGAGCAGTTAACTAGCTAATGGGAAAGGAAGGAGAATGGTGATTGTCAAGGTTGTTTATAGGGGTAGCGGAGAAAGAATAGCAAAGCGGATAGAGCAGTGTGGAAGTCCGCATGGAGAAGAACGCTACGGAAAGATTGGATATCTCTGATTACAGCCGCCGGCATGAAAAGGATATAAGGAATGGCTGTATGTCCGCACAGCAAAGGGTGTTATTGTGGTGATGTGTACAGTCATGTATAGTTGTGTATGTATAGTTGTGTGTGTCAGGTATAGGGCATAGACCAATCCTTTAGAGAGTTAGTGGTGGAAAGGGAAACAAAAGAATGTCTTGGCCAAGCTCGTGTATAGGGAAATGTTAAAAAGTATGTAGGGCCGACCAATGCGAGGGTGGTAAAATATGCATTAGTAGCATTAGTCCTATGCTTGGAGACGCAAAGAAGGGCTACAGGGCTGCATAGGAAGGTGCTGCAGTGATCAATATGTATAGCTATGTACATAGGTTGCTATGTACATAGATATGGTTTCAAGGAAATATGTATGGTATTGGTAGTGACGATATATGAATTGATACCGTGTATTGATGTGAGATACTGATCTAGGGTGTTGTAGTGTACTGTTCAGTGGACAAAATGTGAACTCAACGAACACTGACTTTTGCTATGTGTGAAGTGATTATGTATTAGTGTTGTGTGTGCTGTGACCAAAACGTGCGTGATGTGTCAGTGTATGCGCGAAGAGTGTGGTGGTGGCCAGTGCTACAGTGAGCCGAGGAATTAAGAACATCACAAGTTTATTTTCAAAAGGCAAGAAGATTTGGCAAGGTACCGGAGAATTCGGAAGAGGAGGAGGAAGCAGTTTTTTAAGAAAAAAACTCTTAAAAGGGGGGCCAATGTCATGAGTAAAAGGGGCCCACAAACACAGGCTAGCAGACGAAACGGAGAGATCGGCGAAGTGCGCGGGAAGGCACGCGCCGTGGACACGTCGATGTCCACAATTGTTGTACTGCGGGCTCGCGGCACGCGGCCCGAGGAGAGATCGGTCATGGAGAAGGCTGAGCTGGCATTCTCTGCGCGGCACCGGTCGACGAAGGGTGTCTGGCCAGCTACGGTCTGGTGACGAGGAGACGAGGGCGTCGGGCTCCGGGGTGCCGTCGATCTGGCTTACGATCGAGCACGGACTTCGGAGTGGCAGCGGCCGAACTTCAGCAGTTCCCGGCGTACCCGCAGCGCTCCACCTTCGCCGGCAGAACGGGACGACCGCAGAAGAATCGCTGCAGAGGGCCGGTCTTGGTTGGAGACCGGCACTCACTTTGAGGAGGCCTAGGCTGGGCTAGGCCTAAGCGGTGACTCGCCACATCACATGCGAAGCAAGGCGGCGGACAAGACGGACCTTGCATGAGCGGCGGCCACCATCAGCAGCATCTTCGACGACAGCGACGGGACACGACCCACAAGAGAGCTTCGACTCTGAACCACACCACGTCGACGCCCAACGTAAGAGCGTCCACTTCAGTTGAACGGCTAGCAGTACCGCGCACGTAAACGCGAGGCCATGGTTGAGTGACTCCTGTTGGAACTGCGCCCAACGCGGAGGATCTTTGTATTGCTATTTAGTTCGTCAAGCTAACTGTTTTAGTCTTCTCTTTGTGTGCGGTTCGACTGTGTATTCGTACTTTGAGTGTCTTGGTGTGCAGTTGTTATAAGTAACGTCTTTTGCTTTTTGTTAACGCTTCACGCCTCTCGCCTCCGTCACTCTCTCTCAATCCATCGGAGCAAGCGCTCCGAGATCCTCCCACACAAACTCGTGACAGAGCCCTTCCAGCACAGTGAAATTTAATTTTATTCTTCATGGTTCTTGTAGCTGGTCACACGTCTGAGTTTTTACCAAAAATGCATGTGTTATCCAGAAGGGGCACGCATGCACATTGGTCACACTGCATGGACAAATGCATGCCTTTTCAACAAAAAGTGCTCTCTGAGCCGCACATTAATGCAACGGTCCGTCTGGCCCACATATGCTTGGCCACATGAAAGTGGTCCCCTGCATACAGCACATGTGACACAAGGGCATGGGTGAGGCAGAGGAAACAGACTTGGGAGCAGTTTTGGGAACAGCAAAATGTTCATTTTGGAGCAGGAGAACCTTGATTTGGAGCAGCTCGCAACATTAACACGATGTCTTAAGAGCTAAAAAATTTTCGAATTTGGAGCAGCCCAGGCAATCAACTATCTTTTTCACGACCAGGGGTCAGTACATTTTTCAAGATTGAAGACATTCTCACTGCACCAAAATTGTTGACCCCAGAATTGTTTAGTTAGACCACCGACATAATTTCGCCAATTGCTGCTTTGACTACTTGGACTGGTATAGCGCATTATGGAAAACGGGAAACGGTCAAACAGACCGAAACAAAAGGACAGAGCGCTCTGTCCTTTTGTTTCGGTCTGTTTGACCGTTTTCCATAATGCGCTATACTAGTCCAAGTACGTCGATCCAACTCGTCCAATCTTCAACACTTGCTTTGACTACTTTGTAGATTTTCTTATTTAGCTTCTGAAGGATACTTAGCACTTCTTGTAGGTTAGTTAGTGTTTCCTTTTTTCAGGACAATCTGGTCACTTTAGATTTTGTCGAGATTTTTCTGCTTCACACTATTATGAAGAAGCTCGTCTGAGCTTTTCACCAGCACATTGCCTTGTATTGTAACACTGCAATACTGTGGTGCCAACTAATCATGAAAGATACTCCAATTTATTGTAGATACAGGCGTTCCACATGTCTTGGGGCATATGTATGCCAAGTCTCGTTTGTGCAGGAGAAATCCAAGTCCACAAAAAGTCCAAAAAGCTCTGGACAGTGAGAAATGGGCCTGTACCCTTGAAAATATTACCACAGTTACAGGAACCTCTGTCAAAGTGAAAGGTATGCTGTAAAAATGCCATCAGATTTGTGAGAGCCCTTCCAGCACAGTGAAATTTAATTTTATTCTTCATGGTTCTTGTAGCTGGTCAGTTTTCAATCGCATCCGAGCGGCGAAGGTAACACTTGCAGTTTGTGAGCGCCAACTCCGCTGCAGTAGGCGAGTCCTAGCTCTGCCGCAGTACACGAGTACTACGTACTACGTACTCGTGTAGTGCGGCGGAGCCAACACGTGTACTAACACTCAGAGCTAACACTGCAGCAGTGACTCGTGTCACCGCACTTTACATAGTGTGGTGACGCGAGTCACCGCACTACGCAAAAGTTTGTTTTAGCGCAGTAGCAGAGGGCTAGCTTCACTGCTGTACACTTATGCATGTGCTAGCTTTGCCGCAGTTCGCAAATATTCACTTGGTGTAGTACCCGAGTGATGGCTCTGCCACAGTAGACGAATGCTAGCTTCATCACTGTGTGCAAATGCTAACTCTGTCGCAGTACGCAAGTATTAGCTTCGCCGCAGTACCCGCTTGCTACCTTTGCTGCTGTATGCAGTGCGCGAGGGCTGGCTTTGCCGCAGTAAGGTAGTGTTAGCGTTTCCACCGTACAGGAACGCAACCTCCTCCACTGTACACAAATGCTCCCTTCGCCACAGTACAAGAGTGTTATGCGGTGGAGCGTACTACCTGCGGGTATGAGCCAATTAGTTGTGACGAGACAAAGCACGTTTTGCCCCTTACATACAAACTTCAAATAGTAAAGGCTCAATGCAAATCGACGAGATTTGAACATTCCATTATTCACACACCCCGGTTAGAACCCTTTCAGCAAAATCAAATTTTGTTGTTCCTAGTTCTTGTGGCAGGCTGCACACATCGAGTTTCTGCTCGTGGAAGTAGCTGGGCACAATGTGCTTATCGCATCAATCTCGCATGCGGACGTGAAGCAGGACCTTCGACGACTGTTTGATTATTTTCGGAGGCGCACTGTTCTTCTAAGACGCACTGACAAATGTCACGGCAGCGTAAATCTCGCAACCACAAACGCTGTAAAAAGTGTTGGCGCTAGGCCCAAACCCGATGTCGAACGATCGTCGGCCACGGTTGTCATTTTATCAAACATCCAACGCCGCCTTCTGCGCTATTTGCCTCAGTTATAGCATTCCAAGCATTAACATCGTGCTTTCCTGGGCTTGTGATTACACGGGAAATGTGGGCAGAATGCAGGAAAATACAGACGTAGCAGTGGTTGTGCACCAACACGATTCGCAATGTGTGAAAAAGGCAACAATAAGTGCAATTGGAAAAATTTGCTCCCTTAAAATAAAAAAAAAGAATCCCCTTTGCTCATTTCTGGTGACCACACAGCAACATGCGTTGACATGAAAATCAAAGCATCCGGAGCAAATATCCGGCTCCCGAGATTTAACCATGCAATGCACATTGCCCCCCCCCCCCCCCGAATCGACTTTTTTTCCCCATTCAAACTAACGTGAGCACCAAAACACTTGCTTTCCAGGCTGTTTTGGAGCAGCTTGGAGCAGGAAAACAGAATTGTATCAAAACTGTGCAATATGAGCAGCTGTCTCACCCTTGCAAGGGGCATATCTTTTACTTTTAGGACGTGTCATGAAACATTTATGGAAACGACCAACTTGTGGTCCTTCCCCTCGCCTGTTGACAGAAGCGCAAATTCTTTCTAGTATATCCGGTGCTGAAATTCCCAGTGCACCCGGTATCTCCTTTATTTAAACGTAATACACATTTTACTTTTTCTTTTTTTTCCCCAAGGCGTACATCCTGCAATTTCTCACTTTCAGTGCAAAAAAACTTTTCGAGTTGGGGGCTAGTAGGGTATGGCTTCGCAGCCTTTTTTCATGGCGGTTCAGATATAGGAGCTTATAACGATCCCATTTTTTAAAATTTGTCTATCACTGTAAGTAGACTACACTGTATAGCACACAGCATGCCAACACATCCAGTGGCAAGTTGCGAGGGATATAGAACATGCAGCCTACTGTCCAAGGGGGTAACAGTAGGCTGGCGTACTTTAAATTTCACATTAAATTTATCCTAACGCAGAGGCAATGAATATTCAGGGCTACTTTCTCGGAAAAAAGCTATACAATAGACTCATGAAAATCAGTCTTACCTGCGCAATGTTAGAGATGACCAACTTTGGCTCCGGCTCGGCCTTCCCTGGGGTGATGAGCCCCATCTGGCCTCTGGAATCTCTGAAGTTGCCCCACAGGTACACTTTTCCGGACACCGTGAGTGCGGCTGAGTGGGAGTCGCCCGCCGTCACTCTGGTAAGCATCTCTGGAATCTCTACGGTTCCCGGTGTTGTCTCACTGCCGTCGAGGCTTGATGTCTGGCGCACAAGGGCACCCTCATCGTTGCACCCGAACGACCACACCTGTGCCAATTGGCACCAACCATGTTATTCGAGGATTCTTTGCTTTATGCATTTTTTTGCCACTTCTTCAATAATAATTGCTGGGGTTTTGCTTGCCAAAACCACAATATTATTATGCGGCTCACCGTAGCGGTACGCTGTAGATCAATGTTGACCACCTAAGGTTCTTTAACGTGCACCGGCATCGCACAGTACCCGAGCCTCCTAGTAGTACCTTCACCGCCATCAAAAATGCAACCGCTGTGGCCAAGATCTAGACGCATCCATGCCATAAATTAGGCAAACCACCGTGCATCAAGGTTAACTGCTGGCAAATTAGCATTATACCACCAGTCTGAAAAGTGCGTTTCCTCTTCACCTCGCTCGATCAGCTGGGCCCGTGCTAGCCCCAGCGGCGTCGCCCACAGCAATCACAGTGTGGGCATGGAGTTTTTTTTTTATGGCTTTCAAGATCTGGCATGCGCTGTTTACCTGTGCCGCCAGACGCCACGACTATGAAAAACACAAACTACCAGAAGACTACCGCAATGGAAAAAAATATACTGATGATGTCAGTGGGGTCCAGCAGCCAATACGGCCAATAAAACCACCCCCGATCGATTTACCTCGGCGTTTTATATCCTAAAACCACAATATGATTATGAGACGCTGTAGTGGAGGGCTCCAGAAATTTTGACCACCTGGGGTGTAGCCCATGTACTGTGCACTGACATTGCACAGTACATGGGCTTCAACATGGAAAAAAAGCACGACGTTGTGTCCCCATGGCATGAGTATTGGGCAGGGGCACTGAAAACTCTTTTGGTCAAGTCACTTCAGTCTTGTGAGATTTGCATAATTAAAACCTTGTAAACTGCACACTAAACGCAAACCACTCCTGTTTGTCTGCTAATGGTTGGGAGGACTTGTGCTACTCCCTCAATGCATTTATATGAAATTATCAAAACTGTTTTGGGGTCCCTTGAAGGCTACTTCATCGACTCTGATGCTGTGGGTGTGCCATGCATCTAGTACTCTGCAAATCTTGGCACTAATTCAGTGCATATGCTCTAAAAACAGCTGCAAGGACTATGGAGTGTCTTTCTGACATAAGACGTCACCTGGCTTGCTTCCGTTTCCTTCTTTGACAGCTCAACACTCGCTACTCTGCTATCAAGAATGCTCTGTCAAGCAGACAGCATGCAATGCATTTCTGACACAAAGTATGGGACACACTGCGTCCTGTTCTTCCTGAAACAAAGCAGACAAAGGTAAACAAGCTAGACGACTATTACTGTAGGGCAACAAAAATACATCCCAAGGGGCGTGTGATGTCTTTAGAGCAAAAGAAGATTTGAAGGGGCGGTGCAATGTTTTTAGAGCATAAGAGGATTTGAGATTAAAAATGCTCACATGGCCCCAGGATGCTGAGAGCTGCCAATGTGCCTCAGCCCCATCATATGAAGTCGTTGACAGCCAATATGGTCACTAAAATGTACAAGTAGCGCAGCGGAAATGCATCAGTTTGATGATACTGAAGGTTTGGCACTGATGCAATGCTTGGTGATGATGATTTATGGCATTATGACGTTAGTAAGAAATGATGCGATGTGGAAGCACATGTGGAAATAGGGATATTTAGATTAAAACCACATGAGGGGAAAACTGCTCAATGGATAAGCACGTGCAATATGAATGAAGGAGCAACTTACATGTGTCAGACATTCTTTAGGTGTGTTGAAAAGTGAAGGTACTAGGCTTCACAGACTCGCGAAAATACTGGTGCTCCTCCCACACTGCCTAAGGGTCACCTTCCTTGTGTTTTTGTTTTTTTCACTTTCAGTATCGAAAACTGCCATTTTTACAAGCTTTTCATTAAACTCCTGCTCAGTTATCTTAAGCATTCAATTTTGCTTTCAGGCTTCCCATATATGCCTCCATTATATATGTGAATGTTTGCCTTTTTATTTGACCTTTTTTCAGCATAAAGTTGTTGAGGGGGTCTCTAATTAAGCCTCACCTTGCCGTCAGCTGTGAGGCACAGTGTGTGCATGCCTCCAGCCACAACGTCAGCTACGTCCTTCAGGTCGGCAACCACAGCTGGCCACGTCGACTCCATAACATCTGGCCCTAGCCCGAGCTGGCCGACGTGGCCTTGGCCGACAGTGTAAACACTGCCAGTGCTTCTGCGACGTTGAACGGTCACCTCTGCTGTAAAGGAGCATATCTTTTGCAACAAGGACTGAAACGCACACACCCTTTGCTTATGCTAAGTAACTTTATATCCACACCCCCGCTCTGCATTTTGGTAACACTCGCCCAGATTTGATATCCTGGATAAACAACCGATGCGCAAAGGCTCAGTGATAGCTCAGTTGCCTCCACAAGTGAGAAATGCTTGAAAGAGCACATGCACAGTATGCCTGGGGCCACCTAGCACAAGCGTAGGGGAAAACACAAAAGCAAGAAGACTGACTGTCGACGAAAACCAGTATTAAGGCTAAATACCCTTTTGGTGTTGCTGAAAAGAAAGACCTATCTGTTTTCATTTACTGAACTCGAAACAAACATTACCGAGGATGCTACTGCAATCATGAAAGCAGCGAGTGACGATGTCCTAGCCCTCAACTACATAGTCACTGCCCTCAAATGTATAATTTGGTGAGGAAACAATTAGGAAAACTAGACACACCTACAGTAGGACATTCTGAGCACACATGGTAGTGCAAAAAACCGAAACGAAAGACTTAGGAAGAAGTGGATAAGAAACGACAGGTCGGGCGCTACAGTAGGACACTCGCCCCAATTTTCACGAAAACAGAATTGTATAAATACAGCTTTGTTCCTAGAACTGTGTCTAACTGGAATGCTCTACCCTCCATTGTTGTTCATGCCAATGACGTTGTATGCGAACTGGAAAATTTGTATTGTGTGTCGTGATTGTAATCGATCTTTCTCTTGCATTTCCTTTTTTTTCTTTTTTGCTGTGACTGCGATGTTTTCAATGGTTCTGTAATCACTGTACAGCCCCTCCTGCATGGACCACATGGTGGTCTGCAGTATTGCTAAAATAAAATAAATAAATAAAATGTAAGTATGGTTTTTCATTTTTGGGTTTCACATATTTTCAAATTCTAGAGGTAAAAATCGAGTACTATCTTTCAAAGTAACAAAAGGGAAGAAATGGTTTTCTTGAAGAGAAGAAATCTCGAAATTCGCGTTACTCCCGAATCACTTACAAATTTTAAATTTACAAACGACAGCTGTGTAGCAATCATAGTGCTTGCATGCAGCTCATAATATGCACTATACATCACTTGCATTCATTTAAACCGACTTAACCTAATTTTGCTGCCCAAAGTCTGGTTAGCTAGGGCATGTGCACAGAAAACTCTGTGTAGCATAAAAAAAATGGTGCTGTAATTTTGGGAGAAATCAGGTTCAACCAAAATTTTTCTATAACAATCAAGTAAGAATTTATGATCAATGTATTCACTGGTTATCATGGTAATCAGGTAATCAATGCAAAAAGCTGGTAAAATCGGGTTAAACCAAAAAATGAGACCCTTGATACAAGTAGGTTTGGTCCATTTTTGGGATTTATATTTACTGGAATTCGGGGGATAAAAAAATCAGGTGCTATATTTCAGGTTGATAATTGGAGAGAAACCAAGTTTTTTTTTGTGGAACCATTGCAGAATTCGGGTTAGATATACAGACTCATTAAGTAATAATACATTATATTCATATTTGTTTTTTCAATATGAACGTATCATAACTTCCTTAACGCTGACGGATTAAACTTGGGTGATGTCAAGTTCTGATAGTAAGTACTCTGAAATTATCAGTTTGCTATGGAACCCGAGTAATAATGGCATAATGCAAAGAACAGTTGTGTAAAACACGGACAAAAGGGAAGAGGAGTCCCCTCCACTACCCCTGTGTCCGTGTTTTGCACGAGTGTTCTTTGTATAATGAAGGCTTACCAACTTGCTCAGCTTTCTGTCCTTTCGAGTAATAATGGCAGCAGTGAGCTCCCCATTGATAAAATTAAATATTTTATTCAGAGAAAGCTGGCCCCCTACATTTTACACATCCTTGTTAAATGCATTACAGTTTGTGTGCAACAGTCTTCATCCGAGACCTGTCCAATCTTCAAACGCATGCCAAATGAAAGTTCTCTTGACATCGCAGCTTCTATTAGCTCGTTGAGCACTTTGTTGAGAGCCGTGTAGCATTAGCAGTGCTCTATTCAGCTTGTGGAATGAACTATAGGCCACTGTTGCAACTGGGGATTGATTGCGTGCGCGTGTCTGTGCCACCACGAAGGCGGGGGAGTCGGGAGTGAGGCTGATACACAGGACGAGGGCGAAGAAAACAACAACTATATTTACATTGTATTTACATGAAATGTACACGACTCTCGGAGGTTCTTCTTTCTCATGATCCGCGTCGGAGTCTCTCTCCTGGAGGTGCGTGGCCCCCAACGAAAACTTGCCTCCCCTGCCAGTGGTTGAAGACAGGCAGGAGGAGGGGAAGGAGGTCCGTAGTCAGCTGATGCCTGTCAGCGAATCGACGGCTGTCCAGCCTGCACCACCATGGTAGCACGTGCGGTCCCACCCTCTGGCCCGGCTCTAGGTGATTGGCTTCGTTCCGTTTCCCGCGACACTGGCTTGCCCCGTGGTCAGCAACAGGGGTTTACAGGGGACGGACAATGTCCAGCACCGCCGCGCGGGTCTTCTCCAACGGCAGGTCGAGGTGCCCCAGCCCAAGGAAACAAAGGGTATCGCTGGTGTGCAGGTCGAACTGATGGCACCGGCGGAGCTGCGCTGCAGCTTCCCCTCGACTGAGGGCTGCATCAGCTGAGGGGACCTCGTTGGTGAACCAAAATCACAACAGTCGCTGAAGTTCACTTCTGCCAACAGGATCTATCTTAAGAGCTATCTTAGATGTCCCGAGGAAAGGTGCATAGAGCATGCACAACACAAAATTCGCACAGCGCAAGAAAAAATTTGGCTCGTGCTTTTGGAATCTATGGAGAAATCGGGTGAAACACATTCAAGGTGCACTGTGTTCACCGTGTGTGTCACCGTGTTCTTTCTCGTCCGCAACTTACACGCAACATTACTCTCATTCATGCATTACCGACAGGCCCAAGTGGAAACCCTACTGAAGAATCTGGTTTTAAACAAGAACAAATAACCCTAGACATAAGAAAGTTACAGCTGTCTCTGAAACAATATTGCAAATTCCCTGCTGCAAGGAGCAGAATCGTACTTGGCACACACAGACTACTGAGCGGCAGTATTTTTTTCTGACAATGTTCAAAAACTGTAGCAGGGCCCTTTGAAGGCACACTAAAGAGCAAAACGATTTTTTTTGTATATGTAGATTGCTGTTTCACAATACCAAAAGCACCACTCATGCCATGAGGAAGTGCTCAGTAAGCGAGAAAATGCGCGAAAACATAACACAGGTGGCAACGCTCCCTTGAAGTACCCGCACCAACACACTGTGACGTCGTAAATTTTGGAGGTGCCTGCTAGGACCCACATAATTATTAACAGACAAAAATTAATTATGTGGTGTTCTTAGACGGCCAGAGAATTAACATAGCGAGTTTCTTGAAATTCCACTGAGCCTATATGACCGAAATCCGAAACGTTGGTTCGAAATCCGTGACATGACTGCGTTGAGGTGCTAAGTTTTCAGCAGAAAGTTCAAAAAGTAGAAATTTGATATTCATTTTCCTTTTATTGTCCAACCTGCAATGCCGAAATAAATGACAATAGAATTGATTTACTGTTTTACTTTAGTGCTCCCTCAGAACCTTGAAACATGTTAGGCTGTGAGTGTGTTAGCATCATGCTTTGCTTTATTTGCATGGAATTACACCACAGTAAGTACAGTTACACCAGAAACATATATCAATCACAGTATCAGAGTAGATCATCTAAGAGCACACAAGCGTGCTTTGTTACCTTTAGCGGCCCTCTGTCTGTTAAATGGAGGAGCACTGCTATTGGCAGACCGAGTGCCTTTTTTCCTTTTGCTGGATGACCGCTTCTTTGTATCTTGAGACTCCTGACAAAGAGAAGAAAAGCAAGCAATGCTATCTAAAAAAAAAAAGATTCAAGGCAAATGACATATACTTTAATTCAGGTCAAATATTCAGTTAGCTCACAGGCTAGAGAGGAAATACTGGGAGGTCAGTGGTGATAAAGAATAAAGAGCCAAAGTGACGTAAATATGAACAGAATTTGAAATACAGTTTCCAATGGATCAAGAACTATGAATTTGTAAATACTTTAACGCAAACAATTACACACTTGCACAAACAATAGGTTGAAAACGCCGACATAGTCACGAACAAATCCAGGTAAGCCAAATACTCTTTTTCCCAAGCGTTCGCAAAGGTCAGGAATACAGCTCCAAACGCCTAGGTGTGCCTGTCTGAACGCTGTTCGACGTTTTTATTTGTAGTGAAAATTCACGCCCGAGCTGCAAACTGCACACACAAGCTTAAATGCAGCATCACACTTGAATAGAGCACTTGTCTTTTTATGCAATGAGCTGCAAGTGACGGACCAGTAGGAAGCTTTACTTGACCCAGTGTCGCAATATGATCTGGCCCATGCTGGCTCCCACGCTGGGGGGAGGGCGCGACGACCTCGTAGAGCGTGGGAACCGGCGACCGTGTACACGGAGTGGAAAAACGGCACGCAATCGGAAATCCATTGCTAACACAGAAAGACCAGTAAAGCTCACAGTGACAAAGTCACCCGGCCAGAAAGTGCGATACCAACCAGCACGTTTAGCGGGCGACGCCCGTCCTTTTAAAGTGTTCCTGAAAATTTTTTGACATTGTGTCACTGATTAGGCTACGTCATTATGAACTCATTCACACAATAAACTCGGGCCAAGGGCCTTCGACAAATGCAGCTACAGGCTTGTTTGTGCCGCCTTCCTTCTTACCACTGCCGCTCGTCCTCAACTCTCCTAGCTGCGGGGTGCACGCTAGCGACGACTTCGCCTCACACGTCAACCGGTGTCAAGGGGCCCCAGTAGCGATATGGTGCCGCGATATCTCTACTGGGGCCGCCGGCCTCTGCAGTGCAATCCTCTGTAGTAGTGCAGTGCGCCGGGAACGCGAGTATGCGCCGCCAGGTGCCGCGACGATACTGTTTGCTGTAAAACCCCTCTTAAAGGGACCCACAAGTGAAATTGCGGTTAAATGAAACGTGGCATAGCCTGGCGATGAAGCCCTGGTACTGCTTTCTGGAGTCTATGAATTGCTGCACGTCGCCTGCTCCTGTTCATAAGACGATAACGCGGTCTTAAAACTGCAGCCAATACATAAAACGCATCCCAGTCTTATTATTTGCTTTCTGCAGCAAAAGGAGTCGACGCTGACAAGCGTCCCTGCCCTCACGGCAACCGAAATCTGCTTTTAACCGCGGCGCATGCGGGCAGCGTCTCCCAGGCGTTGCGCGCATGTGCTCTGTCAGGGCACAACCCGGCGCAAACACACACGACAGCTGTGAGCCTCTGCTTGCAACATGTATTGCATTAAGACTCCGTGAGCAAGAAATCCTGATAAAAAATGATTCACGATGATTTCCCCGTTCTCATTGCATGACTGGACTATCTGACGGGTATGCTTCCCATTCAAATAAAGAAACCACGTAACTTCAGTACTTTAAAAATTGGTTGTTGGTCCCTTAAGTTGGCTGGCTCCTCGGCATAACTATGGTCAGTGCACATGAAGTCTCATGTCTGGCCAGAAGAGGCGCTGGTCTGGCAGCCGTTGATTGGTTTACCATTGTACGGCTCGTAGGAAAGGGCAGTTGAAAACTCTTTAGGCTGAGTCGCGTCGATTTTTCACGATCCGCATATTTAAAACCTTCCAGTAAATTACACGCTTAACGTCGAGTGCTCATATTGGTCTACTAATGATGAGAATGACATGAGGTGTCAGTGCGCAATACATTTGTAAAAAAATCACCGAAACCGTTTCAGGGTCACATTAAAGAAGCGTTTAAACCACGCTCGAGACGATTTCCAAAGCCAATCAAACTACGTTCCCTACAAGCATACGCTTCCGTGGCAAATGAACCACTCGGGTGTTGCGTGTGCAGCGTCGATACCGCTTTACGTAATGCTGGCACAAATGCCGGTACCGCCGCGGTATCCACCGGAAAGCACATGCCGCCACGCTTTTCATTTCGGAAGCATGGCACGCGGGAGAATGGGATAGCGAAAGACCACTTACCGCGGCGCTCTGGCGCGGCATTTTAGAAGCTTTCAGGTAGATTTCCGAATACTGGCCGCGAGGAGCGATAGAGGCCTACCAGCATGAAACCTAAGCCACCTAAGCCTCGTGAGCAGTTGCTAGCCGGTCACGTGAAAAAAGGGGTGCTGTCGATGACGATGTGAGGATTTAGCGAGAAGGAGCGCACCGTACCACAGAACGCTAGAACAAAGCCTCCTTCACTATAATAGATGGCAGTCGCGTGGTGTGAAAACAGTGTCCATGCCCTCTCCCTTTTTTGTCTCCGTGAAAGGCAACGAGCGCCGCGTGTGGCGTAAGCATGCAACGTTGAGCATTACCTCCGAGATTACCATAACACTAATTGCGGTCTCGGAGGTGTCAAACACGGCACACGGCGCAAATTTTGACAAGCAGACAACAGTCTCCGTAATACCTTTTGTTTTCATGTTCGAATAAAGAAACAAAATATTGATTTGTGGTAAGAAATTTGGAGAAACATGTTCTGCTTCCGCCGGAAGTGTGAAAGGCAACGAGTTGGCTGAACCAGAGTTCTTCAATCATACCAGTTACCAAACTCCCCATAGGCCCCATGTATCAAAATCCGGACACGCCAAGTGCCAAAACTGCGGAGCTTAGCAGATTGTCGCGCCATCTGTCGACACAGAAACCAACTAATAAATGCTATGTTGGTGTGTTTTCTGTTATGGAGCGCAGAAAGTTCCGGCGCGTCAATGAAGCGAGCCTTATGCAAACGATGTTGCGCACACAGAAAATCCGTCAATTCGCCGTGATTCTGGCGTCCCTGGCGTCTTCGCCAGAACAAGAAAATTCACTGACCTTGTGCCGTCGCTTCTGCACGAACACTTAAGGTTCACGAAGTGTTTTGTCCGTGCTCTCACGAAAGAAGCAGGGAATCGTCTGTTCGGCTGCCGAGGCCGCTGGTGAAAGAACAAGAAAGCTTTTCGAACAGCGGATTATTTTCGGTGAATAATTATTCTTTTTTTCGTCTGAATGTCGATGTGTCGTTGGGAACCCAGCACAAAGCGCGCACCAGTGGTATTCAGTTCACATGACTACAGCATCGATGTGTCAACACAGCAGCAGAAGGCCTTTAATGCAGAGCGTGTCGTCTGCAAGCGAAAAAGCGGATGGTGCAAGTCGACGATCCAAGTGCAGGCGAATTGCAATGTAAGGCGTCTCTATCTCTCGCTGCTTCCTTCTGCCCCTCTTTAGCCGCGTGATAAGAGAGCCATTAACAACTGCAGTTACGGTGCTCCAACGTTTGTGGCCGCCACTTTCATGCAATAAACATCGCCTCCGAGATCCGGTGAGTGTAGCGTTTCCAGTTACGGCTCCCAGATGGGGCGACAGTCTGTTAACCTCCGCCAATTTGGCCGTCGGCTTGTCCAGATTTCGGAACACAGTTTGGCAACTGGTATGATTGAAGAACTTTGGGCTGAACTATGGTGTACTGGAATGGGGTAGTGTGCCGTCTGGCGCCTGAGACGTGGCTCTTTTTGCGATGACGGCTTCGTCAACAGAGCACACCGTTCTATGGTGGCGCCACCACTCACTGGACCTCGGAGTCATAGATTGTCCGCGGATAATATACGGCCTCCGAGATTGGCTCGGCTTTCACGGAGGCCATGTTTAACTAGCACGATTGGGTGCAGGAGTGCTTCGTCTATCTTCGCTGACAGTTCGTTCCTGCGGCGTTCTCTTGCGTTCTTAGCACTGGTGAATCTTTGCGACTATCTTCGATTAGAATGAGCTGTATGCAAAAAGGGGGCAAGCATTGCTTTATTGCAGTGTTTTTTAAATGAACTATTTCTGGTTGCGTGCAATGAATTTCTGCGCTCAGGTTCTCGCACTGATCAATCGGGCTAATTATAACGCGCAGCTCTTGCTTGCCATAGGCAGTGTAACTAAAGGACCAATGAAACCTATAGTTCACTGCTAATGCGACTGTATTATTGTGTGCGGAGGGGCAACTGGGTTGTGCGTGAGGGTGCGTACGTGCATCCGCGCGTGTTTTATCTCATAGTCCTTCTGCTATAAACGCGCCGGACTCTACGATATGGTATTCGTCCTTCTAGATGAATATAAAGGGTAGCGCTGTATATTCGGCGTTTTTCGTCGGTCGTACGATGTTTCCTTTTTTTTAATAAGTCCCGCGGGAGAAAATGTTTTCCGCGAAAGTTTTTCAAAGTATTACGTTCATAAATGAGAACTATATGCATATCCAGAATAAATTGTGTTACACAATGTTGCGACTGGGGGTCGATTGCCGTGGGATGCCTATACCTGGCGACAACTTTCTGTGGCAGCACAGCCAAGGCTACGGAGCCGAAGCACGCTTGTCTTACTGCGCCACAGCATGTAGTCCCCCAACGAAAACGTTTGTATACTGTTATGGGTAACTAAGATTTTACCATTCAGAACTTTATATTTCGCGGACTTATTTTTTAATTAGTGAATAAAAACGTTGCGCAGTAGACAAAATTTCGTTTCATACTCTCTCGGGTTTTGTGGGGTTTTTTGGCTTCCGCCGCTTTTTTACCTGACCGCATTCCTCACCGTCAAAGATGGCGTCCTCCGGTTGCAGCTCGTCAACTTCGCTTACGGAGGAAACACCGCCGCGTGCCGTGAGTCCACCAGCTTCGCAGCCGTACCAGGCGTTGTCAAACCAAAATCTGTCCGTACAGGCCAAGAAGATGGTGCACAACGTTTACGCGCAAGTAAGGAAAAGCGACCTGCGCTGGTGAAATCGAAACCGAAACACCCGTCGAAGCGGTCGGACTACTTGGCGCAGTAGCACATGTGCATAGGCTCCGCCCACGTAGCCTTGGCCGTGCTGCCACAGAAAGTTGTCGCCGGGTAGGTCACCATGAAGGCGGTGGAGTCCGGAGTGGGGTCGACGTTCAGGACCCTCGGGCGAAGAAAAAGACGAACTGGGTTTTACATGTTATATTACAAAAATATACACGTTATGTACAGAAAAGGTACAAGAGATTGGAGGATCTTCTCTCTCGGGATCCGAGTCGGCGTCTCTTCTCGATGGGCTCTGTGGCCTCCGACGGAAACTTGCCTCCACTGCCATAGGTTGAAGATAGGCAGGAGGAGGGGAAGGAGGCCCGCAGTCATCCGATGCTTGTCGACCAATCAATGCCTCTCCGAACTGCACCTCCTTGACTGCACGTGTGGTCCCCCGCTCTGGCCGGCTGCACGTCGTCGCCTCCTTTCCGCTTCCCGCGACGTTGGTTGCCCCAAGGTCATCAAGAGGGCTAATGGGGACGGACGATGTCCAGCAGCGCCGCGGGAGTCTTCCACGGCCGGCCGAGGCGCCCCAACCCCGGGAAACAAAGGGTGGCGCTGGCGGGCAGGTCGGCCTGAAGGCGCCGGCGAGGCTGCGCCGCAGCTGCGCCCCCCTGCTGGGGCAGCATCAGCCGATGTAATCACCTCGGTGATCACCCCGAACCCATTAGGCAGGTCCGACTGATGGCGCCGGTGAGGCCGCGCTGCAGCAGCAGCAGCCGCGGGGACCTTGTGGAGGAACCAGGATCACAACAGCCCGTCCACCGCCGGCAGAAGGACTCGCAAGGGGTGCAGCTCATCGGTGCCCCATGAAGAGGCCTGGCAGCGTAGTATGGCCGTAGTCGTTTGCTGCACCGAAATGGGATCAGCAGGTCCGTGATAACGAGGGCCATCGGTATGGAGGTCCCTGCAGGTCGAAGGCTCGGGACTGACATTAGCGATCAAACCCGCACAGCACCCGAGCAGCGACAAGGCAAGCACACAACCTCCTCCGAGATATGCCAGGTTATCGAACTCTCCCATTTCCGATCTTAATCTCAGCTCCATGTCGGCAGAAGCGCAACCACACCATAGAGCGCTGCATGAACGGCCCTAAACAAATTTATAATGGTAGCGTAACTAGCCTTTCATGAATTTTGATTTCAGCCTTATCCTAAGGAAGGTGCAAATCATTTCGGCTCTGGGCAAACAACGAATGAGGGAAGATCGAGGGAAGCAAAATACCAATCCAAGCCCTCATCATTCTCTGGTTCGTATAATCCAGTTGAAAGGTATACTGCTCTGACACCATGCCGACCTTAAAATGCACACCTCCAAAATAAAAGGAACAAAATTTAAAGAAATGGCATTGAACATTTCACTCCGAAAGGGGAACGCTCATCAGCCTCTGCAGAAGGCATCCTAATTTCCATTCTCGCGTCCCCTATCGTAGCGGACCACAAAATTAGCAGAAGACACCGGTCATTCAGCTTGTACGAACTCAGCCAAAGGCTTCAGTGTTCTCGCCTGACATAAACTAAACAATACGCATTCATTTAAAGCCCTACCTCTTGTACTCTTCTCGAGTACTACTGCGTCATGCATAAAATTAGAAACTCGGCGATATATGCCAGCATTCCAATGACTTGCACGCACGCGCCACTAAGCTTTTATGAATACGTTACCCTTCACTCACAGGCTACACGCTTAGGTACAGTTACCAAAAGACTCTAGTCCACAAAAGAACACATAATTCACGAAATACAAACTTGTTCGTTACGTGCAAAAGAAATCAAGCCACTACGTCCTTAAGCTTACATAAAAACCAAAACAAACTCGATATGACTCTCAGACGAACTTAGTAGTGGAAACAAACACACTCAAAAGAAAATGCCTAACTTAAAGGAAAAAAGAAATAACCAACCAAACCAAAGGGTCGGATCTACTAATCCTTAAACAAAATGGCAAATTCTTTTCAAAAGGCTTGCCACAACTTTCAGACGTACTCGCGGTGGACGTGCGCTGAAAGCTCTTCTCAATGCGCGGGGAGTACAGACCGCCTGAATCCTGTTCGCTTTGTCGCGGAACCCCACAAAATTCTTTGCTGGCGCTTTGTCTGTTGGTTCAGCGACCACACGAAGCTTCAAGACCCTGCACTCCCGCGACGCTCCTAACGCACCGCGAAGAAAGCTACAGGGGGCAACAGTGGACTGTTTTCGTCGGAAACGCGCGCTTCCGCACCCTTTCTTTCGGCGCACCTGAAACTTTCGGTGCGAGCTCAATACGCGTGACAGACCTAACGAGGTAAACACTCTCTTCCCCCGTTTGGGGCCTTCCATCCAGCTTGTCCCAGTGCGTCGAGCGACCTTAGTCCTACTCTTCTCATTGTGACGCTTTTTCTTCCTTCTTTTTGGGCTTTTCGCTAGCACACCCTTCTCTAGAAAAAGGTCGTCGTTTGAACTGTCCGTCTGGCCTCCACATTCCAAATCACCTCTTTCCTTCATCCCAAGACTCGCGGACAGCTTCATATGCTTACTAACTATGCAGTGCGCTGCTAAACCCTGACGGTCGCATTCCTGGAAGCTTTCTGCAACTGCATTGTCTTCACTACCTGGTGCCTCAGTGCACTCTGTTAACCTTAATCTGGTGTTCCTGTAATCGATGTCGACGTTCCCCTGGACATCGCTCACAGGACTCACCGCCGCGACCTCATCAATGGAGAGCTGTGCCCAAACATCCTCGCTCTGCTTAGCTGCCTCTCCTGTTTGGCACGGTATCGCGTCGCGCTCACAATGACCTTCAACGGTCTCTATTGCCATTTCGGCATCTTTTGCAGCGAAAGCTTCTCGCTCTCTTAAAGCGCTGCTACTTTCACTCTCGGCCGGGCTAGCATTCGCGACACTCATCATCTCACTGATTTCGACGCGCTCGCACTGTCGGGCCTTCCCTGTGCTCTCTTTAAGCTCTTTAGCCAGGCCCTCCCCGACTGTACTAAGCAACGAATCTGCGCTATGCTCAGCCTCAACCCTCTGCTGTTCCGGAGGGCCGTTCAAGTGTGGAGGCACGAACGTGGCCACCAGCTTCTCATTAACCTCATCAGGGCTGCTGCCACGAATCTCGTCCCCACAAGGAACGCCCTGCGGAATGGCACTTGACATCAGCTCGCCGATAACATCGCCTTCCACGGGCTCGAACTGTTGGGCCTTCCCTGTGCTTTTACTCAAAACGGCTTTAGCCAGGCCCTCCCCAACAGTGCTGCCGTGCCCTCGATGCGTCGGTACCGTGCTATGGTCACCTATCAAAGCAGCCGGGCTTCCGTCTTCTAGCTTTTCGGTGCGCTCTACTTCGCGAGGTACTCCACTCTTTTCCGCGCTCCTCGACTTTTCAGCAACCGCACCGTTTGCTACTACTTCCCTGCTCTGCATTTTGCTAGCTGAATTCCCCTCAGAAACAGCTTCTTCCGCTACAAGAACCTTGCACGGTGCGCTTTTCGGTACGTTACGTTCCCCCTTCTCAGGAGAAATACCGCCGTGCAGGTTCCTCTCGCTTTCCCTTTTTCTTACGGAAATGCCACAACGCTTGAACAATGCTGCCTTTGCGGTGTCATAATCTTTAAACTCTTCATCGGAAAGGCCAGCTAACACATCTGTCAAGCGAACGGGCAATAAAGCCAACAAGGGAAACGACCAGCGGTCCCGATTGAGCCCAATTTCCTCACAAATCTGCTCGTAAGAGGCAAGAAAACACTCTACATTATCACCATCTTTAAATTTGCCATTTCTTGCCCTTACACGATCCGCTTTTAAAAATTGAATTTTCCATACCAAATTTCGAATTTCATCCCTTTGCTTTTCCAATACCTTTCCCGCTCTTTCTTTTTCCTCTCTTCCTTTTTCTGCCTCGCGTTTTCTTTGGTCCTGAATATCTTCCCACACTTCCGTGATCTCCTCGTCATCTCTGCCGGTTGCCTCAATTGCTTCGATGACCTCCGCCTTCCTTAGGTGCTTCCCACAATGAATCCCAATTTCCCCACATATCGCGTCCAGGTACGTTCTGCGCAGCTTCCTCCAAGTCATGGGTACCCTTTTTGCCGACAAGTTTCTCAAGGACAATCGTGCCGAAGCAAGGTTCTTCTCGAACAGGCTTCAAACACGCTCGCTACCAGGGAGAACAATTCTAAGTTAAGCCTGGCAACACTCAAGAAGAAAAGGTCGCGCACTCACCAAGCCGGAGTCGAGCCGCCGCGCAGATCATCCCACCGCTGCCACCACTGTTGCGACTGGGGGTCGATTGCCGTGGGATGCCTAGGCCACCATGAAGGCGGTGGAGTCCGGAGTGGGGTCGACGTTCAGGACCCTCGGGCGAAGAAAAAGACGAACTGGGTTTTACATGTTATATTACAAAAATATACACGTTATGTACAGAAAAGGTACAAGAGATTGGAGGACCTTCTTTCTCGGGATCCGAGTCGGCGTCTCTTCTCGATGGGCTCTGTGGCCTCCGACGGAAACTTGCCTCCACTGCCATAGGTTGAAGATAGGCAGGAGGAGGGGAAGGAGGCCCGCAGTCATCCGATGCTTGTCGACCAATCAATGCCTCTCCGAACTGCACCTCCTTGACTGCACGTGTGGTCCCCCGCTCTGGCCGGCTGCACGTCGTCGCCTCCTTTCCGCTTCCCGCGACGTTGGTTGCCCCAAGGTCATCAAGAGGGCTAATGGGGACGTCAATGCCCCTCAAGACGTCAATGCCCCAAAAAGTGTTCAAAATGCAAAATGGGGCATTGACGTCTTGAGAGGTGAAGAGTTTCGATGAGATTTGTGCATGACCGAAATACGCTTATGTAGCAGCAGGAAATATACGTTAGCAAGGATAAAACTGTTTCAGTTATTATTGGTGGAGTTGTTGCTCTTGATTTCAATAAAAGTTACAGTACTCGGACATCAGCAGTCACGCTATTCGCGTAGCCCAGGCAACGACCACTACGCTTCTCTAGTCATTATTACGCACGCGCACTGGCATCCAGATTCTCCGCTCGCACCATTATCTCGTCATGGTATCTGCCACTATCGTTAGAGGCTCTGCAGTTGCGTGTTACGACACTGGTTGCAAGGGTTCTTCGATTTTTGATTTCGACGGCCGAGGGCAAGGGTAACTGTTATCATCTATGCCCACGCTTCCACCCTCTTCACATACTAAACAGCGCACACAACAGATGCGTCACTTTAGGGAGGAGCTTTGCGCGGACCCTCACCCTCTTGCATGCGTAATCATGCGAAAGACAAATTTTGGAGCCGGATATCTCGGAGCACAGGCGTGCTAGAAAAAAATCTTCCAACTGAAACTGTGTACAAACACCACTGCCTACATTTTTTCAATATAAACATGCCAACTTACCGCAGCCAGTAAAAAGTTATTTATTAAATTTTAGTTAATTGGGCTGCTGACAGCGATAATTATCATCTAACTTTCTGTCCCCCTGGCCGCTTAACTTATTTGCACAAGTGGTTCTCACGTGCCTTCGAGCACCTAATTTTAAAAAAATCATAAAGCTTAACTTTGAACACCCGGTATAAAAGTATAAAGAAGACATACACACGTTTTGTGGGCAACTTAGGTGGACCTCCTTAGCTTAAGGTGCTTCATTTGTTCTCTTCGCTCGCTCATTTTTTGACGTGCAGGTTGGTGCTTTGAGGAATAACGATGGAACAGCGTCCTTACTCAAAAGTGGCAGCCCCCGTGGGATTTCCACTATTTCGCTATTGACTGTCGTCTTGTATGATCTCTCTATGTAGCGTGGCTCAAAGTGCCGCTCACATATTGTGCACGCTTCATTAAGCTCCCTGTCAGTTCTCTGAATAAGCTGCGACCACTCTTCACGACGTGCGGGTTCCTTGGGCACACGAAAAAGAGACCACTTTTCCTTGCAAGACCGGTAGCCGCTTGTACAGCCTGGAACAAAACAGGTCGTGTCCCTATTCTCCCTCTTCCGCTTCTTTATGTTTTTTGTTTCGCGACTTCGCACACACGTTGAAAATGCACTTCAATCGGAGGAACAAATGCAACGTAGACTCATGCGACAGAAAGCGGCGGCAGCAAGGGATACACCGCTGCGCGTCATGCGGACATCTGCTACACATATGTAGGAGACGATCGCAAAAAAAAAAAAAAAAAGAGAACACCCGCATCACTCAGCAATTGTCTTTCACTTTTAGTACCGTCTTCAGAGTTCATTTATTGATTTCAATTAACAAATACTTCTTTTTATCGCATTATGCAAACACAAGGCCTACATGCACAAAAAAACGCAATTTTTTACCGTCTGCATTATGAGCAGACGACGCTCAACACAAGCAGTTAAAGCAGGCGATTAGAAATGCAGTGCCGTGCCACGGCCGCTGGATAAAAACGCACGTGGTGCGGCCTGCGACGTCGCCCGAAACCTGCGTGACGAGCCTAGTTCTACGCGCCACCGCAGCGGCGCCACTGCTACGGGACAAGCGCCGCGGGAGGAGCCGTTGGTTCTGCATGTTTCGCGCAGCGGATCGCTGCGAGTTTGCATTTTATTGACGCGATACTGTGCATTGCTTTGTGAAAATAAGACCTCTACACTGCCTGCAAGAATATAAATAAACTCAGGAGGTCGGTATTGGGCCGCTAATGGGCTCAAACGAGCTCGAACGGTGCATATTTGCAGCAGGTTTCTAAACGCGATCACCGTTCGATATCTGGCAACTCCTTCATCGCTTGCTTGACTACTCGCCGCGCTCGATGCGTTTCTTTGCTGTTGAAAGAACCTGTTACGTGACGTTCTTACACATACGTGCATAATGACTAACTAGTTTGGACAAATAATTTTCTTATAGAGTGTCTTTTTGTTCCAGCTTTTTATAAAAACGTCTACAACGAACCGGACATTCAGCCACTTTGTAGACGTGTTCGCATTTCTATGTGAAGACGATGCTATGAAGAACTAATTGGGAGTGAATTGGGTAATTACAATGGTAGAAGAAAAAGAAAGGCCCAGGAAAGTGGTGTCAGGTCGATTTCTTTATTTGCAACATCTGCGCGTGCACGGAAAAGCGACTCGTTTCATCAAAGGCGTAGCACCTTCCGTGATAGAGGCTTGTAGGCGAGCTTGAACCGCTCTACAGTTGCGTTCAGATCTCCGGCCCAGTTCGCCAGCAGCGGCCGCAACAATTTGCTGAGAAAAACCTTACAGATCTCCTCGGTGTGGCTTTGATCGTCCCTGTCACACGTCAATTCCCGACATTTCACAAAATGCGGCAGAAGGGTTGACACCAAACGCTGGCAAAGTTTGCCACTTCGTCTGACCTCCGGAAATTTCATAACTTTTCTAACAAAGTTGCAGGTCAGCTTGCAGAGACCAGTTACCTTCATTGTCGGGTATCTTAGCGCTCCGTAGTCAAGGTTTTGGACTAACCCGTAAACTGCTGCACTCGGTTGAGTTTGTCACAAAATAGTGCCTATTTTGAAGTAAAACCCGGCGCCGAAAGGCCGAAACAACAACAAGAAAAACGGCGCGCGGAAGAGGCACCGAAAGACACGCCGCACCTACAAAAAGCCAGAATGTTGTAGAAGCTTTCTTATCGCGGCGAGCGCGCGCGGGGCAGACGTAAGGAGAGAGAGAAGGCGGAGAGTACACACCGACGCTCCCCGCGCAGTGAGAGAGAGAGAGAGGTGCCGCCCCAACGGGGAACGTTCGAGAGTGGGCGAGAAGGTTCCCAATTGTATGTGTGCTCTGGGTCACGTGGCCCTACGGAACCTTCTAGTACCCTTCCCCAGGACTATATAAGCGGTCGGACACGGGCCGCGCAAGGAGGGGCGAAGAAGAGACGAAGGGAGAGTTGAAGTGTTGCAAGTAAAAAGAAGAAGCAAGAAATCGTGCGTGACTCAGACGCCGAGCCAGCTGACAGGCCACCTGCAAGAAGACGCCGAGTGTCTTGGTGAATAGGACTCTTTGTGTTTTGTTCATTGTTGCAGTGTATGAACTTGTTCGTGTTGGTTGGCCTTGTATAACTTTGCGACCCATCTGTTTTTGAGTTGTGAAAGCCGTGTTGTGTATGTTTGCGTGACTGCCTATTTGATGAAAATATATTTGTTTTGTTTAACCACCCTTGGCTCTGACTCGGTCTTTGAACCACTGCTGGCGTTTTGCTAGTGTGCTAAAGGGGACCAAAAATCTTATTGTCCAAGCTTTCGTGGGATCTTTTTCGGGGAACCAAGACGTTGGTTCTTGGAATTATTTCCGGCGATCGCGCCCCGTACATCATAGCACGGGTTTGGTGACAATATTTCTGGCGTCCGCGACAGGACTTCTTTGGCGCTTAAGTGTGTTCAAAGTACGGAGGACGAGCCTTGGGTTGTGTACGTGTTGGCGTATACGATATTGTGTGTTGCACCACGTTCTCGCTAACCTGTGTGGAGAGAATACTTTAAGAGTTGAGGTATAGGCAGATATTTGTTTGTGTACGCGGCTAGATTTTGTGGAAGAGCACCATGGATCTTGAGAAATTGATTGCCCTTGGTGAAAAGATGGGTTTGGCCGGAGCTGAGTTACGGAAATGGGTGAACCAAGAGAAAAAAGAAGCTGCGGAAAGAGAAAGACAAGCTGCTGAAAGTGCGGAACGGGAAATGCAAGCAGAAATTGAGAAGCAGTGGCTAGCGGCTGAAAGAGCGAAAGAAGAGAGGGAAGCGATGGAGAGACAAATGAAAGAAGAAAGAGAGGCGAAAGAACGAGAAAGGGAAGCGATGGAGAGACAAACGAAAGAAGAAAGAGAGGCGAAGGAACGTCAGATCGCAGCTGAAATGGCTGAGAGGGAAAGGCAGAGAGAAACGGAGATGGCTGAGAGAGAAAGGCAAAGGCAGCATGAGTTGGAGCTTGAACGTCTCCGATTGCAACAGCGCGTTGACACGTCTGTTCGAGTCGACAGCACGGAAAGAGAAGAGTACTCGTTCCGACTGAATCCAAGCAAGCTGCTTGTGGCGTTCGATGAGAGAAAAGATGATTTAGATGCCTACTTGCACAGATTCGAAACCGTTGCTAGAAGTCAGAATTGGCCGGAAGAACAATGGGCAACGGCATTGAGTACTTGTTTGAGCGGCGAAGCACTCAGTGTGTATGGCAGGTTGACGCCTGCGGATGCCTCGAACTATGCAAGGGATAAAGCCGCTTTGCTGAAACGATTCAGATTTACTGTAGAAGGCTTCCGAGACAAGTTCAGGACGGGAAAGCCTGCCGATGGAGAGACTGCTACGCAGTATGCTGCGCGACTCAGCCACTATTTTGATCGGTGGACTGAACTTTCGGGAATTGAACAGGAGTACGGTGCGCTTAGAGAGCTTCTCATTAAGGAGCAATTTCTCGTCAGTTGCCACCCGAGCCTGTCTCTTTATCTCAAAGAGAGAAAAGCCGAGTCCCTCAGTGACATGCTGGAATTAGCAGACCAATTCTTGGAAGCGCAAGGAGGCACCAATCTTGGCAAGATCAGAAGGTAGGGAATGGAAGATGTGAAACAATCGGCACCTGAGGAAAGAAGAATCCCTCCGAAATTTGTTACGAGGTGTTTCCTGTGTAATCGGCTAGGACATCGTGCTAGTGACTGCCGAACAAATTTTTCTCGCCCGAGTGCGAAGTGCTTTAAATGCGGGCAGACCGGTCACAAAGCTGACACGTGTCGGAATGAAGTGAAAGAAGTTCAGCAGGTGTCGTGTGTATATGCCCCGCCGAAACAGGAAGAGGATGAGAAAGTTCAGGGCTTCTTGGAACTTAAGGACGGAAAGAAAGTTCCAATCGTCGGTGCCATAACAACTACACGCCCCGGAGCATTGGATAAGAATATGCCAGTACTTTTTGGAAAAGTAGCAGGAAAGCGTGTAAGCGTGTTACGGGATACTGGTAGCAGCACAGTGATTGTGCGAAGGAATTTGGTCCGGAACCACGAGCTCACAGGAGCGAAAGGTATCGTTTGCCTAATTGATGGTACAGCGAGGAGGCTCCCTGAAGCGAGGATCAAGGTGGAAACCCCCTACTACAGTGGGATGGTTACGGCTCTGTGTATTGAGAACCCACTTTATGATCTGATCGTGGGAAATATCAAAGGTGCACGAGGCCCTAACGATCCGAAGCCTCGATATGAAGAGCCGAGGAATGAACCCCATCGGGAACCACCAGCAGCTGCAGCTCGAACTCGATTCGAAGAGAAGCCTGTTGAGCGTTCTGTAATACCGGACTCCGAGAAGAATTCAGCACAAGCTTCATTCGAAGCCAAGGAGCCTCGCGAACGGCGAGAGGTTGCTGTACTCGTGACACCGCGCATTGAAGTACAGTCAGATGGGGTGTGCACTAACAGCGCAACTTTTGATGCAAGTGCGGAGAATGGGAATAAAGCACCGAGCAAGGAGACTCCGAAGATCGACAGAGACGAGGAAGAACTGCAAATCGCATCGGAGCCAGCACAGCGTTGCGAAGAAGCAGATAAGGTGCGTTCACCACAACAGCTAACGCCAAGATTCACCCGGAGGAAAAAGAAAAAGAACAAGCAGCGGCGTAAGAGAAAGGCAGTCTCGAGATCCTGAATCTAGCTGTCCTTTCGAAGTGTGAAACTGCATGTGCTGTGATTGATTACAAGTGTTGGTGTTGAGTGAAACAATGTTCTCTTGTATCGATCTATGTGTTGCATTTGGATGTTTTGTAAACTTGTAGAAAATGCATGTATTCAGTGTTATTGTATTACGCATGTGTACGCGATGAGTTGTGAAGCTTTCAAGAGATGTATTTTTATGTGACGTGTATGTGCGCGATTCATTGTGAAAGTGTCGCGACGTTCCGAGTGTGGACTCATGTGTTTGAACTCTCAAGTGGACTTATGTGCTACTGATGGTGAGAGGACTTGTGGAACTTTGTGTGGTTAATTTTGTGTGTGCACTATTTTGTGTGTTTTTGAATATTATTTCATAATATTCTTAAAGTGGGGGGCAGTGTCACAAAATAGTGTCTATTTTGAAGTAAAACCCGGCGCCGAAAGGCCGAAACAACAACAAGAAAAACGGCGCGCGGAAGAGGCACCGAAAGACACGCCGCACCTACAAAAAGCCAGAATGTTGTAGAAGCTTTCTTATCGCGGCGAGCGCGCGCGCGGGGCAGACGTAAGGAGAGAGAGAAGGCGGAGAGTACACACCGACGCTCCCCGCGCAGTGAGAGAGAGAGAGAGAGAGAGAGAGAGGTGCCGCCCCAACGGGGAACGTTCGAGAGTGGGCGAGAAGGTTCCCAATTGTATGTGTGCTCTGGGTCACGTGGCCCTACGGAACCTTCTAGTACCCTTCCCCAGGACTATATAAGCGGTCGGACACGGGCCGCGCAAGGAGGGGCGAAGAAGAGACGAAGGGAGAGTTGAAGTGTTGCAAGTAAAAAGAAGAAGCAAGAAATCGTGCGTGACTCAGACGCCGAGCCAGCTGACAGGCCACCTGCAAGAAGACGCCGAGTGTCTTGGTGAATAGGACTCTTTGTGTTTTGTTCATTGTTGCAGTGTATGAACTTGTTCGTGTTGGTTGGCCTTGTATAACTTTGCGACCCATCTGTTTTTGAGTTGTGAAAGCCGTGTTGTGTATGTTTGCGTGACTGCCTATTTGATGAAAATATATTTGTTTTGTTTAACCACCCTTGGCTCTGACTCGGTCTTTGAACCACTGCTGGCGTTTTGCTAGTGTGCTAAAGGGGACCAAAAATCTTATTGTCCAAGCTTTCGTGGGATCTTTTTCGGGGAACCAAGACGTTGGTTCTTGGAATTATTTCCGGCGATCGCGCCCCGTACATCATAGCACGGGTTTGGTGACAGAGTTACCTGCATTGAAGCTTTACAAGAGACGCAAGGTACCTGCAAGAAATTTAAAGCATATAGTTAGCAAGCAGACTATACATGAGTGCGTGTGTGCCGCATACGTTTACACAAATCACTACGACCATTACGAGAGCGGCATCAATGAACTGTTCGAAGTTACATACGAAAATTTTTGCACGAGAAGAAATGCATCCGTACCTTGTCTTCGCACACACGAGCGAGATAACCAGCCAAGTAAACAAGCGAGGCGATCTCCAGGTCAGCTTCTTGAGAGTAGGATTGAACGAACTCAAGCTCGCTCGCTATTTCTCGGGTAGCGCAGTTGATGACATCTGGTAGGGGAGAAGTTTCGTCGCGCTCGATGGCAAGCTTGATTGCTGTCTTCATCTCAGAAGTGGTAGGCGCATTTCCACTTTGTGCCGCCTGCAGGATTCCAACCTGGAAAAGTTTTACATGCATGAATATATTCTATTACTGTGTTTTAAATTTTAAGACAGTACCTTTAGCAGTTTCTCCACTGTTAATACTGCAGCTCTTGCGTCGACCTTGTCGCTTCCACCGTTAAACTGCCTCAAGCTGCTGAACAACGATTCCACGGGGTCACTATTCAGGCCGCGTGTGAGGACGTAGTGGAACCTAAAAAACAAACTCTTTGTAATGCGCAAGCGCGAGTGTGGCACAAACGAGCAAAGCAAAAACGTATCTCAGCTGTGCAGCTGTAAAAACGCTTACTTGATACGTCAGAAGTGTAGCTTCATATGTGTCTTTTGTCATTTTTTGAGCTGATTTCCCACCATTCATCTGGAGGTCCTCAAGGTAGCCGACAAAGTCAACTTCTAACCAACACAGTCGTTCATCATCTATGCTGTAAAATGGCCCTTCTTGCATTCCCCGCGGCTTCACCGCCCGAATGTCGTGGAGGGCGTACCACTTTGTTACCATTTTCATGAAACAAATTGTGGCACCGCAGTCTTTAAATAGAGGGGCTTCAGGATGACATGTTGGATATTGTCGGAGAAATTGCAGTGCTGCAATTACCTCAGGAGACATAGTCTGCGTGGCTCTCCGCACTTTCATCTTTTCAATGTTGGTGGGTTCGACATGGGAGCGTGTGAGAAACCTCACCGGCTTCAGAAGCAAAGAGGACTGAATGTCAAACAGTTTCTTCAAGTAGAAGCCGCCGCGAATGACTTGCTTTCCATCTAAAATCTCACGCTCTAGAAAGTTCGTTCGAAGGTTCTTGATGAGGTGGTTCGGGTCAAAGGATAGAAAAAGCGGGTCGCCCTCCCGCAACGGATGGGGAACTCCATGAACGAGCGTCCCATCATGCGAAAAACGCCTGAACAAGGAAACGTTTGTCTGGTGGTTGTCAGAAAGCCCACTTGCTCCACTGCTTTCATTACTTCCATTGTCATGGAAAATAACTTGTCATTTTTCAAGCAGCGCGTAAAGAAGTAGCCCACAGGTATCACGTAGACAGTTGACAGGCCTCTCAGAACGAAACGTAGCAAGCGGTTTGCTACCAGTGGCACACTGGTAGACATTTCTGCTGTACCCATATCGACGAGACCGAAGAGCTTGTCAACCTGTCTGTCATATACAACTTTCTGGTCTATGGACATTTCGTCAATGATAAGAGAACAGAAAGCTTCCCGCTCTACATTCAGCCCTTCGTACTCAACGACAAGACGCTCTCTGATTAAGTTAGTTACTCCAATTTCACCCGTTGTTAGACCGATATATTTTTGCAGAGTGGCCCGGCACGGCAAAGTCAAGAGCTTTCGCATTCTAGCATGCTCGTAGCCTTTAGGAGAGCATGCCTTCCACAGGACACACTCTCTTAACGTCCTTTCATTGTATATCGGCTTTTTGCTGGCGTAATTGCACACTTGATCTTTAATAAAAATTGCCTTTTTGTTACCGTCTTCGGCTGATTTCAGCAACTCCAGAAATTCCCGAATTTCCTAGCTACCGTCATAGCCCCGGAGCCGCTGCCTCATCAAGTCATATTCCGACTGCAGCTTCGGAAGTGCACCTTGCTGGCGTTTGATCTTTGCTTTGAGCCGGTGCGCTGTCTTTTTCGCATCCTCCAACACACTCACTAGGTCCAGTGTCGTTCCACATGCTTTCTCAAAGTGCAGAACAGTTTCGCCGCAAATTTGCGCTGGCGTTTCCATAAGTTCTCCTTGCTCGTCGTGGTTGCAAGAAAAAGAGGCAGGTGCACTTACTTCTGTATGCAGCTCCTCCGTTGCTGTTGCCTCTGCGCAAAAAACGTGGTTACCGCTCCGGCGTCGCTTCCGCCCATGTTGGTGTCCAACTTCTTTGCGCATGTACACCGGATAGTTCGGGAAAACAGTCGAAACAGCCGTTGGGAGTAATATCTTCAGCTTCGTGGATTTCTTATAGTCCTCTTCTCTGAAGTGACGCGAGTACACCAACGACCTGTCACTTGGCTCCCACACGCTTCCCTTGCCAGTTATTCCGTGTCGTGAAATATTTTTGAGCCATAATTTACGGCGCTCTACGTCGCACGGAAACTCGTGGTACCGGATCTGAGGATCCTTCCGTGCGTTTGTGCCACACAGTGGCACGCAACAGTTGCGCGGCATAACGACGCGCACAACCAAAATTGTAGCAGGCACTAGCACAGTACGAGAAGTACCTCAACACTTTTTTTTCTACCACGTGTATAGTCACACGGCGTGCGAGCGAGACACAGAATTTCGCCAACACGCCCAGAAAACACGTTCCGTACTGATTCGCCAGTGATGTTCCGTCCTGCGCCGAATAATTCCCTTTCCGTGGCATGAAAATTCCCGATTTCAGGCATTTTTCCCTGCATGCATCGCTAAAAATCCCCGCATATTTCCCTGCACGAATATGTATACATATATGCGTGTTTGACGTGTTTCCGGCTCTCGCTATCGTTCTGTCTTTTCGCGCTTGTGCTCCTGCGCAACTCAAAGCATTGCCTCCGAGATTGGCTTTTCATACTACGCGGAAGCTACCTGCGAGCGGACTTTAAGGTGTATGCGATGTGGAAGAAATACCGTACATACTGGTTTGTGTACACACGGCAGCTGTATAAAATGAAAAGTGGGCTATTATTATTGTTTTTGTTACTGAAAACTTCTGGCTTGTCGCACACATAGTTGCCTGCTTTTGGTGAAAGAATAATGGCGTCCACTAGGGTGTGCTACGATGGCGATCGACAGTCACGGAGCTCATGTGCTGTAATTACATAGCGCATATGTGGATTTCGAGCCTACCGCCCGGAGTAAACAAAAAGACGCTCCGTGTAACAGGAACGAATCTTAAAGGCTATGATTTTCCGTGCTACATGCGCCGGGAATGATTGGAGAAACCGAAAACTGCCAACCGAGTACGAACCGAAAGTGCCCCGTAACAGAAGTGTTTCGAAAATTATAAGGATATGTCTTCACCTCCAAAATTCCCTGTAATATTGCGAAGATTCCCTTTTTCCCTTTCGTCCAAAATGACGGTCGGAAATTCCCTGAAAAAGGGAACATTCCCTGCACGGAACATCACTGTGATTCAAGGGCAGCCCGCAAAAATGCGGCGAAAACTGTCAACTTTCGCTTCACAGCCGCGCTTTTGTTCGCCACCCGACGTAGCAGGCCGCATCTCGTGCGTTGCTAATCGACCGGCTGTGGTATGGGAGCGAGGACATACTGTGGCGCCGCCTTGCGGAACAATTGGCGTGACGTGCAAAGTTGGACCGGTTGGACTGCTCCGCCAGCACTGTGTTGCTCAGCACGGAGGTGCTTTGAGTGTCGCCTTTTTATTGTTGTTGTCTTTTTATTTCAGCTAGACGAAACCTGCAAAATACTGTTATGGCTACGTTACTCAATGCGCTACAAGTTCATTAACTGTTCCGGAAAAAGAGTAGCTTCAATACAAAGTTCTAGGCACCGCGTCGACTGTTGTCGTCGTCTGCTATGGCCACCGGCGAGGATACCACGCATGCGGAGTCCGCTGGTTTTTTACCGTTTTGACGAATGAAAAGCAAACATCAAGTTGGTTTTAGCGCGAGGTTTCGGTAAATACACATAGTTTATGGCCTCAAGAAAGGCGTGCGACGTGTTTACCGTGCAATTCATTCATTGTAAGTTTGCATCTACAAAGGGACCGCTGTTGACACGAATTGAAATTGCATTAGGAAGTTTGTATTCATGCTCAACACACATGCCCGTATGGAGCGCGATGCGAGTGGTTCTTTCATTTCATGGAAAGCAAAGCAGCATTCAAAGAGCTGCATTCAATCGCGACATTTATAACATGATTTAAGGTGGACATACGCACATGTGCGCGTCATTAAAGCTTGCTATGGTTCACCTTAAGACGTTGTGGCTTGATCACGTTTTAAATTATCGCCAGTGTGACTGGAGGGACACTTCTGTCTACGGCACAGTTGTCCGTTGCTTCTCCTTTCTGCGTCATATTTTCCGCGTATGCCAGACAGATATCACAGGCGACTTTCGATCGCGATCCAGCCAGATCACGATTGCATTTTTCGACGAACCACTCCCGTCTGTATTTTGCACAAAGGGGCCAATACCGATCGAAAATACAGCGTGGCATCCGGACATATTACATTATACGCATTTGAATGCACTAGCACGCTTCAAGATATAACTTATTGTGGTCTAAATGCTTCCAGTGTCCAGCATCTACACCTTTGTCGATGAGCAGTAAGACACATCGCGGCTGCTGACAGAAAGAAAATCTGTGTTTGAAGCTGGCCACGTTGTGGTAGCTTGTTTGGGATAGAAGTGCTCATGCCGTGCTCCGTCGCGTACGTAAAGCACTGTGGCACGGAGCAGTAAAATACCGTGCTGCCAAAAACTTCGAGCGCATTTTTCAGCTTTTGTGGTCCCTAGGTGTCCGCGAATGTGAAATAAGTGCGAAGCAACGATGTTTCTACATAAAAACGCTGGCGAATGTCCGGTAAAAACGCGTGTCAACCATCCCCTTCGGCGGAGGCTCGCAGCGAGGTGGGATCGTGGGACCACGTGATCCAACTTTGCACGTCAGAACGACCGCAGCGCCAGCATCTCCAGTGGTGGCCCTCGCGTGGATGCACCTGCAGTAGAGTGTACTAGAACTTTTGAGTGGCGCGAGCGCCTGCCTGTGCGCGGCCGTTTCAGCGTGGAAAGATGCGGTGGCGCTGGCGTCGACCAATCTACCCGGGCGGATGGCTGGCAGGCGTTCCGCGTACGCGTTGGTGCCTCTCCGTCGCGCCCAGGATGATCTTTTTCATTCCTCGTTATACCCCCCTTTTCAAAAATTTTAATGCAAATAAATATTATTTGACATTATTGTTATTGAAGTTGCCGCCGACTGTATTGCAGCCTGAAGTAGCGTAGCACATCGTACCGCGCATAACGAGCGCGTCCCCCCCCCCGCCTTTTTTTTAGTGTACACTTACACGAGAAACCAGCTAGCCAGTACACATCGGAAGCCTCCCTCATCCCCCCTCCCCCACGAAAAAAAAGGAATGTGTTGCACATAATCGAAGAACTCCTCGCCCGTTCCACGTATATAAAACACCAATGTTGAAATCAAATAAAGGGCGCGTTGTTGTGGTTGCGTTCATTCACAACAAAAGCAGGCTTTGTTGACATTGTCACTGTCTGAAGAACAGCAGAGTTTTTACAAAGCTCCCTGTCATCATTTTAATATCGGAATGCGTTCATTGTTGTAGGACCCACAATAATGCACATACGTAATACTGGAGAAAAACGCCTTCAGTGAAACACAGCAGCGCAAGATTTCGAGAGTTTAAATAAGCAACAGCACGGCAAAGCAAAGTCGTATTAACAATTGATAACGTGAAAATACAAGGTTCGCATACATACTAATACATTTGCAATTAAAATTATAAAAAGCATAAAATTATAGAGCCAGGATACACCATATAACATAAAACAAAACAGAATGCAGAGCTTAGGTTGTCTTCCTAAAATGCATTTAAATAAAAAATGTTATTATCCTTGCAAAATCGTTTAAACCGACTCTAAAGCGGAACAATGAATCAGCTCAGTTCGAGTAATTATGCTCTGAGAACCCTAAAGCTGCTAAATTAACCATCACAGGTTTATTAATACAAAAAGATTCAGGCAAGGCCTCGACGTCCCGACATGGGAGACCTCAGCCCGGGTCTTTAATCTGCAGGACGTTGAATAAAGTTTTCCATCCATCCATCAAGAACAAGTTTTATTTTCAGATTTCGCGTCAGAATTTCCACGTTTTCTTGCTTACAAACCTATTCTCGGAAAAATCATCTCTCTTCTTGGTGCCCCTTTAAAAAATTAAGAGTGCAATAACATATGCACGAAAGCTGACATCTTTTTTATGCCAATGCAGCAATTTATAGCCAAAGTTTCAGCTGCTGCTGTGCGCTTCTTCGTTTCTCATCGCGCCACTTGTTAAGACCCTTTATATAGAAATGCATACGCCTGACCACGCAAAAGCTGGTCAACTTAGCAGTTAATGACTTGCAACCAGCACCCCCAATGCTTCTTCTGTTGATCACTGCCAGGACATCCAAGATGCTTTGTCTAAGTCACTCTTACTAAAGCAACCAGTGAAAATGTCTTCAAGTTCACTAATAAAGACAAAAAGTTTCGGAGAAGGGTACAGAAGACCACCGAAATCACAAGGTTTCACGTGTTTCGGGGCCTTAAAGAGGGATAACTTGCGACTTTGTTGCACACACGGATATCCAGTTGTGCAACCTGGCGCGTAACAATGGTTTAAACGTTGTTTTATTGCCATTTCGCGACCAAAACAGAGATGCCGACTACAGAGGCTACCACGCCGCCGAGCAAACCTGGGTAGATTGGGCGATGGCAGCGCCGCCGCTACTTTCGCCGCAAGTTGGGCAAGGGGCAAGCAAGGGAAGAGCGCCGCGGTCGCGCCACTCAAAAGATTCTAGTACACTCTACCTGCAGCCTGACAGTCCGAGGAGTCAGGGTGTCGGAACAAAATGTTTTTCGTTCCGGTTTTCGTTTCGTTCCACAGAAGAAAGTTCCATTCCGTTTTCGTTCCGGAACGAAAAAAAAAAACGTTCCGTAACGGTTCATAACTTTTTTTCAATAAGAAAAACGAACAAAATACTAAATATCAAAAGTATCTTTTAAATACAGCAAAGAAATATTGAACTAATACATAAAAACGCAATAATAATTGTTGGGGTTTTACGTCCCAAAGCCATGATGTGACTATGAGGGAAGTCGCAGAAATTTTCGAAGCAAGGACAACAAAAACTTGGTATTTATTTTTCCTCAAGTCTGAATCCCGAATTTTCGTCAAAGGGGGCGCACGATTTCAGAATCGTCAGGTCATCAAGTGTACTCGCCGATAAGCGATACCGCTGCTCTGACGAAACAAACTTGAGTGCCGAAAATGCCCTCTGAACACTGACTTGTGTGGCTGGCACACCAAGGGCCACCTGTGCTAACATGCACAGCCACTCTTGAAGTTATAGCAACTATAATATCATAAGATTTCCCCTTTAAAAACCTTGGACAGGAATAAAACAAACAAGTAACTTTACCATGAATTCCTAAACAAAATAACTAAAGTCAGTGCTTTTCTATGTTATAGTATTTAATTTTCTCAAGAGTTAATTAGAAATTTTCTCAGCAGTTTCAATACTTTGAGTCAAGGGTGTGAGCATGATCTTAGAAGCCGCCCGTCATCGAGTGTACTCTCTGATATGCGAGACCGCTGTTCTGATCGAGCAAAACTTAAGCGACGACAAAGCCTTCTCTACGACGCCCTGTGTGTGAGGCACGCGAAAGTCCGCTTGAATTTAATACAAACAGCTATGGTTGCCACTTTTTTCGTTTCCTGCATTATTTCAACGCATCTTTCCTTTTAAATACCTGCCCAAGATGCGAACTGACGTTGAACCCTGAGTTATGCGTTATTGCTCACGTTGCATGACCTCGGTTGTTCCGGATCGCAAAGTTTTCCGTGAACCGAAAAACGATAAAAAATATTTCGTTTTCGCTCCAGAACGAAATAATAGAGCATTTTAGTTTGGCGTGTTTACGGCACGCTCCGCTCCGAGTGGCCCCGCTAAGGCGCAGCGGAGCGGGAGAAGACTGTCGCGTTTTAGTTACACGTTTTGTATAGCGGAACATGGCCTTAGAGCTCGCAGCGCCCTCGGGCTGAATGCGGCGCAGTGAAACAAAACTAAAATCACTTTTTGTCAATTTTACTCAGGAAAACAAATAAATATGAGTTACTTCTTTATAAACAAATAGGTATGGGCTTGAATAACGCGTTATTGATGCATTTTACCGTGTGAAGAATAAAGGGTTGGCTTGGTGATAGCCATCGAATGCTATCCGGATCCACTCCAAGCTTTGTTGACATTTGCCTATGTGCTGAGGACGTTTTCGTGATTTATTTATCCCATGCTTGGGGGCCGTGGGCCGTTGTATTTATTTTTTATTTAGTCATACTGTTAACCCTCACTTGAGGGTCATTACAGGGAGGGTGATGTATTGAGTTGCACAAGATTACATAAATATTTGAAGAGCATTTGTAGATAAATTCTGTAATATATAGCACACTTGTATGAGACACACAGTTACATGCTTAACATTTGCAACATAATATTTATGACTTATGGAACACTTTTAAGGAAACACATACATGAACACTAATAATCTATACATTTTCAGCAAAATGCCTGTCAAGAGCAACCTCAAATTCACTCAAAGTACTTTTTTGCACCACATCATTCGGTAATTCATTCCACATTTTAATAGCATCAGGAAAGAAGGAAAATTGGAATAAATCTGTTCGAACGTGTATTGGTTGTATGAATGTACTACGTGTTGTTCTTGGAAACCTTTTGTAAGAGCACGTCAAATAATCATCCTTGTTTATTTTCACCCCTGCATGTAAAATCTGGAAAAGCATTTTCAATCTCTGTTTGTGCCTTCTTAATTCTAGCGTTTCTAATTTACATACTTTCAACATTTCAGTTACAGAATCCCTTCTTCGATATTTCGAGCAGATAAAGCGAGCTGACATTCTCTGAATGCGTTCCAGTTTATTTTTTAAGACCTTTTGATGTGGACTCCACACAGCGCTAGCGTATTCCAACTTCGGACGGACATACGTTTTGTAGGCAAGCAGCTTGATATCTTTCGTGGCTCGGCCTACTTTCCTTCGTAGGAAGCACAACTTTTGATATGCTGACTGACAAATGTTTTCGATATGAGAACGCCAGTTCAATTTATCTGTTATAGTTACACCCAAGTATTTAAAACTACATACTTTCACCAGCATATTATCACCTATGTTATACGCAAACGAAAGCACTTCCTTCTTTTTTGTAATGTGAGTGTAAGTGGATTTCTTAATGTTAATTTCCATACCCCATTTAGAACACCATAAGTTTAAGGTTTGTAAGCACTGATTGATTTTAAGTTGATCTTCTCTGCATGATACCGGACAATAAATTAGGCAGTCATCCGCAAATAGCTTAATTTTTTCTGGTGGTTGGACAACTGATGAAATATCATCTATGTATAAAAGGAAGAGTAGGGGCCCCAATACAGACCCTTGAGGCACTCCCGAGTACACCTCCCGATTTTCCGACATAGCATCTCCCACTCTAACTGCTTGTTGGCGATTGCCGAGATAAGCTCCGACCCAATTGAGAACATTCTCACTAATACCGACGTTGCGAAGCTTGAACAGCAGTTTACGGTGTGAAACTCTGTCGAACGCCTTTGAAAAATCTATACATATAACATCGATTTGCATACAGGCATCTACAGCAATACACAAGTCATGAATAGTTTCGATCAGTTGTGTGACAGTTGAAAGGCCACTGCGAAATCCATGCTGGAAGGGGCATAATAATTCATTTTGTTCTAAAAATTGCCGAATATGTTTTGCCACTATATTCAATTAATTTGCAACACACCGACGTAAGTGTCGGTCTGCACTAGCCACATCGCGGGTCAGGCGCAAATCCTCGTCGATGCGAAATAGTTTTTCGGGGCCTGCAATGTGCCGCCGGGACGATGACGCCGATCCGGCCGCGTTGGAAGGCATGCCACTCGTGGGGACAGCCAACCGGCCGACCGGACAGACGGAGACAAACTTTTTCGCAGCGCACGGCATAGCCTATGCGCACGGGTACTGCGACACCGGTTCGTTCTCTCGGTCGCTGATTGGCTGACACCGTACGCGACGGAACGGCTCCGGCAGCCAACATGGCGCCTGCCTGAATCGAGGCGAAGCTAGAGTGTACTAGAATATTCTAGTACACTCTAGCGAAGCGGGGCGCAAGGCCTAGGCTCCAGCTACGCCGAAAATAAGTTTATTTTGTTCCTTATCGTCATATGAATAGGAGTTATCAAGCACCAGCAGAGATGGTCATCGAAAGCAAGCAAGCCCACGCATCCTTCCTGCGCTCATCAGTGCGTGCGATCGCCGAGGAAGAAACCGGCGTGCTGTGTTTATGCGATCGTCGGTTACCGGCGCCGTCACCTTCTTTGCTTTGGAAACGAGAGGCTCATCGCACGCACGTGAAATGTCGGCGTGACTAGTACACTTTAGCGTGACACATGTTCACTGTGGGCGAAAACTTAGTGTTCGATCGCTGCATTCAGCGCAGGCAATGTGTGTGTGCTCAGTGTATGGGGTTCCTCGCTGTGAAATGTGTGCCTCTGTGTTGTCAGCGAACGATCAGTCCCCCAAAGGTTTTGAAGTGACGACACAGTCACTAGCGATAAGCTTTATTGCCTCGTTATCGCCGTGTTCGACATGTGCTACGGCGTGTGAGCTTGCGATGGGCCGTGGTGACTGCATAGCGTACGAGTGCTCGCTCGCGTCCGTTGACGAAGTGCCTCTACTTGATACAAATCGCGATATGTACCTGTGATCTGCTGCAGTGGCGCTAGACGTACAGTGGTCAACTCTCATATCTATAACGCCGGAGCGTCGTGCTCGGAACTGCACGAGCGACATCTACAGTTGGAAACGGGACACATCTGAGCATGCGCATCGCCACTGACGAGCTTGCCTTGCAGTTTGTCCTTGTCTATCGCCAAGGCCGCGATAACTACTTTGGCCGGCAGAAGCGCTGTCAGCCATATAGCGCCGGAAAAAAAAGTGCAATCACCCGCATCGGCGCGTTTTCTACTGCGTACCTATATTCTCGGTTTTCGGTATCATATCGTACCGGCAATGCGCCGCATAATGTATATTGCGCATCGCTCTGTGAATTTTTCATAGCGCATTGCGTTTATTGCCGCGTGCTGTCATTTTATTTCGTAAACCTACTATTAATTGTAATTCACTAACGATGCGTTGCCTGCGACTAAATGTAGCTTGGATTGCCCATTCATGCGACGATCAGTCGGTCCTTCGTCGGTTGTAGCCCTTAATGACCGATGACGGGGAGCATCAGCAAGCCGACGTTCCTCATAGAATGCTTCGAGCACTCTATTCACATTTGGAAGTGCAAAATTCTATATCATCCAAAAGACAGCTTCCGAGCAGCCTGACACCCCCCCCCCCCCCAAAAAAAAACAAAAAAAAAAAAACAGAAAACATATACAGTTCATAAGTGGGCGTAAATCTGTTGTTGGGACAATGTGACCGCGAAGGGAGAATTAGAACGCAGCACAGCTTGCGTCGGGCGCTGCCAAAAATACGCGTCGTTTCTTTTCCTTTTGTTTCTTTTGTTATTGCGCTAAACCGTTGACAGCGCTACTGACGGCCAAAGCGGTTGTTGCATCCTCGGTGATAACCAAGGGTCGAGAATGCAAGGCATGTGCGTCAGTGGCGCTGCGCATGCTCAGAGGTGTCCCGTTTCCAACTGCAGATGTCGCTCGTGCAGTTCCGAGCACGACGCTCCGGCGTTACAGATATGAGAGTTGACCACTGTACAAGTGCTCATAATTTGCGATGTGCGTGTGCCCTCAAGTGAGGAATGCAGTACGCTGCCAGTTCAATTTGTGTGTCGCCTGCCTGGGCTAGATCGAGAAACGCTGTCAGAATAGAATTTGATATTTCATCCACGTATCGTTTGTTTGAAGTCATTTCTGCACTTTTAAAGCTACTGGTGTTATACAACGCTGTTGATGACTTGCCGGACATTATCGGGTCATGATCGCTAACTTCAGGTAGCCTTCATACTTGTGATGCGCCCAATGGGGCCACATCACAAATACGAAGGTGGACAAAGTATGAGGTGAACAGGAAATTCCAGAAATTTTAGGATTCGAGATGATGTGCAATGATGAGGCAGATATTCATATAGATGAATAATGGGTACTTCATTTGAATTCATAGCGAATTTCCATTTGATGACAGAAAGCCATATGCATGAATAAATATGCCAGAATGCTTAATCAAATGGGTTATGTACAGTAGATAATATTCTGCCAACAAACCGCAGAATAATGTATAGGAAACCTAGGCGGTAGTGCGCCTTCGCTGGTAACAGCCACAGTCGTGTTGTTAAAACTGGCAGCCTTGCTTTTTGAAAATCCTTAGTTGGAAAGTTGCTGAGTACATTTAGATCTGCCTTTGTTAACTCTGTTTGTGACATCCATTTATTCCAGGATGTAACTTGATAAAGTGGTAGTGTCGGCGAGTTGGTGATACGAAATCGGCGTGGTGCACAGCGTAGAAAAGCGAGGACAGAAACAAGAGAACAACACAACACGTGTACTGATTTCAACTGAGATTTATTGGTGAAACTGCCAGAAATATATGCATGAGAAATTAACCAACATGAGCAGAAGAACCTATAGCTCACATCACGCACCCCATCACATCACAGCCAGGTGCTCGCTTTCATTTTCAGAGAGGGCAGTTGATGGCATACTGATACAGAGGTCACCTCGCTGCTGTACCTTATCTGCTTCTGTAATTTCTTGAGTGAGTTGCTCACGATATTCTGATACAATGGTGCTCTTTTTGAAATCCGGCTGACAGCCACAGTCCCTGCAGTAGATGCCGAGATTATCCTGAACAGTTGTGTTAGCATTTTAAAAATGCTCCTTGAAACGTCCATTTAAGCATCTGCCCATTTTCCCATGTACTTTTTGCCACAGCTTAGGCTGGTCATATGTGCGACACCCGCAATGCATCCTGCAAGATGATCCCTATGGCAAATTTCGCAAGTGCTCCTTCATCTGGCATGGCCATCCACACAACCACAGAGTACTGGGGCAGAAAAATGACCTTGATGTCGCTGCGGGTATTGTGTCTGTCAGCTGGATTTAAAACATTGCACCCTTGTATCAAAACATCGTCAGCAGCTCACCCGAGAAATTATAGAAATGGATAAGATACAGCAGCTATGCGACCTCTGTATCAGCGTTCCATTGATCGCCCCTACCAAAAATGAAGCCGAGTATCTGGCTGTGATGCACGACCTACTGTGCTCCTGACCTGCCGAGCTAGTGGTGGCCTATGGAGCTGCTTGCGCCTACTCCCGTTCCAAACTTCACCGCTAAAAAGGCACTCTAGTTACTGTAACGAAAAATACGAAGGAAGAGAACCGGACCCGACCGTCTGGCCTGTTCGAACGAAAGGCGGAAAACAATAGCGCGAGCCCGCCCGTGGCCCCTGCTCCCGTTAGCCGCCTCTTCGTCGTCTTTATTTTGCAACATACTCCCGCGGCCGACGAAATTGCGGAGTGCTTGGTGTTTCAAAAGTACGAGTTTTCAATATGGGACGCTTATCACTGAATCGAACGCCGTCCTCAGGAGGTGCGCTCACACGACACCGTCGCGACCGGGAAGCAGTTCCGTCGCATTACACAGCTTCCAGATTTCACGAGCCTGTTCGTGGTTTCACTCGAAGGCGAAGTGTTCAAGGCGAAGTCGTCGCAATAGTTTGGTGGCCGCTTTGTGGATGGAGTGTAGGTGCAAGAAGTTCTACATGTGCAGTTGTGCTGGGCGGCTATGGAAAGTGTTGCCACTGGCGGTGTAGCTGCGGGAGGAGGCTTGTCTTGAGGGCAGGTGCTTCTAGCTGCATGCTGTGTCTGGATGAAGTGGCTCTCACGTTGCTCGAAATCTTCGGATTCTCGACTGGAGGCTCGGTGTGGTCGTGGTCTTCCTTGGCTTTAGTGGGCAGCTTTGAACCATCCGAACTTGAGTCTCCGATGCGCTTCGACCCCTTGCTTCGCTGCTCCCGAAGCGAATTAGTTGAGTTCGTCTTGTCATTCCGCGATATCGAACCAGGTCTCTTACTGGTCGATGAGTGAGACCTGGCGCTGCATTTAGAAAAGCCAGACGAAGGTGGTGCTCGCTTCTGCTTCTCGCCGTCCTTCGTGATCTTCGGGGGCAAAGCGGCGAAGGTCGGCTCGAATCTTTGTGCGCAATGTGCGAAGGAAGAAATGGAGGGAGGGGCTGCTTCACGAGACATAGAGGCAGGCAATGGCGGCACGGTGGTCGTCACTGCAGCAGACACTGTAGGTGGCGAAGACTTAAACCTAGGCGTGTGTTGTTGCACTGTTCGTGTCACGCAAGAGTTCGAGAGCACTGCATCATGCGTAGCAGTCAAAACAGCAGGCTGTGCGGACGTGGTGCCGTTGAGTGGCACTGCACAGAGCTGCGCGGACTGTAACTTCTCTGGGACTGCGTCGGGCACGTGAGAGGTGACGTCTGCATGGCGAGGTACCATGGTTTGGACGACGCAGGACAAGGTCGGTGCTGGAATCGAAAGGCCGGGCGATGCGAAAATCGGGGCGTGATGCGGCGAAGATGCGAGGTGGCGCGACGAATTGCCTCGCGGTGTCGGTGGTGGAGACGGATAGGACTGGCGGACGCGATTGCGTGGCGCGGCGAACATCGGAGATGGCGAAAATCACCTTTTGTTGGTAATCGAACGCTGTTGCCAAGTCGGCTTCCAGGTCAGTGTTGAAGAGTGTGGCCTGGATGTCGTTATCGAAGGCCACGAGCTCGGAATACTTCTGCTCGAGTACGGCGAGGTAGCTCTCGAGCGTCCCAGTCGGGGTGGCGGGATCCTCGAGCAGGGGTGCTGAGGGTCGAAATTGTTTTGGCTGATCGCGGTGCGGACGAAGCCGCGCTTTGTCCGAAGCTGGTCCATTGCCGAAGTCGAGGGACCAGACGACCGGGCGGGTTTCGGCACCAGAAAGAATGTAACGAAAAATACGAAGGAGAACCGGACCCGACCGTCTGGCCTGTTCGAACGAAAGGCGGAAAACAATAGCGCGAGCCCGCCCGTGGCCCCTGCTCCCGTTAGCCGCCTCTTCGTCGTCTTTATTTTGCAACAGTTACCCCACCTTAGCATTGTCAGAAGCATGGGTGCAGAACAGTCAATGCTGTGCAAATGCTTTGCTTCTTCATAGTATTCAGAAATTTGTGCATATTTTCAAGCTTTTGCAATGTCTTGTAACATCCAGAATGTTCATGGGGCACTTCAGGCAACCTTCAGGAGTTTATTTACCAAAGAATCAGCTGCCCTCGTACGCCACTAGGACCATTGGCATTTCCTTTTCCTTTTCCTGTGTGTCACTCGCCCAAGCAAAAAAGTTTTCAAATTGGGAGTAAACACACGCGGGCAGTGTTACTGAACAAAAGAAAATGTGCAAGTCCGGCTCATTAGTGATACAACACGTCCATACAATATTGTGACGTGTGCATTTGCACTTTTGTGCATGCAAATGTTACAAATTCTCGGCTTTTCTAGAAACTACCGCAACCTATTTCTCACACACGCACGTCACAGACAACTACAGTGTACCGTTAATGCTGATTTAGCTCAATTGAGGTGCTTTTGTTAATATTTGCTTCTCAGTACAGAGTGCCTGACCATGCAAGCATCTCGGCACAGTGGAAACAGATGACCGCAGAGAAACGGCATGGTTGGGTAACTGATGGGGCCAAAATCCGTGGCGAAAAGGTAGAAAGAAGAACTAGCACGTGCACACCTGGCTTTTTGCTTGCAGGGAAGGTCGGGAGTACAGTTGGTTGTGCTGTGAGGCGATAATGGATTGATTTTTGGCCTGCATTGGCAAGAAAGAAGCTCTGCAAACCTAATTTGACGACACACTTGCCTTGTGTTGCCGGAGGGCCGGGGTATTGAGCGGCTGCACGTATGCTTCGTCACCGCGTCTGCTACCGTAGTGCGCAGCGACAATAAACGCTGCGCCAGTTTTACTCAAAGCATCCTTGAATCCCGTATCTACAGATAGCCGTGTGGTTTTAGCGTCACGAATGGACGAAGGAATGCGGTGCTGCTGCATTTTGTCCTTTTCAATATCATTTTAACCTTTTTATCTCACGGAGTTTAAAGAGCGCCGAATCACCAATAAGCCAAAAATCGTCAACTAGTGGGCCACGTTCCGACGGGACACATCGCTCAATCAGTACCTTGACGCCTTGCTTCCTTCCGTCAAGAATGAGCGCTGTCCTGGCTGCTGCTGGGGGCATGACCCGACATGAAATAAGCGAAGTTGGAAGTGCGACGCGTGCATTTCCCGCCGACGGAGAGCGCCTGTCTCGTGTCACTGCAATGTTGTAGAGAAGAGCTGCTTCCCTCTTAATTTCGTCACCTAAAGCGTTACTTTATTCCGATCCATTTGTCTGATCATGATCGACCTGCGTAGTTATGTGGAATGCTTTCTTTTCGTTCCCCGTCAAGAAAAGACCGAGCACGACGTGCACACATGTAGCCTTTATTGTCGTTTCGCGTTACGGTAGCACACGCGGTGACGAAGCATACGTGCACCCGCTCAGTACCCCGGCCCTCCGGCAACACAAAGCAAGTGTGTTGTCAAAATAGATTTGCAGAGCTCAATTCTTGCCAATGCAGGCCCGAAAGTATGACGCCGCGCAACCTTTTAGTGAAGAATATCGGCTGATTTCTCACGTTAACGATGAAATCAGCGCGATGCCGCACACAGTAGCACGCACGCGCTGTCGTAGCAGACGACGCGTTTCAAGGCTGCACGAATCGCGCGTCTGCGCCTGCGCGAGCAGCCGCTGCTGGCCGACTCCAGCGCTCGCCGCATCATGGCCGCATCGCGATGCCACGCGCTCCGAGATTTCCCCTAAGTGTGAAACAGACTGTACGTCGACGTCGAACACATGTTGTGGGACTCCATACTTCCGTATGTGACCTTCGCGTACAACACGGCCGTGCAAGAAACCACGCAGCTTACGCCATACAAGCTTGTGTACGGCGGAGTCAAACAACGACGCTTGACGCCATGCAACTGGTCGGCACCGACGAAGAAGACCTCGACGTTGCGATCCACTTGGACGCGCCGAGGAAGCTCGACAGCTCGCTCGCTTGCGTATCAAGAGGCAGCAGACGGTCGACAGGCGCCACTACAACCTTCGACAACGCCACACCGAATACCAAGCCGGCGACCTCATCTGGGTCTGGACGCCAATAAGACGACGCGGACTGTGTGAGAAGCTCTTGCGCCGCTACTTTGGACCCTACAAGGTACTCCGACGTTGTGGTGAACTGAACTATGAGGTCGTGCCCGATGGCTTAACATCATCCCAGCGGTGCCGTGCAACCCCTGAAGTTGTGCATGTGGCATGACTGAAACGTTATTACCCGCGCCGATTAACTGTGACGTGTGGTTTATTGCATGTACAGTCAGCGTCAAGTGAAAGCCGAACAACGGAGCGCGTGGCCAAAGCATTAGCAACAGTATAGTGCGCGCCGTCCTGTTATCACCGCTGACGCCCGCACATCCGTTAGGTAGCACTCCGCGATCCCCTTATTGTGCGTTATCTTCGCTTCTGTTCTACTTCGCACATGGGGTTAATCGCGGCTGGCGTTCCAAACGCCTCTGGGTTCTCACCTGCACTCATTCGATTTTACTCTAGCGTCACAATGTAATCTGCTACAACAATATTCGCCGTAAACTGCAGCATTTTATCTCCTGTCTTCTTTTTTTATTTTCTTCCCTTCATTTATCAAAACTGGAGAACAGGAAAAAATATCGCATACGGGGATCGCGCGCAGTGCTGCCAAACCGGATGTGCGGGCATTGCGACGGTGATAACTGGACGGCGCGCACTATACCATTGCTAATAACTGGAACACGCCCTTCGCTGTTCGGCTTTCATTTGACGCTGACTGTACTCTCACTTGCATGTTCTGTGTTTAGACACACAGTCACCCCACACAGTGACCCGTCTTACCCGTGTCCAGTGACCCGTGTCCAACTGCAACCCTTCACTGTGTATACCCAATACGAACAGGATAATCTGTCGTACTTTTAGACTTCCGTGACATTAGGAGCTGCCCTCAAGCTCTTGTGAGCCCCGCTTTCATGACGTGCGGATTATTCTCACAAACAAAGGTAATAAAGCCAGATAATTGTGGAAGCGTTTCTCACCAGCAGAAAGGCTCACCTGCGCGTCAGTGATACTTTAATAGTATTGTATAAATTGAACAAAGTGTTTTAGCATGCGTGCTTTATCGCAACTGATGTTAGAATGTTCTCTGCGCAGATTCTGACTAACGACACACGTGTACTGTTTTTCGCGAAATAAAGCATTTATCAGTGGCGCTCTGTGCTGTCTGCTCTCTTTGGTTCCTGTCTTTTGACGCTTTAAAGCTATAAGAAGCATTCAACTAGCACAGCAAAAAGTTTGGCCCCATGATACGACAGTGGCTGCCTTTTTCCCGTGCATACCTGACACGACGATTACTTTCGCCCTTTATACACCGTTTCCACTAAGTATGTCGCGTTATATTTCTCTAAGTATGCTTATCATTTTTTTTTTAATTCTTACTGCTGTATCTTTGCCTTTTTTACTTGTTTATGCTCTGAGATGTATCACGTCGTTTCTCAATCACATCCGAATTTCCTTATTCCCCCTCTTCATTGCTTTCTCTATCCTTGCCCTATCCACCCTCTATCCTTGCCAGCATTGTTTGACTTATCTTTCCTTATTCTACCGTGAATGCATGCAAGAGCTCAATAACGCCCAGTTCTCCCACATGTTTCGTACATTCTTTCTGCACCCCTTGTGCGTAAATTTTTCTTTATTTATTTAACTATGAACTTTCACAACTTTCATGCATTCTTTTCTACCAGCTACATATCCTATTTGTGCTATTAGGTGTTATGATCGTTCTTAAGCTGCCGCTCCTTTCTTCCTCTCTTCTAATTCTATCACCTGGTCACATGTTTTTCAGTCGTGGATAATAACACAATGATTGACTGCTCATTTTTTTGCTACAACATAAAGGCCTCTCCTGCGAACAAAAAATAACGCTCGTTTCTTCACGACTTGCACAAACCTTTACAGTATTATGGAGACCGATGTAAACTTTCTAGACTACACCAGAGCTTTTGATGAAATCCACCTCCGTCTTTTGCTTAAACTTTCACAGCTTCACCTGCACCCTAACTGGATCCACAATGGTTCACTACTCGTGCCCAGTCAGTCCTTTGTTGATGGTCATCTATCTAACTCTCTCCCCTCACAGCAGGCGTTC